>CM065589.1:564318436-564757629 GCA_033119425.1 Bufotes viridis
AATCAGGATATCAAGAAAGGTAAAGGGTTCATTGAAAGAAGTGAGAATATTATTGTCCATATGCAAACACTAAAGCTGGCCATACACACCAGACCAATGTCTGCAGGACTGATGACCATCTAATGTGTGATGGGGACCTTCCAATCTCTTCCGATATTTGCCATCAGTGGAGATTTAAACTGCCTGATCGTGTACTCCAGGAGATAAACCGCCTGGTCTGGTGAGATAGTGCTCAGTTGTCTGATAACTCAATGTGTGACCAGCTGCAGATTTCTGTTTAGGCT
This sequence comes from Bufotes viridis, assembly GCA_033119425.1. Taxonomy (NCBI): domain Eukaryota; kingdom Metazoa; phylum Chordata; class Amphibia; order Anura; family Bufonidae; genus Bufotes; species Bufotes viridis. The sequence goes on from CM065589.1 coordinate 564,318,721, forward strand.
ACTTTTACACTCGCTGGTTTCTGCTTGTAAGAGATCCGTTCAGGGCTCTCACAAGCGGTCCAAAACGGATCAGTTTTGCCCTTAATGCATTCTGAATGGATAAGGATCTGCTCAGAATGCATCAGTTTGGCCCTGTTATGCCTCCATTCATGCGGTTGCATTATCTGAACAGATGGGTTTGTGCAGATCCATGACGGATCCGCACCAAATGCAAGTGTGAAAGTAGCCTTAGACAGCATGATCTGCTGCCCAGAAATGATAATTTAGATCCCCGCACAAACGAGCAGGAAACACCTGATGAACAATCGTTTAGCTTGTTCAGCTGGATGATCTGCGGCACCTTTAGATGAGCAGATTGTTGAGAAACAAGCGTTTGCAGGAACGGTAATTCCCAAAATCTGCTTGTGTAAATCCACGTTAAGAAGCTCAAAGACTACCAAAAAGTAACTTCTGTGCATGGGATCATGTAGAGCATGGTTTCCCCAACCAGGGTTCCCCAGAACACAGCAAGCCCTGCCACTTTTACAATAAGCAATTACACAATGCGTTACCTGCACCTACACTATTCGGGATCCCCAGAGAGGAAACATCTTTATGGGGCTCCCCTGAGTTACTAAGGTTGGGAATTACTGACATAGAGGGAAGAGAAAAGGTGCCCTCAATGTGTGATCGATGGAGGTCCAACTCAGTTACCCTACACAGCGCCAGATTCATTCATACTGCCGCTTGTTCAAACTCCGCTATAAGTGAATGTGGCTGAACTTGGCTGGAGTTGTAGTACCAGGCTCAGGTGTATGTAAAAGGTATCCGGAACAGTAAGGCAGCCGATATGTGGGGGTCCCGGGGTTAGACTCCCCTCGATCAATCACAGGTGGCTTACACATTTAATACATATCCCTGTTATTCCCTCCAGTCTAAAGAATCACTGGCGGCTTTGTGAACATCCAAAGGTCAAACTGAAGCAGAGCAGCGGCCAGGACCAGTCACACATCACCTGATACCGCCGTCCGGATATTCTCCTTGCTTTCATTCCAGAGCTCCTGCTGATTGACGCCAGCGGACGGTTTGCCCAGGCCCACCACTGCCACACTGGGAAACTCCTGCCATCGAAATGGGGAGATGTGCCAGACTTGGGTTAACTTGCATGTTTAAATATGCCGGGTGCATCACCTTCCGTCAACTGTTCAGGTCAAATGTGGTGTGAACAGAGCCTTAGCGAGCAGGGTGTGGTGGAAAACCAAAGCACAGCCAAAAACACAGTTTGCTTTCGTAAAAAGGGGTTGATATAAGGGATTTACACTTGACTGGATCAGCCTGTATATCAGCTATATGTTTTGTTCTAGCTGCATTGAGACAATAAGAAAACGCATGTAAAAGTGCAGATGGCGACTTTTTCAGTTTGGAGAAGCTTTCAGCTGATTCCGGCATGGCCAACTGCTGCCGGGGACATGTGGTGTATGGACTGCTCGAGTCTGCCAAAACGGAAGCCACATTTACATTTACTGTATACAGCTTGTATGGCTCACTGATTATACACGACATATAACATAAACTGAAAATGTCCTCAGGATAGGTCATCAGTATCTGATGGGTGTGGGTCTGATACACAATCAGCTATCCAGTAGCTCTGCAGCCTTTTAGCAGCTTTGCCTGGGCCAGTGATGACACATTCATCAGTCTCATGGCCATTGAAGTGAATAGAACTGAGTGCAATACCAAGCACATCCACTATACAATGTATGGCGCTGTGCTTGGCTAGCTGAGAGAAGGCCACTGGGCTAATGCAAGTGCTGGTCCCGTCTCAAACAGCTGATCAGTGGGGATCCTGGGTGTCGGACCCCCAATCATCAGATACTGATGACCACAAGGTAAAATTAGACGCAAATCGATTTTGTCCCTGATTTGCTGCCGACTTTCTCCAGCAGAACCGCGGCAAAATCCACCGTGGATTTTCTACTAGAAAATGTCCCCAAGAGATCATTTCCACATTGCATAGTAATAATAGAATGTACCTCATGCAAACCATAAAATATCCGTGTCTTCCCCTTCTTCAGGGAGGGTCCTGACCTGTAAAGAAAGATAATGGGTTACTATGGGAGCTGATGGGGGGGTGCGACAAAACTCAGCCACACTGAAAGGAAATAGCAGGTTTACCTGGTCAGCTGATCTCGCAATTTTCCCGAAACAACATTGTCGAACGTGTCTCCTGCTTTGGTAAGAAGCACACTTTCATCCTCTTTATTATTTTCGTATACTCCTAGGACAAGCCCCTAGAACAGAAATCCGTAAGATTACCAAGCTGTGATTCTTAGGCCTCGTGCACAGGGGCGAATCTTTAGTATGTAGTGGATTGCTCTGGGCCCATAGTGTATTACAGACACATGGAGGCTTCATCCGTATAAAGGAGAATCGTGGGGTACATAGTTGCATATACTGGGGGGGGGATCATAAATAATAGCTGCAAAGAGGTTCTGTGTTATTTTCCAGTAAGTAGCGATGATGTGGAGGTCTGCATTACCAGCCAGTTTGTCTATTACAGTAAAAGTTCTGTAAGACCCCATGCACACGACCATATTTTTGTTCCACGTCCGATCCTGTTTTCTTTCCTGATCTGATGCCGACCCATTCATTTCAATGGGGCCACAAAAGATGTAGACATCACATAAAGATTGTTATTAGGGACGAGCGAATCGACTTCGAATGCTTTATCCGAAGTCAATTCGCATAAAACTTTGTTGTAATACTGTATGGAGCGCAAGCTCCGTACAGTATTAGAATGTATTGGCTTCAAAGTTATTACTTCGCAAGGACTCGCCTGGTACCACATGGAACCAAACCCAAGTCCGGTATCAAGGTTTTTTACAGTAATAGATCATTCACAAAGTTATTACACAAAGTCGTCAGTCTTCGCGAAGTAATAACTTCGGCCCATCGGAGCTTATACATACTCCCGCTCCATACAGTATTACAACAAAGTTTCATGCAAATCGACGTCGGATAAAGCATCCGAAGTCGATTCGCTCATCCCTAATTATTATTACTATTTTAACTTCAGGGCAGCAGGAACGCCTTCCTACTGTATTTTGTTGGGGTCCTCTAGCAGGGATCCAGCAACCTGCAGTGAAACTACAACTCCCAGCATACACACTTGCTTGTCTGCTCTCAGAACTCCCCAAGAAGTGAGTTAAGCATGCTGGGAGTTGTAGTTTCACAACGGCTAGAGGGTAGTGTCTAGCTCCCATGCACCGACGTTCCGACATCAAAGGGTCATGGACATGTTACTTGCCAAAGTCACTGAATATGAAGTAGAGGCAGCAGGGTAATGTCTGCATCCCATGCATTGTGGTAAAAATGATTAGTAATATAATATTTATTTATTTTATGCACTTATATAGCGCTACTATATTCCACAGCGCTTTACAGACATTAGCATCGGGCTGTCCCCAATCGGGCTCACAATCTGAGTTCCCTATCAGTATGTCCTTGGAGTCTGGGAGGAAACCGGAGAACCCGGAGGAAACCCACACAAACATGCGGAGAACATACAAACTCCATGCAGATGTTGTCCTTGGCCAGATTCAAAACCAGGGACCCCAGTGCTAACCACTGAGCCACCTTCTGCAGGTATAAATAATAATAACTAACCATGGGACATCAGTAGCTCCTTACCACACATGAAATTAAGACACTACCACGGCTGGCGTGCCGGAGCTTGCTGACCCCTGTCATATAATATTGCTCTCTACGCTTAAAAATGACACAAATAACCATACAAAAACACAAGATCTAGCCAGGACATGACAAAAATGTGTGCAGACAGGAACAAGTTAAACAAATGATCCCTGGGAGCCTGGAGTTACTTTACAGGACGATGCAGGTTTACCTTTCGCCCAGCATTGTAGGATTGTGCTGACAGGGAGAGTGTCCTGCAGCAGCTCTTGTGCACGCTCCTCTGGAGCACCGCTCTGAGTGGCTGCAGCATGATCTCTACCAGGAACTGTCACTTGTGTTCAGCCTGTGTCCTCTGACATGTGCCGTAGACACAGGGAAATGACATCATCATCCAGGGACCACAAGGCCCTCCCTCAAGAGCAGAAAAGCAGCAGCAGATCTCATGGTGATCAGGCTCTAGCAGCACAAACAGGTTACAGCTCACATGTGCCACCTTGTGGCCACATATCAGACTGCAGGAATAAAAGAGCTGCAGACTACATTAGTGCTAAAACTGTGCAATGAAAAGGTTGTTTCTCTGGGAGATAACTCTTCAGGTCGCCCTCTGTCCTCAAGTACCTCAACAGACCTAATATTTACTTAGTATTGTACATGTGATGTAATGATGGTGCTCCCTCTAAGTCCCAGTTCGCATTTTAAGGTAGGTTTTTGTAGAGAACAACTGAAAAAATGGCGTGGTGTTAAACAGGCAGGAAATACTCAAACCCAAGATGCAGTTGTGCATATATAAACAGGGAGCAGATCCTGCACTTGTGGCCCGTTGCTAATAGCGATCCCCAGCAAAAATGCATACAATGGAGGATGCCCGCAGCGGACCACAAGTACCACACTAGACATCCTACACAAGATGGCAGTTGTGTGGATGTGATAAACAATATAACAATAGCAATAGAAAGGACAGGTGCACTCTGCGGTCTTACTAACCCTCATTCTGATGTTAAAATTGAGAATTAGTAAACATATCCTACAGTGGAGGACATGTCTGAGCCCGAGCACCGCGCCAAGGTTTCTCAAGTAGCTCGGTCCTAACACTCACCTACCTGTGGCGTATGGGCAATACCAGGGGCCAGTGGGATAAATTACAGGAGTGAATAGGCCGACTCGCAACAAACTCCCCAGTTCCCTCCAGCATGTAGCCATGCCTGCAATGGGAGGAGGGAGAAGGCTGTGAGCCCCACCTAAGATTGGCTGATATGGCCCAGGCCTCACAGGTGCACCTAAATGTAGCCTGTGGATGGACATCAGGCACATTTACCTAGTAGGTGAGTGTTAGGACCTGAGCTACTTGAGAAACCTTGGCGCGGTGCTCGGGCTCAGACATGTCCTCCACAGCAGGATATGTTTGCTAATTCTCAATTTTAACATCAGTTTGAGGGCCTAGTAAGACCGCAGTGTGCACCTGTCTTTTCTATTGCTATTGTTATATTGTGGTACTTTTGGTCCGCTGCGGGCATCTTCCATTGTATGCATTTTTGCTGGGGATCGCCATTAGCAACGGGCCACAAGTGCAGGTTCTGCTCCCCTATTTATATTTGCACAGCTGCATTTGGGTTTGAGCATTTCCTGCCTGTTTAACACCACTCCATTTTTTCAGTCGTTTTGTATATTGAGTTGTTTGGAGGTGTATAAACTCCTAGGTAAATGTGCCTGAATTCCATCCACAGGCTACATTTTGGTGCACCTGTGAGTGCTGCCATATCAGCCAGTCTTGGGTGGGGCTCACAGCCTTCTCCCTCCTCCCATGGCAGGCATGGTTACATGCTGGAGGTGACTGAGGAGTTTGCTGTGAGTCGGCCTAATACATTCCTGTACTTTAGCCCACTGGCCCCTGGTATTGCCCATACGGCACAGGTAGGTAAGTGTTAGGACCCAAGCTACTTAAGAGACCTTGGCGTGGTGCTCTGGCTTAGACATGTCCTCCACAGCAGGATATGTTTGCTAATTCTTAATTTTAACATCAGAATGAGGGTTAGTAAGACCGCAGAGTACACCTTTCCTTTTTATTGCTAGTGTTATAAGGTTTTTGTAGAGAACAACTACTGTAGGTATGAATCCAAAGGGTACAGCCGCACAGGACGTAAAATACAGCAGAAAAGTCTGCTGTATATTTTACTGTGGATTTCACGCTGTCCATTGCAAAGGATGAAATTCGTTGTGGAGGTCTGCAGCACAAATTGCACCGCAGGTTGGTTTATGCTGCTGACTAGAGATGAGCGAACTTGTGCTTCGAAGCTCGGCATACAAGGTTCGGGTTATCTAAGAATTCCGTTATGGATTCGCTCCCACGGACCATAACTTATGGTCCGTAGTAGCGGAATCCATAACGGAATTCTTAGATAAACCAAACCTTGTACGCCGAACTCGAAACACAAGTTCTCTCAATACTACTTTTTAGGCTGACCTACACGGCTTCTTGTCGCAGAAAAGTCACGCGACCTGCTGCGACTGTAGTACAACATAGTTGGATTTCTGTGTGACTGTTGCGTTGAAGTCACCGCATATCGCATTTCGCATGTTGCAGTGCGACATCATTGACTATCATTACATGAATGTCGCTCGACACATGTCGCAGTGTAGTTATACCCTTATGCATCATGTGCATGAACTTTCGTAAAATCTCATCCACTTTGCTTGTTATATACAATGCTGCGGATTTGCAATCGAATAAAAGCTCAGGGCACTAATGGCTCGGTGGCTGATGGCACTAATGATGGACACTGTGGCTGACACTAATAGGACTGTAGCTCACCCCAAGCTTGGTCTGGCCCACAGGGGTACAGGTGAATCCCCCGGAGGGCTCCTAGTCTCCCACCCCTGCACAGTAGATTTACTGCACTACATACATATATTGAATGTACAGCACCTCAACCAGCCGTTGTTCATATAAAAATCTTGATAGATTATTAAAGTCTATTATTATAGACACGATCAGAGCTGAGATGACTTCTACATATAGAGGAAAGCTGCCAGTGTCCTCGCCAGGACCTACCTTGTCAAGGTCACTGCAGGGACCCTCATATTCAATCATCTGGTAGCATCTTGCTGCTGTGTGGGCCCGTATCCGTACAGTGGGCCCCCAAAATAAATTTTAGTGCTCGGCCCTAGACACCCCAGTCCGACACTGACTCGCCCCCTATTGGGGCAGTGTGGTTGGCACTAATAGAACTATGGCTGGCACTTTTAGTTAGTCCTAATGGAGGGACTGTGACTGGCAGTAATGAGGAGACTGTGGCTTGCACTGATGGAGGGCACTGTGGCTGTTACTACTATGGTGGGCACTGTGATTGTTACTACTATGGTGGGCACTATGGCTGTTACTACTATGATGGGCACTGTGGCTCTTACTACTATGATGGGCACTATGGCTGCTACTACTATGGTGGGCACTATGGCTGTTACTACTATGGTGGGCACTATGGCTGTTACTACTATGATGGGCACTGTGGCTGTTACTACTATGGTGGGCACTGTGGTTGTTACTACTATGGTGGGCACTATGGCTGTTACTACTATGATGGGCACTGTGGCTCTTACTACTATGATGGGCACTATGGCTGCTACAACTATGGTGGGCACTATGGTTGTTACTACTATGGTGGGCACTATGGCTGTTACTACTATGGTGGGCACTATGGCTGTTACTACTATGGTGGGCACTGTGACTCTTACTACTATGGTCAGCACTGTGGCTGTTACTACTATGGTGGGCACTGTGACTGTTACTACTATGGTGGGCACTGTGGCTCTTACTACTATGGTGGGCACTATGGCTGCTTTTGGTCAGTGTGGTTGGCACTAATAGAACTATGGCTGGCACTTTTAGTTAGTCCTAATGGAGGGACTGTGACTGGCAGTAATGAGGAGACTGTGGCTTGCACTGATGGAGGGCACTGTGGCTGTTACTACTATGGTGGGCACTGTGATTGTTACTACTATGGTGAGCACTATGGCTGTTACTACTATGATGGGCACTGTGGCTCTTACTACTATGATGGGCACTATGGCTGCTACTACTATGGTGGGCACTATGGCTGTTACTACTATGGTGGGCACTATGGCTGTTACTACTATGATGGGCACTGTGGCTGTTACTACTATGGTGGGCACTGTGGTTGTTACTACTATGGTGGGCACTATGGCTGTTACTACTATGATGGGCACTGTGGCTCTTACTACTATGATGGGCACTATGGCTGCTACAACTATGGTGGGCACTATGGTTGTTACTACTATGGTGGGCACTATGGCTGTTACTACTATGGTGGGCACTATGGCTGTTACTACTATGGTGGGCACTGTGACTCTTACTACTATGGTCAGCACTGTGGCTGTTACTACTATGGTGGGCACTGTGACTGTTACTACTATGGTGGGCACTGTGGCTCTTACTACTATGGTGGGCACTATGGCTGCTACTACTATGGTGGACACCATGGCTGTTACTACTATGGTGGGCACTGTGGCTCTTACTACTATGATGGGCACTGTGGCTGTTACTACTATGGTGGACACTATGGCTGTTACTACTATGGTGGGCACTATGGCTGTTACTACTATGGTGGGCACTATGACTGTTACTACTATGATGGGCACTGTGGCTGTTATTACTATGGTGGGCACTGTGGCTGTTACTACTATGGTGGGCACTATGGCTGTTACTACTATGGTGGGCACTGTGGCTGTTACTACTATGGTGGGCACTATGGCTGTTACTACTATGGTGGGCACTATGGCTGTCTCTACTGTAGGGAGCATTATTATTTTTACAGTTCCAGGTTAAGAAAAACATATTGTGCTATACCTAGTATTCTTTAAAGGGTTTCTGTCACCAGATTTGGGCATCATAAGCTGTCTGACATTAGCTATGTGCCAATGTCAGACCATCCTAATACTGTTAATTATATGCCCCTCTGACCTTTTATAAGGCTAAAAAACGTCTTTATATTATATGCAAATTAGCCTCTAGGAGCAGGGAGGGCGTTCGGAAAGGCAGACGGTGTCGGAGGCAGGAGAGCTGCACTACCCGGCCTGTCAATCACAAGAAGACGGGCGTGGCCGCAGGTGGGAACATGGAGCCTCTAGGAGCAGGGGCAACGCCCTCCCTGCTCCCAGAGGCTAATTTGCATACAATATAAAGACATTTTTTAGCCTTATAAAAGGTCAGAGGGGCATATAATTAACAGTATTAGGATGGTCTGATATTGGCACATAAAGACAGCTTATGATGCCCTAATCTGGTGACAGAAACCCTTTAAATTCCTGGGTCAGACCCTGCAGTATTAGGTAGTATTCCACTGTCTCACTGTTTTGATAGCAATGTCCTTCCATTACATATCATACTTATTTATATATCATAAAAATTAAACATATTTGCCGTTGCGCATGATATTAAAGGAATATTTCAGTGAAGAGTTGACATTACATACTTACATAGTATGGCTCCACCTGGTGATGAAAGTGTATATCAGTGCTCATGTCCAGCTGACCAGCAGTGTGCTGGTGGACGAGCATGCTCAGTCACTCTCCCCATGAGGGCAGTAGCTGGGGGTAAGTGGGCCATGTGACCCTGGTGCACCAATTTTTTGAGGTGGCGCTAGTGAGTCTGTTGAGTGTTTCTTCTCCTCCATATCCTCCCTGCTCTGCTCTCCTTCCTCTGCCAGCCCTCTTTGTAGTGAATGCCTGCTTGTGCTGCCTGCCTCCAGACTCATCCCCTATCACAGTATCATTCCCTTTCCTGGACCTGCTGCAACTATAACTATAAGTAGTGTGGTAAGGTGCAGGGTGCCGTCGTGGATGGCAGGTACGTGTCACCGAGGTTCATAGCCTCGGTGAGGTAAGAGTCATTTTTGTTGATGTCAGCAGCTGGTAGTGCTACTGACATAGTTGCTAAATAGCATGGCTGCAAAGCCGATCCGGGCCGGCTCTTACCGGGAGCAGCTAAAGTGTAGGGTGGGTGGCTGCTCCCCACGATCCAGTCCTGGTTTTGGGCTGGGTTTAAAACACAGCCAGCAGCTGGGTGTGTGTGAAGTGATTGTCCTGGAGCTGCTGTTAGGCTGTGGAGTCATTTGAGTTTGGGAGTTCTGATCCATTCTGTGCTGTGTGGAGTTCCCTGGCTGGAAGCCAGAGCCCAACAAGGAGGAGTGCAGACAGCCTGGAAACCTGACGTCGACTGTCTTGCGGCTGGACTGACAGCCAGGTGCGAACCTGCACCTAAAACCTCCCAGGTGACTGAAACGGGACTGTTTTGTTTTGCCTTAATACTTCTGATGTGTGTGAATTAACACCAAGAGACTGTTTGTCGTTTATTTTTGTGCAAGTGTGAATAAAACACTGTTGATTGCACATTCTGGACTCCCTGTTTTGCCTCTGTACTGCACTCGCACCGCTATCTACCAGAGCGACTCCCCACATTTGGTGGAGGATGCGGGCATGCGCAGTGAGGCTGGCGTGAACGCCGAAAATTTTAGTTTCTGCTGGGCACGACTGGATGTCCTATATTAGGCCGGCAAAGTTGCAGCCTGTGTTCCCTGACACAATGGAGGCGGTTTTAAAAGCCCTTGTGGAGGCTAACTTGCAGCAGCGGGAGGCCAACAAGCAGCAGCAGGAGACCAACCAGCTACTACTTCAGCAGGTGATGGCTTTACAAGCTGCAGGAGCGTCCCACCATGTCCATGATGCCCGGAAAGCGGTCCGTGCGGCGATCCCAAAAATGACCCCCTCGGACGACGTTGAGACGTATCTGGCGGTCTTTGAGAAAGTAGCCGTGAGGGAGAAGCTACCCGTGACCAGTGGGCTGAAGTGGTCGCTCCGTTCCTGGCATCCGGACCCCAGCAGGTTTTCTCTGATTTGGCAGATGACCAGGCTGCTGATTACCCCACGGTGAAGGGGAGATCCTGGCCAGACTGGGGGTGAGCGTGTTAGTCCGGGCTCAGCGAGTCCACCAGTGGGACTTTAAAGCGGCTGAACCCGCCAGGCCGCAGTATTATGAGTTGCTGCACAGGTTGCAAAAGTGGCTGCAGCCTGAGGTTCTAAGTCCGGCTGCTATGCTGGACCGTCTGCTGGCTGACATCTTTTGGAGGGCCCTGCCTTATCCCCTCCAGCACTGGGTCGGCCAGGCGTCTCCGGTATGTGCCCTGGAGATGGTCGACCTGGTGGAGCGTTACGAGGCCACCAGAAACCTGCAGGGGAGTCTTGCTGGGAAGGGGTCAGTCAAACCCGGAGGCCTCCGCCCCAGTTCCGACGTCTGGCGACAGAGAGGCCTGCACGGAATGTACCCCTGCGGATCCGCCTCCCGTGGTATGCTGGAGGTGTCAGGAGCCAGGCCACATCAGGGCCGACTGTCCACATCGGGATGAGCCGATGGATGTGAACTACGGGGTCGCCACTCCCTGTATGCACGGAAGCTGTGCGCAACTGGCACCCGTGAGGTGCAGGACAATAACCACCTGTGTCAGGTAGAGGTGGGAGATTCTCTGGCGGTGGCCCTGCTGGACTCCGGGAGTCTAGTCTCCCTGGTAAGGGCTGCCCTGGTACGGCCGGCGGAGTATACCGGCCGTAAAATCGGGGTCCTGTGCATCCACGGAGACCTAAAAGACTACCCCACTGCACTAGTGACTTTGTCCACAGCGGCTGGTAAGTGGACCCACGAGGTGGCTGTCGCTACTAAACTCCCACATGAACTGATACTTGGGAGGGACTTCCCAGGTTTCCCGGCACTGTGGCCGGCGATAAAACTGTCTGATGGACCCGAGACAGGGGTAACCCTAGGAGAGTGGCCTGATACCACTGGAAGGCCAGAACCCTGGGAGCCCGAGTCTGAAGGGCCAGCGGTAGGGGTGACCACTGCTCCAGCGGTAGAGGGAGACAACCCCACTGAGTGTAATGGTGGGAGACACGGAGGACTTGCCACCGGGACCTGAGTTGGCAGACCTCAATGTCTCCGGGGAAAATTTTGGGACCGCACAACACCGGGACCAAACCCTAACCAGGGCCTGGGAAAGTGTCGTAATAATTGATGGTAAACCCCAGAAACCTGGGGCTGAATTAATGTTTCTGCGATTCATTGTTCTTCAGGATATGTTGTATCGGGTGAACCAAATCCGAGGTGAGCCTGTTGAACAGTTGGTGGTGCCCACAGCGTATCGCAAGCTGGTCATGGAGCTTGCCCACCAACATGTTCTTGGGGGACACCTGGGGTGGCAGAAAACGCAGGACCGCATACTGCAGCGGTTTTATTGGCCCAGTGTGTTCAAGGAGGTAGAAAATTATTGTAAGTCCTGTCCCACCTGTCAGATAAATAGCCCCCAGCCACATTTCCGTAGTCCTCTGGTACCTCTTCCAATTATTGAGGTCCCGTTTGAGCGAATCGCTATGGATCTAATTGGGCCTGTACCAAAGTCTGCCAGGGGCCACCAACACATTCTGGTAGTTCTCAACTATGCCACTCGATATCCGGAGGCGGTGCCTCTGCGACATACCTCAGCTAAGCTCATTGCCAAAGAGTTAATGGAAATGTTTTCCCGTGTGGGCCTGCCAAAAGAGGTTCTGACAGACCAAGGGACCCCTTTTATGTCCAAAGTTATGAGGGAACTGTGTAAATTATTGCGCATAAAGCAATTGCGGACGTCCGTTTACCATCCGCAAACGGACGGTCTTGTCGAAAAGGTTTAACCAAACTTTAAAAAATATGTTAAAAAGGGTGGTGTCTAGAGATGGGAAGGACTGGGATCTGCTTCTGCCCTATCTCATGTTCGCAGTGCGAGAGGTTCCCCAGGCCTCTACTGGGTTCTCGCCCTTCGAACTGCTTTATGGCAGACACCCTCGGGGCCTGTTGGATATCGCCAAGGAAGCGTGGGAACAACAGCCTGTCCCCCACAAGTGTCATTGAGTATGTCACCCAGATGCAGGACCGGATGGAAAGGGTGTTGCCGCTGGTCCGGGAGCATATGGAGGCAGCGCAACAAGCCCAGAGTAGGGTGTATAATCGTCAGGCTCGGGTACGGAACTTCAACCCGGGAGATCGGGTTTTGGTTCTGGTGCCCACCCTTGACAGCAAGTTCCTAGCTAGGTGGCAGGGCCCCTATGAGGTTATCGAGAAGGTAGGGGAAGTAAATTACAAAGGGGGGGGGTATGTGGTAAGGTGCAGGGTGCCGTCGTGGATGGCAGGTACGTGTCACCGAGGTTCATAGCCTCGGTGAGGTAAGAGTCATTTTTGTTGATGTCAGCAGCTGGTAGTGCTACTGACATAGTTGCTAAATAGCATGGCTGCAAAGCCGATCCGGGCCGGCTCTTACCGGGAGCAGCTAAAGTGTAGGGTGGGTGGCTGCTCCCCACGATCCAGTCCTGGTTTTGGGCTGGGTTTAAAACACAGCCAGCAGCTGGGTGTGTGTGAAGTGATTGTCCTGGAGCTGCTGTTAGGCTGTGGAGTCATTTGAGTTTGGGAGTTCTGATCCATTCTGTGCTGTGTGGAGTTCCCTGGGCTGGAAGCCAGAGCCCAACAAGGAGGAGTGCAGACGGCCTGGAAACCTGACGTCGACTGTCTTGCGGCTGGACTGACAGCCAGGTGCGAACCTGCACCTAAAACCTCCCAGGTGACTGAAACCTGTACGGGACTGTTTTGTTTTGCCTTAATACTTCTGATGTGTGTGAATTAACACCAAGAGACTGTTTGTCGTTTATTTTTGTGCAAGTGTGAATAAAACACTGTTGATTGCACATTCTGGACTCCCTGTTTTGCCTCTGTACTGCACTCGCACCGCTATCTACCAGAGCGACTCCCCACAGTAGGCAGAACATAAGTAGAGCTGGAGAATGCAAGCATTCTGTAATATGGAAGAATCAGCCACAGCTCAGACATTAGTAGGTTAAACTTTTCCATCTGTGCACTGAAAGGGGGGTTGCATCCTTATCTTCTGCCCTGAGGACATGAACGAGGAGAATGTTGTGTGATCCACTTATTCTCAGTTTTAAAAGCCCCTGTAGCCCCCTCTCCTCATATCACAAGCTCTCCACCATAAAAGAGACAGGTTTTGGGGACACAGATACATGGTGCCTGGCTGCAGTGTACTCTGTGCTGCAGGCTATTAGTGCAGCAGCCCTTCTGTAGGTGCAAAGCTGAAGAGTGAAAAATCCTATTCACTAAGATGGACCTGGAGGACACAGAGCAGTGTGAGGACAGGAGTCCATGTCATCAGGGGTTATCAGGACTAGAAAGGCACTGCCTGACTCATCTTCATCATCATCACACTTATTAAAGAGGTTAGTCCCCCAAAAGTATCCCTGGGATGCATGATAATATATCGGATTGCTGGATCCAACCACTGGGATCCTCAGCAATCCTAGTCCCCAACATGTTGGTCCACTCACCTCTACGGGACTGATGGACACAGCACTCCATTCATAAAGGGTACGTTAACATGACGACAATAAGTCGCACTATTGTCGCGCGGCAAATTTTATAATGGGAGTCTATGGTGTCGCGCTGCGACTGCGACAGTCGCAAAAAATCCATTCAAGATGGATTTTTCCCCTCACCCATGACGGCACCTGTGCGAAGTAGGACCCTCCCATCCAAGACAGGAAACCTGCTGAGATAAAAAAGCTACACGCCCCTACACACCTCAGTTTAGGTTTCCTGTCCTCCGGATGGGAAGCTCCTGCTGGAGTTCCTACACACCTGGAGTGGCTGGGGAGGTCCGGGTCTTCCATACTTTAACGGGACCGTTCCCTGCGGCACAAGTCTCTTGTAGCAGCCGGCACTAAGTCTGCTCCCTTCCTGCACCTCTCCCGGCCTCGTGGGGAGTAGCTGTGGCCGTGCTCAGGCGGCTCCCGGCCCTGGTAGCGCTACCTCCCTGTTCCAAGATGGCGCCCGGAGGTAAATGCGCATAGTGCGCATGCGCAAGTTTCCGGCACTCTGATGTCATCAGGCACCACTCGAGACCGGAAGCGGGGTTAGGCACGGCTTCGGCCGGCGGGAGAGGGCCTCAGGCGCGTTATAAATGTGGCGGCAGGAGGGGTAGCCAGCCACATACATTCAGAGGCACCGTGTGCTCTGGGAAGCATGGAAGGCACAGATTCGGGCGCGCCGACCCGTGGATCCCTCAAGGCCTTCAAGCCTGGTAACTTGAGGAGTGGGGAAAAATGATCTACCCTGGTAAGATTAAGCCCTTTTGCCTTATTGATGGAGGTGTAATTTGTTTTTTCTAGGTGGCCAAACCTCCTAATAAGGCGTTTGGGAAAAGCAAACATAAGGAGTGTGCTGGCTGTAAAGTGCCCTTACCCTCTTCTTATAACAGGCCCATGTGTCAGCCTTGCATTGACAGATTAGTATTAGAAGAATCTAGCAGCTTTTCTAAGTCCATGAAAGCCATGGTACGGACGGAAGTAAAGTCATCCTTAAGGTCTCTTAAGCGTTATAAGTTTAAGCCTGAAATGAGAGAGGTTAATCTGGACTCTGACTCAGAGATCCCAGAGATGGATTCTGATCTGGAATCAGGGGAAGAGGTATCATCAGTAGTTTTCTTCCTCGGATGAAGATCTCGCAGGGAGAGCCCTATTTCCACCAGAAGATGTCCAGCCATTACTTAAGGCGGTTAAATTGACTATGCAATTAGAGGAAGGAAAGCAGCCAAAGTCCATTGCTGACCAGGCCGTTGAGGGATTAGGTCCTAAGAGGCATAGAAGCTTTTCCGTCCATAGGAACATAGAAACATTAATTAAGCAGAAGATTCATTTCGGCAGTAGCTAGAGCCAATCCTTCCCTCGGCCCTTGTCTCCCCATGGGATCTGAACACGGTCCTTTCCGCCTTATGCCAGGCACCCTTTGAACCGTTAGGTGAGGTCCCGATAAAGATCCTGTCGTACAAACTAGCTTTTTTGTTGGCCATAACTACTGCGAGGAGAGTGTCGGCTCCTGGAGGAAGGATGAGAATTTATTAGTACAATTTCAGGGGCGTTGTAAGGGCTGTAAGATATCCTCCAGTGTGTTAGCTAGATGGGTCAAGAATACCATTTCCTAGCTTACACTTTAGATCTACCTCCCCCGACGGGATTTGGAGCCCATTCAACCAGAGCTATGGCCACCTCCTGGGCAGAGAGGGCAGAGGCTTCTCTTTCTCAGATCTGTACTGCAGCCACGTGGAGTTCTCCACACACTTTCATAAAGCACTATAGATTGAACCTAAATTCGGACATGGCCTTTGGAAGGAAAGTCCTTCAGGCGATAGTTCCCCCTAGATTACAGTTTCTATTTTATCTCGCACAGGTGCCGTCATGGGTGAGGGAAAACAACCATTGCTTACCGGTAATGGTTTTTCTTGATACCCATGACGGCACCTATAACTTCCCCCTCTTGTTCTCTTCTTGATTGGCGGTACTAATGTATGTCCTGAATACATTGCCTTTATTCAAAAAAAAAAATAAATAAATAAAATAAAATGTGTGTGTAAATAAATAAATATATATGTGTGTATATATATATTTAAAAAGAAAGAGAGAGAAGAATCTTTCTTTAATATGAATGCAGATACATCCGGAATAGTTTTCTCATAATCACTGAGGTGTGTAGGGGCGTGTAGCTTTTTTATCTCAGCAGGTTTCCTGTCTTGGATGGGAGGGTCCTACTTCGCACAGGTGCCGTCATGGGTATCAAGAAAAACCATTACCGGTAAGCAATGGTTGTTTTCTGCGACTGTCTCATTGCAGTCGCAGCATGTCGCAATGCGACACCATAGACTCCCATTATAAAATTTGTCACTCGACATTGGTGCGACAAAGTCAAATGTTGCAGTGAAGTTGTGCCCTATTTGTCGCGCGACAAATGTCGTCGTGTGAACGTACCCAAAGGGGATTAGTGGACACCTTGGTCTCAGGATTGGGACCTCACCCTCAATCTGATGTCCTGTGCACAGGTGATAAATAAATAGTGGCATAATTCCTTTAACCCTGTTGCTAGCCTACACCACTAAGGATAGAGGGGGTCATTTATCAAAGACTGACATTTTGCTGTCTGTTATAGTACCTGCACTGACGGAGGATGCGCCTAATGTACAACAAGGAGTGTGCCCCGTCTTAAATTTAACGCATCCCCCAGCCTACCTTGAAACTACCTGAAAGCACTGACAGGGTCACATAGCATTATATTGATTTATGATGCTATGTAACCCTTAGAGGTCTGGAATGTATTGAATAACACTGACATAATGATGTCAGTGCTATACAATACATTCCAGACCTGTAAGGGTTACATAGCATCATAAATCAATATAATGCTATGCGGACCCCTTCAGTGCTAGCAGGCCAGGATGGGTGCTCTCGCTGACACACACTGCGAGTCCAATGCATGGAACACGCTCATGTGAAAGGGGCCTAAGGAAAGTAGTGCAAGTTTTAGGTTTTGAAGCAGGGTGGGGGACAGGTGAAGGAAGGCCTATGTGGAGACCTGTGTTACGGATGCGGTGTGGATGGGAAACTCCACACCGAGCACAGGAGGAAAGGGGTCAGGAACTAGGCCTGGAAACTAGGGTGAGGAAGAAGGTCACCTTCTAGCACAACCCTAATCCAAGTCCTGACTAACTATCAGTATGAACTGACCTCAAAGGTAGAAAAGTTCATACACAGGAACCTAAAGCCCTAACACACCCTGTAAGGCCCTGGTATAGTGACAGAACTTGAGACAACCTATTTCTCCACCAGAAGGACAAACAGGAGTCTCCCTCAGGCCTAGATATACAAGACAGGGAAATACAACAAACAAAATACAAATAGGGAAAACGATACTTAACTTCACAAGGAGCAAAGGTAGCCCAGGAGCTCAACCGAGATCCAACAACCAGCTAGCCCAAAGTCCAGAAACTGAAGCTATAAACCGCACCCCGAGAAGGGGTAAGCAGCAATAAATAGGGGAAGTTAAGTGACCAAACCAACAACACCTGCAAGAGGTGTGGTCATTACCAAAACAACACAGACACAAATGATCCACAAGGAACCACTCAGATTAACCCACGTGTTGCCAGTCTCTCTGATCTCCTGACCCCTGTCACGGGAGTGTCCGTGACAACCTGGCCGTGGGGCCAGCGAGCATGTGTGACCAGCAGCACTTTACATAATAGGTGGACGTACACTTTACTATATGCTTTAACCTCTAGGTGGCACCATACTGTGTAAGAAAAAGTCATAACTCTTCACTGGACGGCATGCAAATGGAAGTTATGTTTTATGATATATAAATGTAATGGACAGATACCTGCTTTATGTTTTGTTCCTGAAACAGGACATAGAACTATCTTGAGTGTAGCCCTTCAACATGAAAACCTTGTGCACCCCTACCAAAAACATTACTCTCACTGGGCTACACTGGAATCACTGTATTTACTGGACAACTATCACTGAACTAAAACATAACTTTTATTGATAAGTATAATAATCTTTCTATATAGCGCCAACATATTCTACAGCGCTTTGCAATCAGGGGGTTCATGTCCAAACAGAATGATACTCTACATATCATATCAGTTATTAAAACAAATGGAGTAAGGGCCCTGCCCTACAATCAGGGCTGTGGAGTCGTTAAGCCAAAGCCCGGACTCCGACTCCTCAATTTGAACTAACTCTGACTCCCACTCCCTCATACATAGCGCATGTTTAAGCGATAACTTAATTTGAGCTTTTTTGTATTTTGTGTTTCTATGTTTCTGAATTTGAGATGTTAGAAAACAGTTTTCCCCCCTATATTCTATGTATAGCATATAGAAGCCATCAGAGCAGCCAACCTCTCCAAACATGAGCTCAGAGGAAAAGCAAACAAAAACAAAGCATACAGAGAGAACATGCGCTGGACAATTCATTTATGCACAGTTTATTGAAAGTTTAGACATACTAAGAAGTACTTGCCTTAAAGGGGTTTTCTCAGCAGGTTGATGCACTGGCTGCCAGGCAGTTTACACTCACTCAGTCTCCTCAGGCTGTGGGGGGGCTCCAGCAGTTATTAGCATATATTAACTTAATCGGACAGAGCAGGAGATTGGGATATCTAACACAAATACAGGTAAAGCCATGATTCTCAGTCCTCACAACACTTGGACCTTTTGCTTACTGCAGGTTATCTTGCTTAACCTTATAAGCTCCTTCAGAGCTCAGTCCCATCGTTCCGTGGGGGCGTGGTCACTCCTGCTCTCAGCTAATCAGATATGCAGGTTACCATAGAAACCTGTGTGCAGCGAGAAACCTGCTGAACTGTCTAGACTCTATAGTTCATGACCTAAAGTAAAATCTATATAAAGTAAAATTCTATCAATGTATATAGAAAATGTCTTCTTTTAAGGGTCCAGTCACACGTCCGCACTTTGGGTCCAGATCCGTTCCGCAATTATGCGAAACAGGTGCGGACCCTTTCATTTTCAATGGGGACGGAAAAGATGCGGACAGCATCTTGGACTTCCGGTCCACGGCTCCACAAAAAAATAGAACATGTCCTTTTCTTGTCCGCAGCTGCGGACAAGAATAGGCATTTCTATTGGGGTGCCAGCCCGGTGTTTTGCGGACGTGTGAATGGACCCTTACTGTCCCTTTATGTTGAAAGCTAATCTTTGTAACTAGTGAGAAAACCTCTTTAATCCTGTTTTCTCTAGCAGATCTGAGATGAGTGCAGCCATTCCTTCCCAGTGCCTTTTTCCTCTGATCTGTAGCGGAGGAGCTTCACTACTGAGCATCTACATAAAGGGCAGCACACATTCATCTCAACTAAAAGCCTGGATCCTTAGATCAGGAATAGAACAGACATTTATAGGACATTTCATCATTTTCCCCAAATTCTTATTAAAATATATTCAGCACATACTGCATTGAACTAACTGTACCTATTTATATTATTTTTGGAGTCGGAGTCGGTCCATTTTATAACGACTCCGACTCCACCAAAATGGACACCGACTCCGACTCCACAGCCCTGCTTACAATCTATGAAGCAGGGGAGGCACAAAATATTAAAAGTGCTTGTTTTGTTCAATGGTCCGACCATCTTAACAAAATAGTCGAGTAGACAAAAAGCTGCAGGAGTCAGTCACCAGCCGATATCTGTAGTGCTTCTGAGTCATGGTGGATACAGTTGGATGATGGGTCTGGTTCTGAGGAATAAGGTTAAAGGGGGTAGTGGTGAATGGAGAAGAGAATTTGGATAGACCAACCTAAAGAGATGTTTTTAGGAAGCACCTAAAATTGTAGAAGTTTGGAATTAACCTAATAAAGTTAGCAGAGATGAGGGGAGAGTATCCCAGGCGTTCCCGGACTTCAGAGGTAAAGGAGAGATTAAAGACAGGTCTGTGGTTAATTATGACAGAATGTTTGAGGAAGACGAGACACCAAAAAAGAGAAAAAGAGGTTGAAAATTTTTAGTTAGGTTAGTAGTGACAGCCAGATAGAGAACCATGTGGAGGTGTGAAGGAATAGGGTCAGTAGTGTGGTAGGGCAAGAAGAAGAGAGGATCCTGGACACTGTGGACACTGTGATTGGGTCAAATGTAGAGATGAACCAGAGGCGGTTTGGTGATACTTAAAAGCTAGGAGACAATTTCATGCCGAAGCTTAAGTATAAAAAAACAAAGTCATTTGTTAGGAGGATTCACAGCTAAGTAACAGAACAAATTGTGCCGGACCGTGGCTTCGTTGAGAAAGTTAGTACTTTCAAAAATTGTTAGGACTCCACAGCTTCACTCACGCAGACGGTCCACACAGTCAGCCAGCTTTTAGGGCTACTTTTTTCCATGTCCTGGCTGGACATTTCAGTTCTGGCGCACAGGCTTGCAGTGATGAGTGGCAGGGGCAATATTTGAATTTGCGATATTTTGCGAATATTTGGGTGAATATTCTTAATATCATCGCAAATTCAAGAATGCACGATTTTTTTTTTTATTGCGAAAATTGGCAGTGAAATATTCGAGTATTGCACGCGCAATATAGGTGTGGGTCACTTTTGCTACATTTTTCAAGCTGCTAGAAGTTTACTGAGACTGGAGAAAATGGTTGGCACGGCAGAACATTACAATAGCTTTATATGCAGATAAAGTGCTCCAATATATTCGCGATTGTGCTAATCGGCACTAATGATGCGAATATTTTTTTTTGCAATACAGGCAACTTCACATTTTAGCAGGTCTGACTACATATTACTGATTGGTGCACTAAGTATTGTTGTGAACCTGTGACATCACAGCACTATGTCTGTATGTCTGTAGTATGTACAGTCGTGGCCAAAAGTTTTGAGAATGACAAAAATATTAGTTTTCACAAAGTTTGCTGTAAAACTGCTTTTAGATCTTTGTTTCAGTTGTTTCTGTGATGTAGTGAAATATAATTACACACACTTCATACGTTTCAAAGGCTTTTATCGACAATTACATGAGATTTATGCAAAAAGTCAGTATTTGCAGTGTTGGCCCTTCTTTTTCAGGACCTCTGCAATTCGACTGGGCATGCTCTCAATCAACTTCTGGGCCAATTCCTGACTGATAGCAACCCATTCTTTCATAATCACTTCTTGGAGTTTGTCAGAATTAGTGGGTTTTTGTTTGTCCACCCGCCTCTTGAGGATTGACCACAAGTTCTCAATGGGATTAAGATCTGGGGAGTTTCTAGGCCATGGACCCAAAATGTCAACGTTTTGTTCCCCGAGACACTTAGTTATCACTTTTGCCTTATGGCACGGTGCTCCATCGTGCTGGAAAATGCATTGTTCTTCACCAAACTGTTGTTGAATTGTTGGAAGAAGTTGCTGTTGGAGGGTGTTTTGGTGACTTTCTTTATTCATGGCTGTGTTTTTGGGCAAAATTGTGAGTGAGCCCTCTACCTTGGATGAGAAGCAACCCCACACATGAATGGTCTCAGGATGCTTTACTGTTGGCCTGACACAGGTGGTACCGCTCACCTTTTCTTCTCCGGACAAGCCTTTTTCCAGATGCCCTAAACAATCGGAAAGAGGCTTCATCGGAGAATATGACTTTGCCCCAGTCCTCAGCAGTCCATTCACCATACTTTCTGCAGAAGACCAATCTGTCCCTGACGGTTGTTTTTGAGAGAAGTGACTTCTTTGCGTCCCTTCTTGACACCAGGCCATCTTCCAAAAGTCTTCGCCTCACTGTGCGACACCTGATCCTATAAATTGTTGATTGAGGTGCAATCTTAGTAGCCACAATATCCTTGCCTGTGAAGCCATTTTATGCAACGCAATGATGGCTGCACGCGTTTCTTTGCAGGTTACCATGGTTAGCAATGGAAGAACAATGATTTCAAGCATCACCCTCCTTTTAACATGTCAAGTCTGCAACTTTCCTATTGGTTGCTAGGGATGTTGCTAAACTCAGACAAAGACATTGCAGCCTTCTCATTGGCCCCCAAGAAAGAAGCAGAGAGGAATCATGTGTTCAGATGGAAAAAAATTACAAATATAAAAAAATACTAATATATAGCACTATATTCTAAATATTCACAAATTTTCGAAGTACCGATATTCGCGATAAATATTCACAATTCAATCATTCGCGCCCAACACTAGGCAGATCTGTGCCACCATTTTTTAAGATGCACGCACCTTATAATAACTGTGGTGCATCTCATGGTAACACAGTACAAATTAAGACCAGCGTACACAACATTGGTCTGCCACTATGTGTGTGCGTGGCATGATTATGGGGGTGCGGGTTGTTGGACCTCTGCTAATTTGATATTGATGGCCTTATCCTTAGGGGAGGCCATTAATATCAAAATCCTGAACAACCCCTTTAATTTTAGGGATGCTACAGGAGTGGGGTTGAAACAATAACCTTTGGGCTCTCTTGTCCATCTATGAAGGGGTGTAATGGTACAAACCTGCACCAGCATGGTCTCCATTCTAGTTTCTACTTTGGGGCCTCCGCTGCTGTATGGACACCACTGTTAATACTGTTGCATTGTATTCTTATACATATGTGGTAATGTCTGTCATTCATAATACATACTATTAACAAGAGCCCTAAAAATGTGTAATTAGTTCAAGCTTTATATAGTGTGGCATAGTGCCAGGGCCTTATCTGTGCCCTGCTTACCAGAGCCCTATACTCCATCACATTAAGTAATCAGAGTAACATGAGCCATTCAGCTGAAAGATGACTCTGTGCCTGGAGTTCAGCTTTCTGTCCCTGCATCCAGCCGGACTAGCACTTTACAGAACCCTTATGTGATTGATTACAGATGTAATGCCTGGGTTATATTCTGCTTGTCTCAGACGTTCCTCTAGGTGTTCTTTTCTTTTTAGTGCTCCTCTTGTTATTTTTTGCGTAAGACATCAGTACATATGAATGCAAGATATAACATTTTGAAATACATCTTATTATTGGGACAGTTTATAAAACCTCCTTAGTCACAAGAATATTGTAAGAAGTGTAAAGAGTTGGAGGAGGGAGGTGCAGCTGCAGCTTAGTGAGACAGCATTAAAGGGAATCCGTCACCACAATCTTGGATTATAATGCGCTGTAATACATGAGTAGTACGATAGATAAGAAGTTCAAACTGATATTTTTTATTTTCCTATTGCCCCCTGTTCCCCATTGTTAGGGCTTCGCTGAAATACATTGTTTGGACTGCTGTGCATGCGCACAAGTCCTCTCCTGTATGTTTGCCCAGCACAGCAATCCAGATTGTGTATTTCAGTACAGCTTTGAGTGCTCACAGCAGAGGAACTGGGAAATTGTGATCTGGGCTCCTTACATATATCTGGCACCACACATGTATTACATCAGATAATAGTCCAGAATTGTGGTGACAGATTCCTTTTAAGGACTCATTCAGACGAGCGGGTTCCAACTGGTCCATACCGTAAAAACAGATGAATCATGGTGACAAGTGCAGAATGGAGGATCACGCTCACACACGGAACGTGAATCCCACAATGGACTCGCTGATGTGCATCAGCCCTAAAAGGTGCCTGGTCCATGGAGAAAACCGCACATGTGAATTGGCTCTTGTACTATACTGTATTAGGGCTTATGCACACAACCGTATTTTGTTTCCTAGTCCGTTCCGTTTTTTTTGCTGTAGGGTGCAGACCCATTCATTTCAATGGGGCCGCAAAAAATGCGGACAGCACACCATGCTTTCCGCATCAGTATGTCCGTTCCTTAGCTCTGCAAAAAACATAGAGCATGTCCTATTTTTTTCTAGTTTGCGGACAAGTATAGGCATGATTACAATGGATCCGCAAAAATAATGGATCCGATAAAAAAAACGGGTGCCATACGGACGTCATCCTTTTTTTTTTTTGCGGATCCACAATTTGCGGACCGCAAAACACATACGGTTGTGTGCATGAGAACTTAGTGTTCATTCTGGGTGCTGTCTGTTCTACACTAGGACAGCACCAGGACGTGAACATTACTTGTCTGAGAGAGACCTAAACATGCACAGAAGTGTATTTTGTTTCCATGTCCGTTCTGTTTTTTTGCGGATAGGATCTTTGTTTCAATGGGTCCACAAAAAATGCTGACAGCACACCGTGTACTATCCGCATGTCCGTTCTGTAGCCCCGCAAAAAAAATACAGCATGTCCTAATCTTGTCCGTTTTGAGGACAAGAACAGGCATTATTACAATGGATCCGTAAAATAAAAAACGAGCTGCAAAAAAAAAAACGGATGCCATACGGAACGTCATACTTTTTTTTGCAGATCCGCAATTTTCGGACCGCAAAACACATAGGTTCCTGTGCATTTAGCCAAAGAGTGAGAGCTAGCGTGGATTTACAGAATCCACCAGAGAAGTCAAAATCTGCAGGTGACACACAAAATTTCTGGCTGCACTACTGTACAGCCTCATGCACACGACCGTGTGTGTTTTGCGGATCCGCAAACAGCGGATTCGCAAAACACGGAAGCGGCTCGGTGTGCCTTCCGCAATTTGCAGAACGGAATGGGGGCCCATTATAGAGATGCCTATTCTTGTCCGCAAAACGGACAAGAATAGGACATGCTCTATTTTTTTTGCGGGGCCACGGAACGGAGCAACTGATGCGGACAGCACACAGAGTGTTGTCCGCATCTTTTGGGGCCCCATTGAAGTGAATGGGTCCACGCCTGAGCCGCAAACTATGCCGCTCAGACGTGGACCAAACATACGGTCGTGTGCATAAGGCCTACATCTAATAATCATCAAAAGATGTTTCAGGAGTGATGTCTTCTAATCATGTAAGGTTTACAGTTTAACCCCTTAAGTATAGGGCCCATTTTCGTTTTTTTCCTCCCCACGTTCCAATAGCAATTACTTTTTAATTTTTTCGCTTACCTAGCCATATGGTGGTTTATTTTTTGCGGGACAAGAAGCAGTTTTTAACAGCACCATTTAATTTACCATTTCTTTTACTGGAAAACCGGAAAAAAAAATTTGTGGGGTTAAATTGAAAAAAACCCTCCAATTCCAACAAGGTTTTTCGGGTTTTGACATCACGGCATTCACGGTATGCTAAAAATGACTTATTTTACAGCTCAATACGAATCCAGCGATACCAAACTTGTCTGGGTTTTTTATTTTTTTTAATACTTTTAAAAAAATTAAAACCTTCGAAAAATCTAACTTTTCTTTGCATTGCCATTTTCTGACAGCCATAACTGTTTTACATTTTGGTTTACAGAGCTGTATGAGGGCTTGATTTTGGCGTAATGAACTTTACTTTTTATTGGTACCATTTTTGCAGTACATAAGACTTTTTGATCAGTGTTTTTTATTTTTTTCTGTTACGATGTTTACCGGACAGGGATTTTTTAAACATATTTTAATAGTTCAGACATTTTTAGACATGGAGATACCTAATATGTTTATTTTTTTTTTTTATTGTATATATGTTTTTATATGAAAAATCTGGAAAGGTGGATTATTTAGAATTTTAATATTTAAAAAAAAATTGTTTTACTTTTTATTTTTTAACTATTACCCCCTTAGAGGACTAGAACCTGGGATATTTTAATCAACGAGGGTTTAAATGGCTCGATCGCCGCTCCCTGTCAGTGTGGCCTGGTGCTGGCTGTATGATATAGCCGGCACCCGCCGTGTATGTAGTGGGCCCACTTTGTGAAAAATGAAACATATTTATATATAAACATCATTGAAATTATAAGATGTGGAACCAAAAATACAGAACCAGTTGATATCATAAGTTCAATTACTTCAATGTCATAACAAGGGTAATCTGAATACAATTCTACTAACTGCAATGATCACTCGACGTGTGAGTACTCGCACCAGGACCACATGAGATGGTTGAAAATGCCATTGCAGATCTTCAGGTAATGCAATTTCTCGATGGTCTGAGAATGAAACTATCCACCTCCACTTATGAGCCCCACCTCTCTACCGATATACGATTACTATCTGTAAGCACGCCTCATTATTTTTTTTACAAGACCAATAGTAAATATTCATGGAATATATAAAAATAAAAAACTCAGCTTAAGGCCTCTTGCACACGACCGTATAAATTTTGCAGTCTGCAAAAAACCAATCCGCAAAAAATGCGGATGACGTCCGTGTGCATTCCGTATTTTGCGGAACCTAACAGCTGGCCCCTAATAGAACAGTTCTATCCTTGTCCGTTATGCGGACAATAATAGGACAAGTTATATCTTTTTGTGGAACGGATATATGGAAATACTGAGATGGAACTTTCAGGTTTTTTTTGCGGACCCATTGAAATGAATGGTTCCGCATACGGTCTGCAAAAAAAAAAGGGTATGAAAACAGAAAGAAAAAACGTTCGTGTGCAAGAGGCCTAACACAAATGCAGATAAGACACACAAAACTGGAGGGGCGACTTAGTAAACTCGCGTGCACAGACCGAAAAATTACCAGCCCCGTAACTGAACAATGGAGCAATTGAAAAAAAAAAGCATTGATCCAGTCCCGAAGAATTAAATATTAAAATCCAAATGTATTTGTAACGCAGGTTAAAAAGATATCAAAAATACATGACCACCAGCAGTATTTTTCTTAAATTCCCCAAAGGCGATCTACTGGTGAACATGCATTTTTGATATCTTTTTACTAATACGTTTGGATTTTAGTCAATACTCATGATAGCAATAAGTTACCAAATTATTAGCCTTATTGAAGCACGTAAAGCCACCTTTAGAGTTTTGTCACACAGGAAGCAATATTTGTTGGAAAAAATCCACTGTGTATTTTGGCATGGATCGTGGCAATAACAGCATGAGTGGGATGTGGATTGGATCTGTTGCAGATTTCACCCTGTGCTGATATTCTAATATCAGCTTCTCAGGTCAATTAATACTATTTCTGAATATTTCATCCACTTTGCAGCTACTGTAAAACGCTGTGGGTTTGCTGCATAAAAATTAGCAGTGGCAAATCTACAGCGTTTCACTACCGGGCTTCTGGGGAGAAGGAGGATTTGCAAGCCTTAGGGTACTTTCACATTTGCGGCATAGCTATCCGGCAGGTGAAGAGCCTGCCGGATCCGTCCTGCCGCAAGTACCCGTGCACTGCCGTGCTGCCGCTCCGTCCTATTGACCATAATGGGGCGGGGGGCAGAGCTACAGCACAGCACGGCAGTGCACGGCAAAGATCACCAGACTAAAAAGTCGAACCTGCGGTACTTTTAGTCCGGCCATGCTGCGCTGTAGCTCCACCCCCGCCCCATTATAGTCAATGGGGACGGAGCTGCAGCACGGCAGTACACGGGTACTTGTGGCATGGCGGATCCGGCAGGCTGTTCACACGCCGGATAGCTATGCCGCACATGTGAAAGTACCCTTATCTTTACAAGGTGAGATGAGACAAAATAAATAACGCTAAGTGGTTTTTACTACCAATGTTTTATTATAACAAAAAAAAAAAGAAAGAAATCCCAAGTGCTGCCAACATTTTTGGTGATTTGTGTATGAGTATACAGTGGTCCTTGAAATTTGTGAACCCTTCAGAATGTTGTATATGTCGGTATAAATTTGACCTAATACTACATCAGATTTTCACACAAATCCTAAAATAGATAAAAAATAACCAATTCAAACAAAATGAGTCAAAAAAATATTAGGGGTCAAAAATATTAGACTTAGGCCATTTTTTTATTGAGGGATGTGATCCAATATCACATGTCTGTGAGTGGCAAAAGAATGTGAATTTTAGGATTAGCAGATAATTTAAAGGTAAAAATTTGAGTCAGGTGTTTTCTAACAATGGGATGACAATCAGGTGTGAGTGGGCTACTATTTAAAGAACAGGGATGTATCAAAGTCTGATCTATACAACTCATGTTTGTGGAAACATACCATGGCACGAACAAAGGAGATTTCTGAGGAAGTCAGAAGAGGAGTTATTGATGATCATCAGCCTGGAAAGGTTATGAAACAATCTCTAAAGAATTTGGACTTCACCATTCCACAGTCACACAGACTGAGTACAAATGGAAGGAGAATTCAAAACCATGTAACCTCTAAGCAACTAGAAGCTTTTCTCACATTACTAATGTTAATGCTCATCATGAGTCCACCATCGGGAGAACACTGAACAACAGTGGTGTACATGTCAAAATTGCAAAGAAAAAGCTGCTCCAATAAGAACACTGTTGCCTGTCTACAGTTTGCTAAAGATCACCTGGACAAGCCAGTAGGTGAATGGAAAAATGTTTTGTGGACAGATGAGAACAACATAGAACTTTTTGGTTTAACTGAGTAGCGTTATGTTTGGAGAAAGGAAAAATTGCATTCCAGCATAAAAGTCTCATCTCATCTGTGAAATAAGGTGGTGGTAGTAGAGTTGTTTCGGTACCAACATTTTGATTCGGTATCGATACCATAAAAAAGTATTGCGATACTCGATACCATTCGATACCATGCAAAAAAAATAAAAATGCCAAAAAAAGCCGCGTGCATTCCTCATTTTATGGAACGTCCGGCCAATAATACAACAGTCCGATCCTATTTTTTGGGGGGGACAAGGCGACTAAAATAAAATGGCGAATTTTGCAGTTTTTCTTTTTTTTTTTTTATTTTATGGGCGTTCACCGCTTAAGAGGATTTTTTTAATAGTTTGGACTTGAGACGTAGCGATATGTAATATTTTATTTGTTTATATATTTTATATGTAAAATTGGGAAAGGGGGTGATTTATACTTAATATTTTGGTGTACTTTTTTAACTTTTTTTTTTTTTTACAGTTTATTTATTAACTATTTCCCCCTTAGGGGCTAGAACCTGGGATCTTTTCATCCTATTCACCCTAATAGAGCTCTATCAGGGTGAATTGGATCTCACCCTCTCCCTGCTGCCCTGTGCTTTGTGCACACAGCAGCAGGGAGCAGACTATGGCAGCCAGGACTTCAGTAGTGTCCTGGTTGCCATGGTAACCGATCGGAGCCCCAGCATTACACTGCTGGGGCTCCGATCACTGCCACCAATGAGGAGGAGGTGAGGGGACCCTGTGGCCACTGCCACCAATGCTTTTATTACTGGGGGGAGGGAGGAATGGGGGGGCGCACTGGCCACCAATGTATTTAATAATGGGGAAAGGGGGGGACAGGGACACTGGCCAATGTCTTTAATACTGGGGAGGAGGGCGCACTGGCCACCAATAAGGAGAGACTTTTACTATACAGATGCAGGCAGAAGCAGCTCATTGCTGGCACCTGCCTGTGACCGGGCGCTGCGATCCGCAGCAGTTAACCCCTTAGGTGCGGCACCTGAGAGGTTAATTGCTGCGGATCGCAGCGCCCAGTCACAGGCAGGTGCCGGCAATGAGCTGCTTCTGCCTGCATCTGTATAGTAAAAGACACTCCTCATTGGTGGCCAGTGACCCCGCCCCCCTCTCGCTCTATTGGTGGAAGCAGCACAGGGGGCGGGAGAGACTTCCTCCTTCTCCCTGTGCTGCCGAGGAGAACATGGCCGCGCTGAGAGCGGCGCAGCCACGTTCTCTGATACTGGGCTGTGCAGTAGCGCAGCCCAGTATCGATAAAATACTAATCCTGGTATCGAGCTCGATACCAGAGAAAAGTATCGATTGGGTATCGAAACTTCGATACCCGAAACAACCCTAGATGGTAGTATCATGGTTTGGGCCTGTTTTGCTGCATCTTGACAAGGACGGCTTGCCATCATTGAAGGAATAATGAATTCTGGCAAATTCCAAAAGAAAATGTCAAGACATCTGTCCATGAGCTGAAGAAAACATGGGTTATGCGGCAAGACAAAGACCCTAAGCACACAAGTCGTTCAACCAATGAATGGTTAAAGAACAGTAAAGTTAAAGCTTTGGAATAGGAAGGTCAAAGTCCTAATCTTAGTCCAATAGAAATGTTGTGGGAGGACCTGAAATGAGCAGTTCATGGGAGGAAACCCACACACCAACATACCAGAGTTAAAACTGTTTTGTACAGAGAAATTGGCTAAAATTCCTCCAACCTGATGTGCAGGACTAATTAACAATTACCAGAAATGTTTAGCTGCTGTTATTACTACACAAGGGGGTCACACCAGATACTGAAAGCAAAGGTTCACTTAGTTTTGCAAGTCACAGACATGTGAAATTGGATCATTCTCAGTAAATAAATTACCAAGTCTAATATTTTTTTACTCGTTTGTTTGATTTGGCTATCCTTATCTACTTTTAGCTCACAAATATTCAAGCACCATTGTAGCTGGCCATACACATTATATGTGTATTGACCAAATCTGTCAATTTCATCTGGTTCAAGCAACCATCTCAGGTGTATGGCGGCCTCCGGACTGTCCGGCTGATGTTGAGGAAGATAAGTATTCTTTTGTTGGTGGGGAGACAAGACTATGCCAGAGGAGTCTGTCAGCGGCTCTTTTTCCTCTTCGATTTACACTTTCAGCTTGTTTCACAATGTTAGGTCTTCTTTTGAAGTTACATTGGAACCACCTTCCACCCAGACGTGACTGAGATTCAATAGATGTGAAGGATCCAGCTCCATTCAGTCATGTTTAAAGCAAGAGGTCCATTACTCTATGTAAGTTATGAAGAAGCAACTGATCCAAATGGAAGGGCCACTTGATACAAGCAAGTTTTATATCTTCCATTCAGCTATTGTACTAAATACGGAATAACAGGTCCTAATGGCTGCTGTAAAAGGACTAGTACATGATGTCATCCGTAGTCACATTTGCCTCCTCTGTTTTTGTCTTAAATTTAGGAAGGCGGATCGTACTCGCTGCCATAAGCAGCATGTTAAAAGCATGAGTCGCACTACTTGCCACACACAACCAGAATGAGTCTTCATAATGTTCTTCAAGAATGACGATTGTGAAGACATTTTCACGGAAGTTTGCAATTCGCTCTGTCAGCTGGTGAAGTTGGACGGCAGCGATAAAGCTGGTGACTGCAAACACAGTGAACAGACCTGCAATACACAGTGTAATTTGTTGTAATAAATAAATATATATATATACTAATACCACTAGCAAAAATACAGTAGTGATTAATAAAGTAGTAATAATAACTATAATACTATCTTCGAAGAGCTGGTTTTAGGAGGACTAGGTGAACATAGATATGGCCACCATTACAGCTCCCATGAGGGGTCTCAAGTAGCCTACTTATGTAATAACAGGGTCAGGATGTGTAGATTTGCGGTTCAGAAGTCCGCTTTGAATAAAATTCAGCTCTTTGTAGCGGTTGTGCATGGTATTGCAAATGCCATTTTTAGTATAAAGTCTGCTGGTGCAGAATGTGCCGAATTTGCCATGAGGCACAGCCCTCTTTGGGCAGTTGGTATATCTCCAGGCAGTCCATGCTACAGAAATTCAAATCTACACATCTATGCCAGTTTCTAAAATGAATGATAGTAAAGTCTGTAGGGTGGCACCCCCGTTGGGAGCTCCACCCACCTTTCTTGCAAAAAGTTGAAAATTATGGGGCAAATATGGCACATTTTTTTTTACACCACAGTAGTAGCATAGTGTAATTGATAAATGTCCCTCTGTATGTTCTGCAGGGTAAACAGTGTACAGACCGCTCTAACCAATGAAGATACTGCAGCATCATGGCCCATTCAAAAAGCTAATTGGTAGGGAGGCTGCGGGTCTGACTCCACCTATCTAATATTGATAGCCTATACCTCCATATGTGTAGTCCTGTACAGGTTTTAATCACAGCAATGGAGATTGGGCCCTCTCTCTATAAGACCTCATGCACACATTACCGTATGTGTTTTTGTGCTCTGCAAAATGTGGATACGGATCTTGTATCTTTAGTACCCCAGACCTGGGTGTACTAACTAGTGTATAACCAATTGCTTAATTTTCAATATTTTAAATGCAATACTATATGATGTGTATTTCGCAGCTACCATGTCATTTTGTCCAGTAAGGGAGGTACTTGGTTGGTAATGGCTGGCTGTAACAGGGTTAACCACCCTGTTTCACCCCTCCTCGTAGAGTGGGCTGGTCCAACTTCCTGCCAACCTTGAGATTCTAGACTGCAGAGTGATCAGCGAAATACAGAATTTGCAGACTCTACAGTGAAGTGAGTGATAACAGCTCAGACACCATCACCTACCAAGCAACCACTAGGCCAGTATCATCTAAGTGCAGGACAGCAGCCATCCGACCTGCCACCATTCCGCCTCAGTCGGTGCCAGAGAAGAATTGCTCTAAAGCAGTTTGCTGCTGTATGTATTTCAATTTCTATGTTGCACTGGCCTCATTCTTCAGTATTCTACTTCCACTACAATGAAACCCAGGGAGCGACGGCCTGAGGTAGGACACCGTAACCCTACAACATCACATCAGGGCCACTACCACTCTCATCTTCTACACTGGCTTCCACATGGGCTTGCTATACATCCGCATTTTTTGCTGGCCCATTGATCAATGGGTCTGTGGTCCTTATTTTGCGGGCAAATATAGAACATGTTCTACCTTTTTGTGGAACAGATATATGGATGCGGAAAGCACAAGGATCATCTTTGTGCTTTCCACATCCGAACGCAAAAATATAGAACATGTCCGCAAAATGTGGACAACGGACCAATTGAAGACAGTGGGTCTGCAAATAAAATGCAGAGGGCACACGGACCACATTGTATTTTCCGGATCCACAATATGTGGAACTCAAAAAATGATTGGTTCTCGTGCATGAGGTCTAAGAACCCCAGAGTTTGTACACCCTTAACCCTGAAAATATAAAATGTGGTCATGTGAAATTACCTGCAATAAAATTCCAGAGGCATATACCTGCAGGACCCTTGATGGACCGATATGGGACTTTCCGTGCATTATATATACAGAATCCAAAACTGATCAACGCAAAAGCAATGGCTGCACAAAGGAAGAGGATAATGATGACATGGAGGGTGGTGTTCAGCGTTTTCACCATATCAGGAAATACTGGAAGTAAAAAACATGACACCATTACTGCATGTCTGTATAGTAATGATTCCTACGTAGAAACTGACATTTTATTTACTTAGGGTGCCGGGATATAAACACATGGACAAAATTGTTGGTACCCTTCTGTTAAAGAAAGAAAAACCCACAAAGGTCACTGAAATAACTCGAAACTGGTGGCAGTGGGCTCAGAGTGCTTGAAACACTGAAAAGAAATGATACCTCACTAATCCTCCAGCACGCGGGTCCCATCTGCTCTCTACTTCCGGCTCCCATCTAGACACTTAGGGTACTTTCACACTAGCGTTATTCTTTTCCGGCAGCATGCTGCAGTATTATCTCCGTCCAAAGTTCCAGAACACTTCTTGGAATGCCGGATCCGGCATTAATTTACACTGAAATGTATCAGTGCCGGACCCTGCATTAAAAATTCCGCATTGACGGATCGGCTCTTCCGGTCTGCGCATGCGCAGACATAAAAAAATGTAAAAAAATAAATAACGTATCAGTTTTTCCGGATGACAACTAGGTAATCGGATCAGTTATTGCAATGCATTTGTGAGACGGATCCGGATCTGTCTACAAATGCTGTCCATTTGCATACAGATTGCCGGATCCTGACAACCCAAGTGTGAAAGTACCCTTAGCCAGTCACTGCATTTCCTGTGTGTCAAGGCGGGAGCAGGAAGAGGAGTGCAGCTGAAATCCTCCTTAATATTTATTGGTCTTCCTTTGGTTCTATGAAAAATGTTTTCCACTAGATTTTGCATTATAGTTGTAGGGACTAACGTCCATGAAACTACAAATGCTTTAGATAGCATAGGTACAGATGTTGTTGTTGATAAGATCCGGCCCAATTGGTCCCAAAGGTGTTCAATGGCTTGATGTCATGACTTTGCTGCCCAATCAAGTTCTTCCTATCTTGTCACACCACTTTTTCGTGACCTTTTTTCACTCTGAAACAATAATGGACTTTTTTGGGAATGTCATTGTATCCTCTAACATTATTTTGGAACCAAAGGCACAAAAAATCCTAGACAAATATTCCTACACCTTTGAACCAGTTCACTCTATGCATTCATGTTCCTATTCTGCTGACATCTAATAAATCTAATGGTGGCGTTGTCTACATATCACCAAGAGAAACACTTACAATGAACCAGGGCAGAAATTTAGCAACAATTCTGCGTGCATCAGAGACCAATGTGTTATGTTAGGAAGATGTACCTAATGGAGTGCATGCAAAATACAGTCACGTACATGACAGCTGGTAGTGGCCATTTTCCATATGATTAGAGACCGTTCAATCATCCCATCATATCTTTTTTTTTTCCACTGCCCCTGATAGTAAAGCCTAGTGTTATCACCTAGTCGTGTAATGTCACTAAAGATAAGACATCACCTGCAGCAGCTGCTATGGGGCCCAACAATAATTACCACTGAAACCTAAGGTGCTGTTAAAGGGGTTGTACAGTGCTACTATACTGATGACCCATTCTCAGGAAAGGTCATCAATATTAGATCGGTGGGGGTCTGACTACCGACACCCCTGCCAATCAGCTGTTTGAAGGGGCCATTGTCTAACATGTAGCAGAGCTGCAGTGTCATTACAAATGCTCGTCCCAATTAAGTCCTACTCCCATCACCCACGCTGATCTGATATTGATGACTAATCCTTGAATGATGCCTATGGACGATGGAAGGGAGTGAAGAAACTAAATGCAACCAGTCCTAAATTTTATAATAGAGTCCTGTGTTCACCCCTGTTATGGTTGTTATTCTTGTGCTGTGACATCACTGCATTACTATACTTAGACATCATACTGTAATGCTAGCACGGGACATCATTATACGTCCAATTTCCTACACTATGATGTCACAGTATACATGATGACCTTTGTGTATGTGTTATCACTATACTATGAAATCTTGGTATACATTATCCTTGTAGTATGACATCACTGTTTGTATAACTCCTGTGTTGTAATGTCACTGCATATCCCTGTATTGTGACATCGCTGTGTGCAGTATCCATGTAAGGTGACATCCCTGTGTGCAGTATCCCTGCACTGGGACATCACTGTGTGCTCTATTCCTGTGCATAAGGTAGACCAAACAATCATAAACGTTTCACGTTCTGAACATGGTGCTGAAGTTGGTCATAATAGAGTGATGTCCATTACAAGTTTTGATATGGGACCCCATAATTACTCATTAAGCTCCTGAAAGGGATTTAGAAAATGTCTAAAAGAAAAACTGTCTGTATTGCCCATAGCAATCAATCACAGATAAGTTTTAATTTCGTATTCTTCTCTTGAAAAATGAAAGCCTTGCTGTATATATACCAGTTTTTGAACATGTGAGTGCACTTAGATTCTGGCATAAATGCGGTAGAATTTGGCACAAGGGCATGGTTTGTTGAAAAATTGGCATGACTTCATGCTAAAAAGGGCATGGCCTAAAGTTTACATTGCTCCACAATTCTGGTGTAAAATTCTATATGTGTTTGATGGATGAGTCACATTTTCCCAGGTTTATCAAACGTTATTCTATCTTGTTTCTTTCACAGTGCCAGTCTGCAACAGTACACATTAACAAAGAGATAAGCTATCACTCTGGAACTAAGTAGGACAGGCTAAAGATGGCATCAGGCCCAGTGGACACGTTTACTTCCATGGGCACAATTCTTTCATTGGTATTGATCACCACTTTTAATGTAAATTCAGTGATTTGCAAAAAAAAAGGCTTAAGCAGGCTAAGTAAATAAATATATCTACTAAATGTGATAAGAATATGAAGCCAAATCACATACACAGTATTAAAAGTAAATAATCACTAGCCTGCAACAAAATGACGACACCTGTTTCCATGTCGTAGCATATGGCTGACACCACATAGTGATACACGAGAGAGATAATGACCTGGATGATTGTTTCAGTTATTTGTCTTTGTGTAGAAAAGTTTATATCATTCAGCCTCTCCTCCTAAGGATGACCAGTGTGCAGTACACAGCATGTCTTTGAGATAATCACTTAGGAATGCAGGCTTCGCCGCACAATGGGGGGTTTGTATATGTTATCTAACTATTCTTAACTCTCTACATTAAGGAACATAGAAGGTGATATAATAATTAAACGGGACAGAACTTAAAAATCAGTACTTAATCAAGTATCTAAAATACTCTTACAACACAATGACCCAAAAGGTTGTATTTATCTGTTTCCTTTGTTAAATAATCTGCTTTAATATTCTGGATACTGACCAATCACAAGAATCCATCAAATAACTGTGTGTGAATTACGGCTCATGCAGGCGATCGTGATTGGCCCGGGAAACACAGTTTGTGTGTCTGCCACATCTCCCAGGCTGGCCGTGGCTCCCGTGATCCAAATTGACTGTATCATAGTAATTTATGATACAGTCAGTTTGTATCTGATTGCGGGGCTATTGCAGTATATGATGATGTGAGTAAACTGTAATAGCCCCACGATCAGATAGACACAGATTACTATGATACAGTCCCAGAGGATGCGGCCGAAACATGGACCATGTTTCACGGGCTGATCACAATCATGTACATGAGCCCTGAAAGTGTTCTAATAGATTTTACAGATTCACTTTCAAACTGATGCCACTAAATCGCAAAGGATCCAATTGATTTCTAAAGTGTTCCATCAGGTTTCCATAGGAGATCAGTTTTACTACAGGAAAAATAGCACAGCAAATTCTTGTTTTAAGAAATGGTGGAAAAAAGAGATAACTGGAAGGAACAGAGACTAGTGCTAATGTGAAAATGACTTAAAGGAGTTGTCCCATGAAAAAATATTCTACAGTTTTAAAACCAGCCCCCGGATCTGAATTCTTTTGTAATTGCATGTAATTAAAAATGTAATAGTGCTACTGAGTTATTAACCACCTCAGCCCCCTAGCTTAAACACCCTTAAAGACCAGGCCACTTTTTACAATTCTGCACTACGCTACTTTCACCGTTTATTGCTCCGTCATACAACTTACCACCCAAATGAATTTTACCTCCTTTTCTTCTCACTAATAGAGCTTTCATTTGGTGCTATTTCATTGCTTCTGACATTTTTACTTTTTTTGCTATTAATCAAAAATTACCGACATTTTTGCAAAAAAATGATATTTTTCACTTTATGTTGGAAAATTTGTCAAATAAAACTACATTTCTCTAAAAAATTTTCTCTAAATTTATTGTTCTACATGTCTTTGATAAAAAAAAATGCAATAAGTGTATATTTATTGGTTTGGGTAAAAGTTATAGCGTTTACAAACTATGGTGCAAAAAGTGAATTTCCGCACTTTGACTTTCTGAGCACCTGTCCTGTTTCCTGACGTACTACAATGCCCAGACAGTAGAAATACCCCATAAATGACCCCATTTCCGAAAGTAGACACCCTAAGGTATTCACTGAGGGGCATAGTGAGTTCATGGAAGTTTTTATTTTTGTCACAAGTTAGCGGAAATGGATTTTTTTTTTTTTTTACAAAGTCTCATATTCTACTAACTTGTGCCAAAAATACAATTTTACATGAACTCACCATACCCCTCACAGAATACCTTGGTGTGTCTTCTTTCCGAAATGGGGTCACTTGTGGGGTATTTATACTGCCCTGGCATTTTAGGGGCCCCTAAAGCGTGAGAATCCAAATGCGTAAAAATGCCCTGTAAAATCCTAAAGGTACTCATTGGATTTAGGGCCCATTTGCGCATCTTGGATGCAAAAAGTGGCACACATGGGGTATCGCCGTACTCAGGAGAAGTAGAGCAATGTGTTTTGGGGTGTATTTTTACATTTACCCCTACTGGGTGTGAAAAATATCTCTGTAAATGACAACTTTGTATAAATTTTTTAAAAGTTGTCATTTACAGAAGATATTTCTCACACCCTGCATGGGTATATGTAAAAATACACCCCAAGCACATTGCCCTACTCTCCTGAGTACGGCGATACCCCATGTGTGCCACTTTTGCATCCAAGATGCGCAAATGGGCCCTAAATCCAATGAGTACCTTTAGGACTTTACAGGGCATTTTACGCATTTGATTCCAAACTGCTTTGACGTTTAGGGGCCCCTAAAATGCCAGGGCAGTAAAAATACCACACAAGTGACCCCATTTCGGAAAGTAGACACCCCAAGGTATTCGCTGATGGGCATAGTGAGTTCATGGAAGTTTTTATTTTTGGCACAAGTTTGCGGAAATTGATTTTTTTTTTTTTTTTTTACAAAGTCTCATATTCCACTAACTTGTGCCAAAAATAAAATTTTACATGAACTCACCATACCCCTCACGGAATACCTTGGGGTGTCTTCTTTCCGAAATGGGGTCACTTGTGGGGTATTTATACTGCCCTGGCATTTGAGGGGCCCCTAAACGTCAGAAGCAGTTTGGAATCCAAATGCGTAAAAATGTCCTGTGAAATCCTAAAGGTACTCATTGGATTTAGGGCCCTTTGCGCATCTTGGCTGCAAAAAGTGGCACACATGGGGTATCGCCGTACTCGGGAGAAGTAGGGCAATGAGTTTTAGGGTGTCTTTTACATATACCCCTACTGGGTGTGAAAAATATCTCTGTAAATGACAACTTTGTATAAAATTTTTTAAAAAGTTGTCATTTACAGAGATATTTCTCTCACCCAGCATGGAGTATATGTAAAAATACACCCCAAAACACATTGCCCTACTTCTCCTGAGTACGGCGATACCCCATGTGTGCCACTTTTGCAGCCAAGATGCGCAAAGGCCCTAAATCCAATGAGTACCTTTAGATTCACAGGACATTTACGCATTTGATCCAAACTGCTTCTGACGTTAGGCCCTAAATGCCAGGGCAGTAAAATACCACACAAGTGACCCCATTTCGAAAGTAGACACCCCAAGGTATTTGCTGATGGGCATAGTGAGTTCATGGAAGTTTTATTTTTGGCACAAGTTAGCGGAAATAGATATTTTTTTATTATTTTTTTTTTTTTACAAAGTCTCATATTCCACTAACTTGTGCCAAAAATAAAATTTTACATGAACTCACCATACCCCTCACGGAATACCTTGGGGTGTCTTCTTTATAATATGGGGTCACTTGTGTGGTATTTTTACTGCCCTGGCATTTTAGGGGCCCCTAAACTTCAGAAGCAGTTTGGAATCCAAATGCGTAAAAAATGTCCTGTGAAATCCTATAAGGTACTCATTGGATTTAGGGCCCTTTGCGCATCTTGGCTGCAAAAAGTGGCACACATGGGGTATCGACGTATTCGGGAGAAGTAGGGCAATGTGTTTTGGGGCGTATTTTTACCTATACCCCTACTGGGTGTGAAAAATATCTCTGTAAATGACAACTTTGTATAATTTTTTTTAAAAAGTTGTCATTTACAGAGATATTTTCACACCCAATATGGGTATATGTAAAAGTACACCCCAAAACACATTGCCCTACTTCTCCTGAGTACAGAGATACCACATGTGTGACACTTTTTGCAGCCAAGCTGCAATTCGACCCTAAATCCAATGAGTACCTTTTAGGATGGCATTTTTACGCATTTTTCTTCTCACGCTTCAGGGCCCCTAAAATGCCAGGGCAGTATAAATACCCTACATGTGACCCCATTTTGGAAAGAAGACACCCCAAGGTATTCTGTGAGGGTATGGTGAGTTCATAGAAGATTTTTTTTGCCCAAGTTAGCGGAATTTGATTTTTTGTTTTTTTCACAAAGTCTCCCTTTCCGCTAACTTGTGACAAAAAGTTCAATCTTTCATGGACTCAATATGCCCCTCAGCGAATACCTTGGGGCGTCTTCTTTCCGAAATGGGGTCACATGTGAGGTTTTTGTACTGCTCTGGCATTTGAGGGTCTCCGCAATCATTACACGTATGGCCAGCATTAGGAGTTTCTGCTATTCTCCTTATATGGAGCATACAGGTAATGAGATTTTTTTTCCGTTCAGCCTCTGGGCTGAAAGAAAAAATGAACGGCACAGATTTCCTCATTCGCATCGATCGATGTGGATGAAAAAATCTCTGCCAAAAAATATGCAAGAAAAAAGAGGGGCCTGGCGATTGCCAGGACATAGGAGCTCCGCCCAAACATCCATACCCACTCAGCTCCTATGTCCTGGCAAACGTGATTTCTCCATTCACATCGATCAATCCATCGGTGTGGAGGAAGATATCTTTGCCAGATTTTTGATACAAAGTGTTTGCCAAAGCATATGAACTCCAACACCTCTCCTCAGCTCACATGCCAGGGCAAACGTACCTGTCCTGCAGAGGAGAAATCTCGTCTTGCAGCGCCGCATACACTGACTTCACGTGTCTTCTGACAGCAGCGCAGTGCTTCTCTCAGAATGCACATCAGTGCTGCGGCGTTTTCGTCGGTTGGTCCGTTGGTCTGTTGGTATACCTGGAAAATAAAGGGTGGTTATGGGGAAAAAAAAAAAAAGAAGAAAAAAACAGGCAGCAGGCACATGACTTGAACGTTGCAAACTTTATAAAACCAGAACATTTTAAAACTTTTATAAAACATGAACATAAAAACCTGAACTAACTCAAGATTTTTTTTCTTGCTACCTGTTTAATTTTTATTTTTTTACCATTTCACTCTTTATTTTCCTAGCAGAAACCTCTCCTTTCCCATGGGACAATGTGTAAAGTGTAAATCACACAGAGATGGTGCGAAGTACATTATACGCGTTATCCCAAGTGAAAGGAGAGGTTTCTACCGTTTCACACTTCTGCTGTAGCACACCAGCACCGTCCCTATGTGTTAGGGTCTCTCAAAACCTAGTGTCCTGAGAGACCCTAGAGCCTCAGTGGAAAAAAAAACTACCTGTGTAGTGCTGTCCCTAGGTCCCTAAGTGTACCTGAGTGTGGTACTTTCGGAAACACTCTCCAAGGCATAGGGCAGGGTGGTCAGGACAGTCAGGACAGAAATAGCGGGTGTCACGCCTTATTCCACTCCTGCTACAGACACGACATTTTTTTCGGGGTGGCGGTTGGTTTGAGGTACCCGGCACAACGCTAGGGAAGTGCCGCTCGTGTAGACGGCTAACTACACTGGTGGATGGGGCCACGGAACCTCCTGGATACAGGAGGTTCTCGACGATCTCTTCCTGGAATTTTAGGAAAGATCCAGTTCTCCCAGCCTTACTGTAGAGAACGTAACTATTATATAGAGCCAATTGAATCAGATAAACAGACACTTTTTTATACCAGCGTCTGGTCTTTCGGGAAACCAAATAAGGGGCCAACATCTGGTCGTTGAAGTCCACCCCTCCCATGTGGAGGTTATAGTCGTGGACTGAGAGGGGCTTTTCAACGACACTGGTTGCCCGTTGAATTTGTACTGTCGTGTCTGCGTGAATGGAGGAGAGCATGTAAACGTCACGCTTGTCTCTCCATTTCACCGCGAGCAGTTCGTCGTTACACAGTGCAGCCCTCTGCCCCCTTGCAAGTCGGGTGGTAAGAAGCCGTTGGGGGTAGCCCGGCGACTAGGTCGCGCGGTGCCGCAGCAGCCAATCTGTTCTAGGAACAAATGCTTGAAGAGGGCCACACTTGTGTAAAAGTTGTCCACGTAAAGATGGTACCCCTTGCCGAATAAGGGTGACACCAAGTCCCAGACTATCTTCCCACTGCTCCCCAGGTAGTCAGGGCAACCGACCGGCTCCAGGGTCTGATCTTTTCCCTCATAGATCCGAAATTTGTGCGTATAGCCTGTGGCCCTTTCACAGAGCTTATACAATTTGACCCCATACCGGGCGCGCTTGCTCGGGATGTACTGCTTGAAGCCAAGGCGCCCGGTAAAATGTACAAGGGACTCGTCTACGCAGATGTTTTGAGCAGGGGTGTACAAATCTGCAAATTTCTGGTTGAAATGGTCTATGAGGGGCCGAATTTTATGGAGCCGGTCAAAAGCTGGGTGGCCTCTGGGACGGGAGGTGGTGTTGTCACTAAAGTGCAGGAAACGCAGGATGGTCTCAAAACGTGTCCTGGACATGGCAGCAGAGTACATGGGCATGTGATGAATTGGGTTCGTGGACCAATATGACCGCAATTCATGTTTTTGGTTATGCCCATGCTGAGGAGAAGGCCCAGAAAAGTTCTAAGTTCGGAAACTTGGACTGGTTTCCACCGGAAAGGCTGGGCATAAGAGCTTCCCGGGTTGTCGGCGATAAATTGAGTGGCATATCTGTTTGTTTCTGCCACGACTAAGTCAGAGAGCTCCGCAGTGAAAAACAGCTCAAAAAACCCCAGCGCCCGATCCTATTTGAGCTGTTTCCACCCGAACTCCTGACTGGGCGGTGAAAGGGGAACTACTGGTGCGGCTGAAGATGGGGGCTGCCAATCAGGGTTTGCCAGCACCTCAGGGACTCTAGGGGCTCTACGGGCCTGTTGTCTTTGCGGTGGCTGCGGCGGGAAACTATTGCACGTGCCACCGTACCAGCTTCTACTGCCCTTCTGGTGCTCGCCACTTCACCATGTTGTACGGCAGTGCTGGTAGAAGGTCCAGGACGGGCTGCGCTGCTGGTGTATGCCTCACCACGTAATCCGGCAGCGCCAGCCCCACTCTGCTGCCCTTGAAGCGGATCCTGCGCAGCCTGCGGTCTAGCAACACGGGGCCGGGTACGCCTGCTTCTATCAGGGACCTCCACCTCCTCGTCAGAACTTTGGGTCAGAGAGCCACTGCTTTCTACAGGTTGGTATTCTGACCCGCTAGATTCGTCAGATGAGGGTTCCCATTCCTCATCCGACTGGGTCAGAATCCTGTAGGCCTCTTCAGAGGAATACCCCTTGTTTGACATTTGGCCGTCTAAATTTAGGGGTATTCCCTGAGACTACCCAAGAAAAAAGCAAGCCTGTCTTACAATTGAGAGGGTAGCGAAGTACAGAAGCCGCTGCGATTGATAAAAATATCAAAACTGATTTTTATCGCCGCAGCGCTTGTGAAGGATTGTGCAGTGATTACAAAAAAAATTTTTTTGTCACTGCGGCGGGGTGGGCGTGGGTGAGACGCAGGTGTGGGCGACCGATCGGGTCTGATCGGGCAAACACTGCGTTTGGGGTGGAGGGCGAACTAAAGTGACACTAGTACTATTATATATCTGACCGTGATCAGTTCTGATCACTTACAGATACTATAAAAGTACAAGCGCTGATTAGCGCTACGCTAATCAGCGAACCAGTGACTGCGGTGCGGTGGGCTTGGCGCTAACGCTAACTACCTACCAAAGGGGACTAAACTAAGCTAAACCTAACAGTCAATCTTAGTGAAAAAAAAAAGTGACAGTTTACACTGATCACTTTTTCCCTTTCACTGGATGATTGACAGGTGCTGAGAGGGGTGATCAAGGGGTTAATTTGGGTGGTGGGGGGCTGATCAGGGGCTATGTGTGGTGCTTGGTGTACTTACTGTAGAGGTGTGCTCTCTCCTGGGTCCAACCGACGAAAAGGACCCAGGAGAGAGCACAGAAGCCATTTAATCCATCATATTTACTAATATGATGGGTTAAATGGCTCCTGATTCGTTTTTTTGAATGTCATCAGCCCGCCAGCGATGCCGATTGGCTGGCAGGCTGATGACCAAGTTCTTTTAAATCCACTGCTATGCGCGATCTGCGCATGCGCGGGCGCTTGTGCCCGAAATCTCGCGCATCGCGAGAGGACGCCCCGATGCGTCCAAACAGAAGATCCCGGCCGCCCGCAGGACGCAATCCTGCGTACGGCGGTCGGGGACTGGTTAAATGAAAGCTTATCTATCTGTATAGCGCCACCTGCTGTTTGCTCTTTTTCTAATTTCTATGTCCTGCTCACTGACATGGAAGAACATACTCAGTTCCATCCTTCAACTGCCACTAGCTGCTGCAGACAGGACACTCCCTTGAGAAAGGAAGCACTTTCTAAGCTGCCAGCTTAAAATAAAAGTTCATGCTCCGATGCTCTCCTTTGCCCTGCACTGAATCGCGCAGGTTAAGTGCTTTTTCTGGGGATCCGGTACTGGGCTCTCCATGGGTAAGCTAGGCAGAGGCTTCCCCCTAGCAGTGAGCCTGGTCACGTCACTGGCACTAATGGTTGGGCTTTAGAGCTGCCCTAACCTGTAAAACGGCTAGGGCAGCACTAAAGCCCGCCCATTAGTGCCAGTGACGTCACCGGGAACACTGCTAGGTGGAAGCC
Source organism: Bufotes viridis (assembly GCA_033119425.1). Taxonomy (NCBI): domain Eukaryota; kingdom Metazoa; phylum Chordata; class Amphibia; order Anura; family Bufonidae; genus Bufotes; species Bufotes viridis. The sequence goes on from CM065589.1 coordinate 564,363,010, forward strand.
TCTGCCTAGCAGTGTTTGTAAACAAAAAAGTCCTTGCTCTGTGCGATCCAGCACAGGGCAAGGAAGAGAATCGGAGCATTAAATGCTTTGATGTTCATCTCAGAGGCCTGCCTGCGTAAAAATGGGGATATGTCCTGTTTCAGCTCTGAACCCGGACAACCCCTTTAAACTCTGTCAGATTGAGCGAAGCTTTTTGCATTTTTTGCAGATTGCACACAGAACCCATTCGTTTCTGTGGGTCCACAAAAAATGCAAGGAGCACATGGATGTAATCCATGTGCCTTCTGCATCCATGTGGGGTTCTGCAAATTATAAAACATCCTAGTGTTGTCCATTTTGCAGACATGAATGGCATTTCTATAACGAAATTGTAGCTTGCACATGGACAGTATCTGTATTTTGCGGATCACAAAACGAATACAGTCATGTTCATGAGGCCTATTTACACTTGAGTCTGCAGTCTTTTGAAGTATGGTGGGCAGTAGCTTTCTCAGCCCAAACGTACATTGCAAACTCAGTGTAAACGCACCCTAATCCTATTATCCTATATGGCCGGTGAACTATGAGCCCCCAGGGTACAGTTTTTGGCCCCAGTCTAGTAGTGTTACCTCTGCAACCTCTATAACAGGGATCCTCAAATTGTGGCCTTCCAGCTGTTGTAAAAATACAACTCCCACAATGCCCTGCTGTAGGCTTATACCTGTAGGCTGTTCGGGCATGCTGGGAGTTGTAGTTTTGCAACAGCTTGAGGGCCGTAGTTTGAGGATGCCTGCTCTATAACATCACTGCTACCCATCTTTACTGGTCAGGACCTGCCACCTGCACTCTTTATGGGGCCAAGTTACATAATTTTTTTTTTTTTTTTTAAGATATTAGGCTTCTTAAGCAAAAAAACTAGGTAGGACGTTGAGATATATGTTCATACACAAATAATTTCAGTGGCCCCTATTGGTACACAGTAAACATTTACTCACTTTTGAACGTGAACCTTCGCTTCCCCAATCCACACTGACGCACTTTGCCCCCCTGAAAAAGTCCATAGTAGATATCCCCAATAAACTTCACCAGCTCTGGATCCGAGGCATTGACTAAATCAACGCCAGTCTGACACAGCATCTTCCCAGTCATCCATTTCTGAGTCGCCATGGCAACAATGATGAGTAAGACAGACACGAAACTTAATGCAGCAGCCAAGGAGAATATAGTTTTCTTGAAGCACCCGGGCATTATAAAATGTTCAAGAAATCATCCCTGACACTGCCCTGCAGTAACAGCACTGTGGATTAGCACTGGCACATCTCCGGAGACGCACATCCAGGGAATATTCCATCGTTAGCTCAGTGTTTCTTGGCTAAAAAAGGGGATCAGGGATGAGATGCAGAAGTTCCTGTATGCGGAGGGGCATCGTGCAGTGACGATCTTCAGCAGAGTGTAACGGTGGTGTAGGTTGGATCCTAGAGGCGGTAATACTATCTCCAGGGTGCTCCTAGTGTTTCACCAGACCGCTGTATTGTCTCCTCTATAAATACTCAGATGACAACTGCCATACAACAGCAATAGATGCACATTTCTGACTTTATATATACTGAGGGAGGTATATCAAATATCAAAAAATATTCTAGAGTTTTTATCTTGGAGGCTTAAAGGGATTTTGTCTCCAGGAAGAATTCAGAATCCACTTATTAACCAGGCACAATGCTGAAAGTAATGATGTAATGAAAGTAATGAAAAACTACTTTCTATCCATATACAAATGAGCGGTTAAAAGGCATCTTTCGGCAGATTGTACCTATGACACTAGCTGACCTGTTACATGTGCGCTTTGCAGCTGAAGGCATCTGTGTTGGTTCCATGTTCATATGTGCCCGCATTGCTGAGAAAAATGAAGATTAAATATATGTAAATGAGCCCCTAGGAGCAATGGGGGTGTTGTCATTACTCCTAGAGGCTCAGCTCTCTCTGCAACTGCCACACCCCCTGCACTTTGATTGACAGGGGGCAGGCGTTATGATGATTTCACTGCCTGGCCTAGTCAAAGTGCAGGGGGTGTGGCAGTTGCAGAGAGAGCAGAGCCTCTAGGAGTAATGACAATGCCCCTGTTGCTCCTAGAGGCTCATTTACATATATTGAAACATAATTTTTCTCAGCAATGCGGGCACATATGAACATGGAACCAACACAGATGCCTTCAGCTGCCAAGAGCACATGTACCAGGTCAGTTAGTGTCATAGGTACAAAACTGCTGACAGATGGACTATGGAACTCTCTGCCTGAGGAGGTGGTGATGGTGAGTTCACTAAAATAGTGTGGGGCCTGGATGTATTTCTGGAGTGTAATAATATTACAGGCTATAGCTACTAGAGAGGGGTCGTTGATCCAGGGAGTTATCTGATTGCCTGATTGGAGTCGGGAAGGAATTATTTTTTTCCCTAAAGTGGAGAAAATTGGCTTCTACCTCACATGTTTTTTTTTTTTTTTTGCTCTCCTCTGGATCAACTTGCAGCATAACAGGCTGAACTGGATAGACAGATGTCTTTTTTCAGCCCTATAAACTATGTTACTATGTAGATGCCCTTTAAGTGGGCTCAAGCCACTGGGTGCACCCCAGCTCAACAAATCCCGCAAATTGCGGAATGGAACGTGGCCCATTTTAGAAATAGCTATTCTTGTCCACAAAACGGACAAGAATAGGACATGCTCTATTTTTTTTTGCGGGGGCACGGAACGGAGCAACGGATGTGGACAGCACACAGAGTGCTGTCCGCATCCTTTGCGGCCCCATTTAAGTGAATGGGTCCGCGCCTGGGCCGCTCGGACACGGACCACAACAACGGCTGTGTGCATGAGGCCTAATACTGTAAAAAAGTCATACAAGCCCTATTTTGCGACTTTTTGAAGCCAGAATTCTGGAGTTCAAGGCTTATAAATATGTTGCACCCAACCTCACTGGGCGACTTCAAATGCCACCCTACAAAAGAGTATAGGCACAGTAGTATATACTAATGAATCAATACCTCGCTGATGTCTCACAGAGGCTCAAAGACATATTACTACATCAACAGGGCATATCATACATGGCATACTTAGCAGCAGACAATACGAGGTACCATATCACCTAGTAGTCATCCTGTTATTGGCGTTTCCACAGTAAACAGCCACTAAAAAAGCAAATAGTATATAACTAAAATAGAGTTTCAAGTCAAATAGGCTAGGTGCACATTTGTGGTCAAGACTTCATCAGGAAAAAAAATAAGTTGTTTGGTAAAATGCTCTCAGAAATCTAATGTACTCAAATATGGTCAATGAAGTCCACAAAGCGCCGTTCATTTCCATTATTTGACATATGGTCCTTTTCCACATGCAGTACTCAAATTGATGCTTTGGTGTAATGTATTTTACCCAGAATAGTTTTGTGTGGGTCAGTCTGGAAGCTATAAGGCGGAGAAATCCAGAGAGAGAAAAACATCTCTACTTTACATTACTCCAGACAGAGAGAAAGACAAAAAGAACTAGAAGGTCCAGAATCTGCATGGCCGAGCACTGGAGTCAGTCAGTAAGGTATTCGCTGTTTAAGGCAGATATAGACTTTACTGCAGTGAGAGGGACATTGCTAATACAGCCTTCACAGTTTGACACGGTTTGGCTCACCATATCTTAACCCGTTACCTATCAATTGGGAATTACAGACAAATTAGCAAGAACCTTATTGCCAGCCAGAAAGAGATAGAGGAAAGGAGTACTACAACCCTCAACCTTGCTTATATGCCTACATCGCTATCTGGGAAGCTTTGCACTGTGAATTGTTTAGAACTGTTTAAAACCATTGGATTTACTACAACTCCCATTGTGCACTTAAGTAAAGAAAGACTTATTTTTTACAACTGGCCTGGTTACTGTCTCCAGCACCATTCAGCGGCCACAGCACCTACATCTCCTGCCTTGCACCCAAACGACACTCATAACACCAATTCCAAAGGCACCCCAGCTGCCATTAGACAGGAGCCCCAACATTCGGGTGTGCCCTGATGGAAGAAATGGGTGCATCTTCCTGTCACTTCCCTGTCCCTAGGAGAGCATTGGTGTGAGGATTGCCTCTATGAATAACTGTTGCAGCCCCTACTATTCCCACCCTCTGCTCATTGTGGACTCGCTGCACAGGGACTGATGATCTGACAGGTTATCTGTGATGAACATTTGTATAAACTCTCGTTCCCGATAATCTGCCTGTGTGAAAGATACCGGTAATCACCAGATGAATGAGCAAACACTTGTTCTTCTGGATATTGTGTTGTTCTGCCGGCACCAAAAATCATCGTTCCTGTGCAGCAGATGGTTCTGTCTAACCAATGATGAATAATGGTTTTCTATGGGAATAAGTGATCGCTGTATCCATAGCTTGTCCCCATACAGCGGAGGTGATTGCTGTATGTGAAGGCAGCTCTCATCTCCGCCGATGATCAGGTAGTTATCTGGAGCATCTGATTGACTCTCAATAATCTCCCAGATCATCGGTCCATGTAAAAGGGCCCTTAGGCCTCACGCGAACTACCGTATTTTCATTCATGTGCTATGTGCATTTTTTGTGGATCGCACACTAGGGCTGCAGCTATACATTATTTTAGTAATCAAGTATTCTATCGATTAATCCAATGATTAATCGAGTACTCTATTAAGAAAAAACGAATTCGATGTTATCATCAGACCCCCCTGCCATCAGTCCTCAGCGCCATCAGCTCCCGCCATGCCGTCAGTCCTCTGTGCCATCAGCTCCCCCCATGCCATCAGTCCTCTGTGCCATCAGCTCCCCACAGTGCCATCAGTCCTGTGTGCCAACAGTTCCCTCCATGTCATCAGTCCTCTGTGCCATCAGCTCCCCCCATGCCATCAGCTTCCCCCATGCCATCAGTCCTCTGTGCCATCAGCTCCCCCCCATCAGTCCTCAGCGCCATCAGTACCCCCCATGCCATCAGCTCCCGATAGTGCCATCAGCTCCCCCATGCCATCAGCTCCCCCCAGTACCATTAGTCCTCTGTGCCAACAGTTCCCCCCATGTCATCAGTCCTCTGTGCCAACAGTTCCCCCCATGTAATCAGTCCTCTGTGCCATCAGCTCCCCCCAGTGCCATCAGTCCTCTGTGCCAACAGTTCCCCCCATGTAATCAGTCCTCTGTGCCAACAGTTCCCCCCATGTCATCATTTCTCTGTGCCATCAGCTTCCCCCATTCCATCAGTCCTCTGTGCCCTCAGTTCCCCCCATGTCATCAGTCATTTGTGCCCTCAGCTCCCCCCAGTGCCATCAGCTCCCCCAGTGCCATCAGTCCTCTGTGTCATCAGCTCCCCCCATGCCATCAGCTCCCCCCAGTGCCATCAGCCCCCCCAGTGCCCTCAGCTCCTACAGTGTCATCAGTTCTCCATATTATCATTTATTTCCCCAGTGGCACTATCTCCCGCTCCTAGCCATCAGTGCCTAGCGCCAGTAAAATACTTACCGTTCCTATAGGGGCGCTGACAACACTCCACAGCTCTGCTTGCCTCCTCTTTGCATGCTGCACTGGGACCTGACATCACACAGCGTGCTTACGTGCACTATGTCCTGACGATGTGTGTACATCAGGAGGACAGTGCAGCACGGTGCGGGCCGGTGACCATGGAGCGTGAGTAATAGCAAGCTCTTCACTCACGCTCCATGGTCATGACACAAACGAATCCTCGAGGATTTTTCTGTGTTGAGTTACTCGATTCAATCGAGTAATTGTTCCGCCCTATAGCACACTGACTTTTTCATTATATGCGGCCATGGTCACATCTGTATTTTTGGTGGATCCAAGTAGTTGCTCTACAAATGAACATGTCCTTTTCTGATCAGCATTGCAGGCGAGAACAGTAATTTACACTGATAAAAGTGAGAAAAATGCACATAGAACATATCTGTATTTTGCAGATCCGGGGTTTGTATACTGAGATAGGACACTGCGTGTGAATGAATCCTAATACTGACCTATTACAGAGCAGAACACTGTGTATAAAGAACGGAAAGGATCTGAAGACAGGTGAACCTAGCCTAAAGTTATACCTTGTGAAGGATGAGCAGCGGGGGAGTGGAACTAGATGATGGAGAGAGAAGGGATGGTAAAAGATCTCGGCATGCAGCTGCGTTTGCCATTGTGGAGCTGTCATCATATAGAAATAACCAGTATGTATACAGCTTAGCCTTGGCAGACATTTTCCATAATGGGATGGATGTTACTTTAGCAATAAATTTTGGGATGTCATTTTTGTCACTGATGTCCTTTTATGATCCTTCCTGATTTTAGCTTCCAAAACTGCATGCAGAAACCTGACCGTGTGGCCATACCCTTACGCAGTGCTGTGTGTCGCTACCCAGTGTACAAGGTGCAGTGTATCAGACCAATATATTCGGTGTGACTGATACCGAAATAGAGGAGCGCAGTCAGATCCCTGGAAGGGCACATTACAGCAGAGATATTGAAATCGATTTTTTAGTTTGTCATCTTCAAGCTTAAACTGAATGTCAGCCTTTGATCACCATTTTGTTTTTACTTTTCTGCGCTGATTCGTTCCTTAACCCCTTCCCGACATCCGCCGTTCATGTACGGTGAAGGTCGAGTCTTTAAAGATGGCGCCCACTCCGGAAGACGCCATAGCTGCCGGGTGCCTGCTGTATCATAGCAGCAGGCACCAGGGGCTAATGTCTGCGATCGTTTAACCCCTCATGTGGATGTGGGAAATTAAGAAATAGTCTCTAACTGGGAAGTGGTCTAGTTCTAAAGACAGTAAGACCATGGCAGGGGATCATATCAGATCATACCCTACAATGTTCTGAAGATGATTGTGTATGGAGCACCAAAAGGAGCAAATAATGTCACATCTCCATCAGATGTGAAGAACAGTCCCAACCTCTTTGTTACATCTCCCGCATGTCGCTGAGGAGGTGGAGTATAGCTTTGCAAGATGGAACAGAGTCATGTACTACCTATATAGAAGCTTCGAGGTGGTTGGCACTAAATACAAATTCGCATTGGGAGTCAGAAAATGTAGTACCTAAGGGTGCTTTCAACCTGGAAATAAGGATATTGCTATGGGGTATCTTGTATCGGAGGGTAGCAAAAGGATAAACCTTTGTGTGGTTTGTGAGGATTATGGAAGAAAAGTTCAAAACTGGAAATTGGTGATTGTGTGGGGTTTGATTTATTTTGCTTGGAAGCTGGGGCCCATCACCAGGTCATAAGGCCGGACATCTGGCTGCCACAAGACCATTACTTGCACAGTAAGTGTGCTTTTGTTGCAGTGGTTGCCCCCTGTAGAAAATAGGATTGAGCAGAAAAGACCAGCGAGCAGCAGAACTCCGACAAGTGTGCCCTCGTCCTTGAATTGAGGTATTGTATTAAAGTAATTATAACAAGCTGTTTTCTCGGCAATATCGGCAAATCCACTGGTCGCCTGCATCGGGGTAGAGGCAACTCAGGCTGCAGACTGGAAAAGGTCTTGCATGTCAGACTATTGTGGGGAGCAGTCTGGTGAGTGTTTTTTTATTTATTTTTTTGTCACTTTCTAGCTACAAACTACTCGGGGCATTATAGGAGATGGTTATAGCTCCTGGGGGCATTATAGGGGACCATATAAGTACTGGGGGCACTGTAGGAGACCATTATAACTAATGGATGTTATATGACATCCAAAACATGAAGTCACTGTAAATAACTCTCTTCCTGTCCTTAACATATAAACATATGAACTGTGCTATTGGCAGGTCTAGCTGTATAAACATACAAGTCACACTAGCATTCTGGGACAGGTCTTAGCTGGCCAGCTACAAGGTCAATACACAAAACATATCTATAAAACATATACAAAAATAACAATAAACAGAAATGTCCCCATCGAAATACACAAAACACAGAATACATAGCAAGGCTGATCAGCACCTCACACCCAAGCACATGCCAACAGGGCAAGAGAGAGAGAATTACTGTAACCTACAGTGCCGCAGAGTGCTGTGAGGGTCAATGCATAGGCACTAATTCAAACAGAATACTTCAGGTAATGGGGCTGGGGTAAAGAATAGGAATCTGGAAGATAAACATATACACTCTGTGATCTAATATATAAAGCTGAGTGTATGTATGTGTCACGACCAGAGGATGTGCATTCTCTGGATCAGCTGATAGAGGACTAGGAATTAGCCCAATATTGCTGACTGCTGACTCAGAGTCAGGACCCTGGTGTTTGCACCAGTCACCCAGAACGCAGCTAACTGCAGCAGTGTGTACAGAGTCTAACAAAGGCAGAGTAAAAAAACAGATGATCTTTACTGGCAGAAGGCATACAAAAATCACTTGCAAAAAAGACAAAACAAAGTTCAGAGTAATACGGTAAACTGGGTCAGGCGAACTCATGGTCAGGCAGTGCAGGGTCAGAAATCCAGGCGAATTTACAGAAGACGGCAGGCAGACTCGTAGTCAGGCAATGCAGGGCCCAATAGTCCAGATAATCCAAGTAGCAGATGACAGGCTTCAGCAGAAGTTACCAGGTATACAATCACGCTTGGGCACTTCATGGTAAGTGAAGCTGCCCTATATACCAGTATCTCCGCCTCTGAGTGATTAGGCGCCTGCTCGCCACTCCCATAAGAATGGGAGAGATGTGCCCGTGTGCGCTACAGCGCACCAGATGATACCTGGCCATGAGGACGGGTGCCTGCTTCTCCTAAGAGGTAAGCCAGCACTGGGACCCATGGTGCTGCAGTGTGCAAGTGACAATCTGCCACCCTGCAGTGAGGTTACGGGTGCAATACTGACAGTACGCCTCCTCTTACGCCCCCTCCTCCAACTAGCCGACCTGGAGAGAAATTTATTCAGTAATAGAGGGGCATGAATATTCTCCACAGATTCCCACGACCTCTCTTCAGGCCCATAGCCCTTCCAGTCCACCAAATAAAAGGTCTTACCCCTGATAATCTTCCTATGCAGGATGTCCTTGACTTCAAATTCATTATCCATAGTGACAGGAGGAGGGTTCTGTGAAGTACCTTTGCAAAACCTATTAAAGACAGCTGGTTTAAGTAAGGAGACGTGAAATGAGTTGGGAATCCGCAAGGTAGCTGGTAGCTTATAGGCAACAGGATTAATTATTTTGATTACTGGAAATGGTCCTAAGAATTGCAGAGCAAGTTTGTAAGAGGGAAATCTGAGGTGGATATTTCTGGAAGAGAGCCATACCTTGTCTCCAATGGCAAACTGAGGAGGAGGTCTGCATTTCTTATCCGCGGACCTTTTCATCTGATCTGCTGTTCTCCGAAGAGATTCCTTAGTGAGAACTGCTCCACGCAAAAATCTGCCTCAGGAACCCCCGAAGACGGCCATACAGGAAGAGGAACACTCGGATCTCGACCGTAGACCACAAAAAATGGAGATTTACCAGTGGCTTGACTGACTTGACTGTTATGAGCAAACTCCGCCCAGTGAAGAAGATTTACCCAATTGTCTTCATGGGCATTGGTGAAATGTCGCAGGAAGTTGACCAGTATTTGGTTAAGCGCTCCACCTGGCCGTTAGACTGTGGGTGGTAAGCAGAGGGAAAGTCCAAAGACACATTCAGAGACTTACATAAAGATCTCCAGAAATGGGAGGTGAATTGTTTCCCTTTATCCGAAACGATATGGTGAGGAAATCCATGCAGGCCGAAAATATGGTGCATGAAAAGCTCAGCCAGACAAGGAGCAGATGGCAGACTTGGAAGCGGAATAAAGTGTGACATCTTTGAAAAATGATCAATTCAAAAGAAATGGACGGCACTGTGCGTTTATTGAGGTCCGGGTGCGCAGTCAGCAGGTCGGGGCCCCATCAAATGCAATGAATGGACCGGCACTCCGCAATCTTGTATAGTAAATTTCTTTATTCGTCATCCATATGTGACGCGCGTTTCGGCACAAGCATGTGCCTTTGTCAAACAATGAGTGATAGTTGCTCAATCCCACAGGTAAAAAACACCTTTAAATAACCCGCCCTCTAATCACATGACTATGACGTCATGTTGCTAAGTAACACAAATGCAAACTTGAATACAGATAAATCGTGGCAGAGTTATACATATCAACATTAACATCTCTATAGAGCCCGAGTACTATAGTCAGTGATCTACTAGGAGAACCTAGTACGCAAAGTATTTAAGTACAAATGTTTTGACACTATACGTTCAATAAACTGGTTTCAGATGAAACTATTCATTGAGTATTCCTTGTTTAAACCCTTCGGGGCAAGTGTCTCAAGCCGGTAAATCCAATATGCTTCACGTTGGTGCAGTATCTGAATCCTGTTTCTTCCACATCGAGGTAGGGTCACTTCTTCTATAATTTGAAAACGCAATTGTGAGATGCGATGGTTTTTTTCAATAAAATGCTGAGGAATGGGTAACAAAGTGTTTTCCTTCCTAATTGTAGATTTGTGTTTTCCCACTCGATGTTTTATGTGCATTGTGGTCTCTCCGACATAACACAGTCCACACGGACATTTTAGTAAATAGATAACAAAACTCTTCGAAAATCTTTGAAATCTTTGAAACCCAGATGACTGTACAATGATTAGAGACAGGCAAATCAGTCACAAAGTCCATACTATTATGTTGCCAGGGGACCTCAGGCACTGGCAGTGGCAATAATAGACCTGCAGGTCTCAACCTAGGAGACTTGTTCTAAGCACACAAGGTACAGGAAGCCACAAAGTCTCTAATATCCGTTGACATGGATGGCCACCAGTAATGTCGGGAGATGAGATTCAAGGTCCCACGTTGACCTGGATGGCCAGCAATCTTGGACGCATGTCCCCACAGCAAAACTTTCCTTCGTTCGGACTCTGGAACAAAGATCTTACCTGGGGGAACCTTGGTTAGGTTAACTGGAACCACTGGGACTACTTTAGTTGGTTCAATCAGGAACTGGGGCTCGTCTTCCATATCCAGGGTTTCAAAGGACCTGGAGAGAGCATTTGCCTTGGTATTTTTGTCAGCAGAATGGAAATAAAGCTGGAAATTAAATCAGGCAAAGAAGAGAGACCAATGAGCCTGACGAGGATTGAGCCATTGGGCCATCTGCAAGTAGGTCAGGTTTTTGTGATAGGTGTAGATTATGACTGGCAGAATAAAACCTTCTAGAACAGGGATCAGCAACCTTTGGCACTCCAGCTGTCGTGAAACTACAACTCCTAGCATGCTGCTTTCACTGCTGTGGGAGCTCAGAAAACAAGCAAGCAAGTGTACATGATGGGAGATGTAGTTTTACAACACCTAGAGTGCCGGAGGTTGCTGACCCCTGTTCTAGAAGATATCTCCACTCTTCTAAGGCCATCTTAATTGCCAAAAGTTCCCTGTCTCCAATAGAATAGTTTCTCTAGGCAGCAGAAAATAATTTAGAAAAAAGAACACAAGGAGACATAAGACCTTAATCATTTTTCTGTGATAGAACCACTCTGGCTTCAATGGAGGATGCGTCTACTTCCAAGAGTTCTGGGCGTCTAAGAACTGGGGCTGAAGAGAAGGTTTTCTTGAGGGAAGAAAATGCTGTCTCCGCTTCAGGGGATTGCTTGAGATTGGCCCCTTTCTAGTCAGAGCAGAAATTGGAGCTGTCAAAGAAGAAAAATTATGGATGAACTGTTGATAATAGTTAGCAAAACCCAAGAACCTCCGTATTGCCTTCAAACCGGAGGGATGGGGCCAGTCAAGCACTGCAGCCACCTTTCCCGGATCCATTTTGAGACCCTGATCCGAGATGATATATCCCAGGAAGGGCGGGGATGACCCTTCAAAGACACACTTCTCCAATTTAGCGCATAGAAGATTTTCTCGTAACCGTTGTAAGACCAACTGCACATGCCTGCGTTGAGTTCTGATGTCCCTGGAGAAAATAAGAATATCATCCAAATAAACAACTACACAAGAATAGAGCACATCACGAAAAATATCATTGACAAATTCCTGGAAGACAGCAGGGGCATTACTGAGACCGAAAAGCATAACAAGGTATTCATAATGTCCATCCCTGGTAGTATAAACTGTCTTCCATTCATCACCCCACAAAGTCTATCAAATAACTCAGAAATTAACAGTAAAGAATACTTGTTCTTTATAGTGGTCTTATTCAGACCATGGTAGTCAATACAGGGGCGAAGAGATTCATCTTACTTTTTCACGAGAAAGAATCCTGCCCCAGTTGGTGAAGAAGATTTTTTGAGGAAACCTCTCTCTAGATTCTCCTTCATATAATCTGCTGTAACCTGCAATTCAGTGGGAGACAGAGGATAAACATGACTCCGAGGAGGAGATGTTCCTGGCAGAAGGTCAATTTGGCAATCGTAGGGACGATGGAGTAGTAGTATCTCTGCCTCCTTTTTATCAAACACATCTGCAAAAGAACGATAGGGCACCGGCAGAGCCTCCAAGCTTTTAAGAAGAGATGTAGAAATCTTGGGTTGAATGGAACGTAAACACTTGCCTTGGCACAGCTGTCCCCATCCAAGAACTTCTCCTGAGCTCCAATCAATTACCAGATTGTGCATTCTAAGCCAGGACAACCCCAGCAAGAGAGAATGAGACAGTTCTGGTAGAACATATAGAGAAATCCTCTCAACATGTAACACTCCTACCTGCAGGTCCAATGGCTCAGTCACAAGTCCTGCCACAATGTGTCCACCCACCCCTCCTATATCACATTCAAGCCATAACTCAGCCCCCTTTTTTCCTGCTCCCAGCATGACGGCGGGCTTGGGCACTAGCAGGAGGCGTCCTTCCTGCAAGAGTGACGCCCCTCTGGGCACCTTACTGGCTCATTTGCATACCAAATAAACTGGATTTTCAGAAGATAGAAAACATCTATTGCTGAAACAAAGGCACATCTAGAAATAAGGTACTAAGTGCTATTAGGCCATGGCTTTACTTCAATAGCGATTATTCTGGTGACAGATTTCCTTTAAAGGGGAAGGGCGCTGTGGTTGACACTGTTAAGAGAGGGGAGTGCTAAGAGAGCGGAGTGCTGTGGAGGTCACAGTTCGGGGGCAGGTAGGGTGGACATTCAGGCCACCCTCAAAAGATGGACTTAAAAACCCCACCCTCAGGTTCTGCTAAGACACTCCTCCAACCAGTTAGGCCACGCCCTCTCCCACTCCACAAAGGTGATTGAAAAAATGAAGCTAAAAATAAACTTCTGTCAGCTGCAGGGGTGGGAGGGAGGGTGACTGTTAAGGGGGCAGGGTGTTGTGGAAATCACTGTTAAGGAGACGGGTACTGTGGAGGTCACTAATAAAGGGGCAGCTGCTGTGGAGGTCACTGTTAAGGAGACGGGTACTGTGGAGGTCACTAATAAAGGGGCAGCTGCTGTGGAGGTCACTATTAAAGGGGCGGGTGCTGTGGAGGTCTCAGTTAAGGGGACAGGGAACGGTGGAGGTCACAGTAAAGGAGACGGTCCGCTATGGAGGTTAGTGTTAAGGGGCGGGGTGCTGTAGAGGTCACTGTTAAGGGGGTGGGGTGTTGTTGAGGTCACATTTTAAGGGAACGGAGCTCTGTGGAGGTCACTGTTAAGGGGCAGGTTATTGTGAAAATCACTGTTAAGGAGACGGGGTACTGTGGAGGTCACTAATTAAGGGGCTGCCACTGTGGAGGTCACTGTTAAAGGGGAGGACACTGTGGATGTTACTGTTAAGGGGACAGGCCGCTGTGGAGGTCAATGTTAAAGGGGCAGGCACTGTGAAGGTCACTGTTAAGGGAGGAGGGGACTGTGGAGGCCACTATTAAAGGGGCAGCGGGGTACTGTGAGGTCACTGTTAAGGCAGCGGGGTACTGTAAGGTCACTGTTAATGGAGCGGGGTACTGTGGCAGTCACTGTTAAAGGGGCAGGCTGCTGTGAAGGTCAAAGTTTAGGGGATGGGTTTCTGTGGAGTTCCCATTTTAAGGAGACGTGGCACTGTGGGGGGGGGGGGGTCAGTGTTAAGGGATGGGGGCTGTGGAGGTCACTGTTAAGGGGGCGGGGTAATGTAGATGTCACTCTTATAGTGGATACTGTCGATATCTTTTAACGACACACACAAACATTAAATGAAATAGATTAAATATACCCATGCAAAGCCGGGTTCTTCAGCTAGTATATATATATATATGGATCAATTTCTGTTGCAGGGCGTCCACATATTAGGTGAGATCAGAAAGTAACATTTGCATCTACGGTGAAAAATACCGTCTTGGGGGGTACCCCAAAAAGAACTTAATGGGGCTACTGCTTGTTTTCCTATTTGGGCTGGTTCTTCCTGAGCAGAGCGCTATAGAGAGATATTCAGTCCAGGCTTTTCTATTCTCTGCCATTGCCTTCATGCAGATGATAGACAGTGTGTGAGCCTGTTCTGTCTCCAATGTTCCCAGTATTTTCTGTCCTACTACTGGGAAGTGTTTCTCAGTGATTCTCCCTCCCTCAAGATACCGAGACCCATCTACAAATAGCTGAACATCTGCATTAGGTATTGGACTATCTGTCACATTGTCTAGTTCTTTAGTTTCTTGTTTTATTAGTTCAAAACAGTCATGTACGTTATCTGAGTCACTAGATGGGGACAATTCTGGTGGTGCCTCCTCCTTCTGACTCCTTTCCCACCCCAGTTGTACATCTGTCTCTTGTTTTGTCTCTTCTCTGGCCTACCGGATACCCGTCACTTCTGCAAGGATCAACTTCTGATCTGATTCCAGTGGACCCAGGGATCAGGGGCCGGAGGGAACACCTCGGACACGCCGTTTGTTGTTCTCCCAGTTTTTATTCTGGGTCTACATATTGCAAACGGAGGTGCTCCTTTCACACACATAGCCTAATGCAGGCATGCTCAACCTGCGGCCCTCCAGCTGTTGTAAAACTACAACTCCCACAATGCTCTTCTGCAGGATGATAGCTGTAGGCTGTCAGGGAATGATGGGAGTTGTAGTTTTGCAACAGCTGGAGGGCCGCAGGTTGAGCATGCCTGGCCTAATGTATCGACAGGGACAAACAACATGAGGACAGACAAATGGACCTACCTCGACAAGTTCTCAGAGATTTCCCGTTTCTCACCCGGACTGAAAAGAGAACTCACCTAGAGAGTAAAGGAGGGAGATCAGTAAGACGAGGGGTTACTCCCAGAGGGTTTTTATGTCTCTCCTTTCCTCTCGGAAGCTCCCTTCTTGCTTCAGTCAAGGATCACGGACGAGCCCCCAATTACTGTTAGAGTAGCTTCCTCTAATAGAGAATGAAGTTGTCAAGTTTCAAACGATTCACCGGCCGGGGGACATCAAGCACACACAGTTAGTGTAAAATAGTGTGCGGGGTTCCCCCTTCTCAGTGGTTATTTATACACAAAGACAATCAAAGGTTTATTGTATAGAGCACTGACCAATCAGATTATAGATAACAGGGCATGACAGCCTCATGTCAGGACAGAGCAGGTTATGGTGGAATGTATGGACAGGGTCTGCCTGGCCTTAGCCCCTGGCAACCTAAACAGGTCTTGTAGCCCACCCCCCTCCCACATCCTGTATTGGAATGTCCTTAAGAAGTTTGGAAAAGTTGTACAAAGACAAGATGGAGTTGGTTGCATTACCATGGGGGTAGCACGTAGCAGTAGGAAGACAATGTTGGGGTACCGGTAGGGGGGAGGATGATGGAAAAGTGAGGAATCTAAGATGTCTGTGTGGCAAAACGTGCAGAGACAAGACATGGCAGAAAGAAATCATCATGGCGGTCTGGGCCAAACAGAGAAGATGAGGAAAGATAACAGCTGTAAAAATTCTGGGCTGTCCATGATTTTTGGTTTAGTTGACAAGGTTGGCAACCCTGGTGGGTGCAGGGGAGCCAGCAGCCAAGGGAGGGGTAAGTACCGACCAACCTCTTTTCCCACAGCAGGGCAGATTTTTTTTAAACCCGGAAAACCCCTTTAATCAACAAGCTGTATGTACCCCAATATGCTAAATGCAAGCTGTCATATTGCAAGGTCCATGAGAAAATAAAAACAAAATGGCTTATAATGTGACCCAAACAAACATTTTCTTCCCATATAAAGTGCTATTACAAAAAAAAAAAAAATATATATATATATATATATATATATATATATACACAAAAAAAGAAACTTTCTTTGACTTTTCAGAAACTTATATCTGTGCCCCGGGCATACCAGCCACATCCTGGTTCTACACCCCTCTCCATTACCGCAGCCTGCAGTCACAATGTCATGTGTTCACACACATGTGTTCTACAGAACCTGCGCCTGACGCAGAAACGAAAACAGAGACCATGTGACCACCGGAGCAGACCGAGCGGCCAATCAGAACGCGTAACGTCACACGAGGGTTTTGAAGGGAGAGATGGGTGACGTCAGAGGGGCGGGGCCGGGAGCTGTCTTCTTATGTGTGTGGAGCTGCCGGAGAAGCGCTTACCTCTCCAGGCTGTGCGGATAGATGGCTGCTGCGAGTGAGGCTCAGAGAGTGCTGGTGTACGGCGGCAGAGGGGCCCTGGGCTCCCGCTGTGTGGACTACTTCAAGTCAAAGAACTGGGTAAATGGCTTCTGTGTACTTACAGGGTAATTGTATTGGCAGGACATGTCACATGTTCCCAGTGCTCTGTAGGCATCCAACAGGTCGCTGTCATGTAAAGTATGGGAGGACCAGATACTGTGCTCGTGTAGCAGAGCTCAATCTGTCTGGGGCTAGATGCTGTGCTCGTGTAGCAGAGCTCAATCTGCCTGGGACTAACTGCATTTTATTCATTAGGTTTACCTAAGTCCTATGTAAGAACCAGACATGGCATACTGATGGCGGGCACTAGTGCAACCTAATACTAGAGCTCTGCTGCCCGGCGACTGCCTCAGCTCTGCTGCCTCCACAGAGCATGTGACAGCGCCTTATCAGTCATAGCTGACGTATAAAATCTGTGTGTGGTTTATGTATTTATATTTCTTATTAACATATAATATTTAAGTTTTCATTATGGTATTCTCATCATATATTTATATGTATCTAGAGAGATGTCATTATTATAAACATATTTATTGTATTATATATTTGACATATTTATTAGTAATATATATTATTGATGCAATATGTAGTATGTATTAATATATTCCTATCCTATATTAATTACACATTGTACTACGGTAGATTACGATGTATCCCTTTTATTCCCACAGTGGGTGGCATCCATAGATGTGGCAGAAAATGCAGCGGCAAATGCCAGTGTGGTTGTCAGACTGTCGGATTCTTTCACGGAGCAGTCAGAAGAGGTGAGTCAGCGGTCGCGTTCAGGTTCATTGCGGCTCAGGCAGGAGAGCGGTGTAGTGTAAGGACGGCTGCGCTGAGATTATTTCCTATCCTAATCACAGGTCAAAAGTAATTACTGGGAACGTAATAAGTTACTACATCTGATACACGATACAGGGTCCGGTTATCTTCACTCCTCTAATATTCCGCTAAGATGTGAATATAGCTATAACCGTATATATTGTCTATATACCGGGTGTACTCCTCCGTTATACACAGTGCAGTTACTAGCAGTATATAATATGTCCTATATATTGTATATATACTGGGTGTACGCCTCAGTTATACACTGTGCAGTTACTAGCAGTATATAATATGTCCTATATATTGTGTATATACCTGGTGTACTCCTCCGTTATACACAGTGCAGTTACTATGAGTATATAATATGTCCTATATATTGTGTATATACCTGGTGTACTCCTCCGTTATACACAGTGCAGTTACTATGAGTATATAATATGTCCTATATATTGTCTATATACTGGGTGTACTTCTCCGTTATACACAGTGCAGTTACTATGAGTATATAATATGTCCTATATATTGTCTATATACCGGGTGTACTCCTCAGTTATACACAGTGCAGTTACTAGGAGTATATAATATGTCCCTATATATTATCTATATACCGGGTGTACGTCTCAGTTATACACAGTGCAGTTACTAGGAGTATATAATATGTCCCTATATATTGTATATATACCTGGTGTACTCCTCCGTTATACACAGTGCAGTTACTAGGAGTATATAATATGTCCTATATATTGTATATATACCGGGTGTACTCCTCAGTTATACACAGTGCAGTTACTAGGAGTATATAATATGTCCTATATATTCTCTATATACTGGGTGTACTTCTCTGTTATACACAGTGCAGTTACTAGGAGTATATAATATGTCCTATATACTGGGTGTACTTCTCCGTTATACACAGTGCAGTTACTAGGAGTATATAATATGTCCCTATATATTATCTATATACCGGGTGTACTCCTCCGTTATACACAGTGCAGTTACTAGGAGTATATAATATGTCCCTATATATTATCTATATACCGGGTGTACTCCTCAGTTATACACAGTGCAGTTACTATGAGTATATAATATGTCCTATATATTGTCTATATACCGGGTGTACTCCTCCGTTATACACAGTGCAGTTACTAGGAGTATATAATATGTCCTATATACTGGGTGTACTCCTCCGTTATACACAGTGCAGTTACTAGGAGTATATAATATGTCCCTATATATTATCTATATACTGGGTGTACTCCTCCGGTATACACAGTGCAGTTACTAGGAGTATATAATATGTCCCTATATATTGTATATATACCTGGTGTACTCCTCCGTTATACACAGTGCAGTTACTAGGAGTATATAATATGTCCCTATATATTATCTATATACTGGGTGTACTCCTCAGTTATACACAGTGCAGTTACTAGGAGTATATAATATGTCCTATATATTCTCTATATACTGGGTGTACTTCTCCGTTATACACAGTGCAGTTACTAGGAGTATATAATATGTCCTATATATTATCTATATACCAGGTGTACTCCTCCGTTATACACAGTGCAGTTACTAGGAGTATATAATATGTCCTATATATTGTATATATACCGGGTGTACTCCTCAGTTATACACAGTGCAGTTACTAGGAGTATATAATATGTCCTATATATTCTCTATATACTGGGTGTACGTCTCAGTTATACACAGTGCAGTTACTAGGAGTATATAATATGTCCTATATACTGGGTGTACTTCTCCGTTATACACAGTGCAGTTACTAGGAGTATATAATATGTCCCTATATATTATCTATATACCGGGTGTACTCCTCCGTTATACACAGTGCAGTTACTAGGAGTATATAATATGTCCTATATACTGGGTGTACTCCTCCGGTATACACAGTGCAGTTACTAGGAGTATATAATATGACCTATATATTGTGTATATATACCGGGTGTACTCCTCCGTTATACACAGTGCAGTTACTAGGAGTATATAATATGTCCCTATATATTATCTATATACTGGGTATATATATATACAATACCCGATATATATACAATATATAGGACATATTATATACTCCTAGTAACTGCACTGTGTATAACTGAGGAGTACACCCGGTATATATACAATATATAGGACATATTATATACTCCTAGTAACTGCACTGTGTATAACGGAGGAGTACACCCGGTATATATACAATATATGACATATTATATACTCCTTGTAACTGCACTTTCTAATACATACATATCAGTCTCCTAACGGATAATCCTTCCTTGCGGTCTCCTAATTTATTGTGATTATACCGTACATTTTAAGGAACTGTTCTACTTCTTTATGCACATTCCTAATATGTTCTTCACAGTAGATTCTCTTTCCTGGAGGAAATCTGATCAAACGGCGTTATATAGGAAATAAACCGTACAGGAGAATAGAGCAGATATTGTGTATTCTAAATGAATATTCCTATATCGGTATGTGTAAATTGTATAATATCTTCTGTATCGTGTCCGCCAGGCATAGTCTTGGGCAATGCAGCGCAACCGCCCAGCACCCGCCGAGCACCCGCCGAGTATTGTGCATGGCGCCTAATAATTAGAATAGAACCTGTGCGGGATACTGTTGGGTGTCAGGCAGTTGCCTTCACAACTGTACTGGACAGCGTGCAGCTGAGTCGGGTCACTCGGATCGCGGAGGAGACGTACTTGTTTAGTAACTGCTTGCATCCCCATGTAATAGTAATTCAGGAGCATCTATTTTTATGTCTTTGTGTTGTGTCATTGTGTTATAAATGAATTGCTAGCAGTTTACAATAAAGGTCCAGCTGGGTGTTACCAGTTGGGGGGGGGGGGGGTGTCCCTGCACTGTGCTGCCAGTGTCAAACTGTGCAGGGACTCTCAACTGGTTACATTCTTCTGGACCTTCATTGCAAACTGCTGGCAGTAGGAATACCAGAGGAATGATGCAATATAGATTCATAAGAATACATGATCCGGAATTATTACACGGAGAATGCAAGCAGTTACAGGTCCCGGAGGAGTGTAAAATCTGTCAGCCACATAGCAAGTAGATCTTTGTGCGTAGATAAGGTCCTTTAATATCCGGGGGCAATAAATCGGACCTGCACATAAGTCTACAGAGATGTTGAGATGCGATTAGATGACGGAGCTTCACGGCAGGATCTCTGGTAGTAATCGTCCACATCTCTGTTGGATAGGAGATTGTCTCCGAAATCTCAGACTGTGAATATATTATATTTTCGAATTGCTTCAGATAAAAGGGTGGCAGTGATATCAGGATTGCCCTCACCGTTTCTTGCTCCCTCCCGATCCAGGTCACCTCAGCCGTGGACCAGATTCTCAGCGGACAGAAAGTGGACGCAATCCTATGTGTAGCCGGAGGCTGGGCGGGGGGCTCTGCCAAAGCAAAATGTAAGTCACGGAGGTCTGCCATGGCGGTGTTCATGGGGCGCTGAGCATCGGTCAGAGTGTTAGTGATGTCTACAATGAAGGGATATGGAAGACTCGTCCTGCCATTACTGAAATAAAGGTGGAAAGACTAAAAGGGATTCTCCGCCCTGGGACGCTTTCTTCTACTTTAGTTCCAGATTTTCGTGCTGATTCATTTTATACTAATCTCTTTATAGAGGTTTGATTTCCCCATACACAATCGACGTCCTGCAGCCTCCGCGAGGAAGGTTACAGAGGACCTGTCCCCGCTCCTGACATGTCTGTTGTAGTAACTACCTGCATTCCCCATGTAATGGTGATTCTTATGTCTCTATGCTGTGCCATTCCTGTATTATTCCTGCTAGAAGTCTGCAGGGTGTTACCAGTAGTGTCCGACTCTGTCCAATCTGAGCAGACTGTGCAGGGACACACCCCCAACTGGTCACACCCATCTGTACCTTTTACTGCAAGCTGCTGGTAATTTATCCATAAACTTCTAGTAGAAATAATGAAGGAATGTCAGATTATAGAGCCAGAAGTATTGTTGTTGTATGGGGAATACATGTCTGTAGAGGTGACTGTTTCTCTTTAAGGATTTACTGCGTACCCGACTTGTGTAGCGCGAAACGGCCGTCCCGCTTAACCTTCTGCAGACTTAGTGTCCAGTCCCATGCCCAAATGTCTGTAACCTATGTGACGGTATGGGAATAAAGTTGAATAGAGAAGAGATCTCGGGTGAGTGCCGCAGTATGCATTTCTTCTGTTAACTACACCTTTACTGCGTACAAAGTAATGCCCTGAACTCCATATAATCCATAGAATAATCAATATATCCCGAGCGGGGCCGCCAGCTTTGTATACGGTCACTCTGTGACTACATAGGATTTGGAACTCTGGAGGTCAAGCCCTTGCACCTTGTACTGTGAAGCTAACCAGCAGAGCTCTCTGGATCTGGTGGTATTGGGCTATGTTCACATCTTGTTGCCTTCTCCATATGCTCTTGGAAAGCTCCCATCGCATACGCTGAATGGATCCATTTGCCAGATGGAGGCCAAAATCCCATCTTTGGCCTCCCCCTGGCAGACGCCATACAGTGGGGCACCACAAAAAATAACATACTACTGAATACGGTATACACTTTCTAAAATTGTGACCGATGTATGCCATGGTAAGCCTACGCGGTGGCATGTGTCAGAGCCTTCCACTCTGGGTGCATGTTGAGGAATACTACCGCCATATACTGCATGTCTTACAGAAGGTTCAGACAGTGTGAGATCCTTTGTCTTGTAGCTTCAGCTTCTTGTGGAAGACCCATCGTGAATTTTAATTTGGCCATGTCACTTACAGCGCAGTTCCGTAGTGACTGGTCGCACGTGCTATTACAGCATTATCCCTCTACTGGTTCCTTACTGTGCACCGGTAGATGCTAAGCAGATACATATTGTCCTTCCATGGTCAGGACGCACCCCTCTGGACCTAGTAGGCTCCTGGTGTCCTGTGTCAAAGACGCAGTGACGCCGTTTCCACCCAGAGCCTATAAAACCTCCTGTTCACAGTGAGTCAGCCGCTTCAGCCACATGTGTATCTGGCATCCATTACCATAACTGTTTTCATAAGATCCGTATGTCAACTGTTTGTCTTGTGTTTACTCCATATGGAAACCGCAGACGCTCCATGAAGACTTTTTGTAATTGACTCTGTTTTGTAATGAGAATTTTGCAGAACGGAAAAAGAAATGATGATTTCTGCCATCACTCGAAATGTAGATGAAGTTCCTCCAGGGTTGATAATCTGAGTGAATATGACATACTGTAAGGCCTCATCTGTGTTATCCGTAAAATATGGATACTGTCCGTGCAGCATCCACGTTTTTTTGCAGAACCATTGATTTCAATGGTTCCACGGTCCGCACTTTGCAGCCGAATATAGGACATGTTCTGTCATTTTCCAGAATGGACATAAGGATGCGTGTGCTTTCTGAATTCCTATGTCCATTTTTCAAAAAGATAGACCATGTCCACAAAATGCAGACCATGGACCCAAAGGGCCTGCAGAAGAAAGGCAGACGGCATCCGTATTTTGTCGATCCACGGTTTGCATACGGTCGTGTGCATGAGGCCTTACAGCAATCTATTGTTTGTGTAAGGGAAAATTGAACAGCAGAGATGCAAACGGATCAGTGAGTAGAAAATGTGATTCATCACTCGCGGCATGTGCTCTCTTCTGCGCCTTTTCATCTGGACTGTTGTCTTGTAGATCTGTGCCTTCACTGGTTAATCATTTGTAAAGCGGACATGATAACAGCTGCTTATCTGCATTTGCTTTATTGATCGGCCCTGGAAAAGACAAAGTTAAATGAGAATTCTTTATTAAAGGGGTTATCCGGGAATTTATATTTATGAGCCCCGCCGATCAGCTATTAGAATATGGTCGGATATTAATGACCTATCACGAGGATAGGTCATTGTTATCAATTCCTGAAAAACCACTTTAATATTTGTTTTATTTCTGTTGTAATTTTCTAGTTGCCCTAGGCTGCCCTCTTTACAGGTGTATACATGTCCATACATTACACGGACTGTCCATGATGTGTCTGTTTTAGTAAATACTAGAGGTTAGGGCATTAACATTAAACTCTCAGTAATTTCCCCCCCTTGACTCTTTCTGATTTCTTGATTTTCAGCTTTTTATAAGAACTGTGATCTCATGTGGAAACAAAGCGTCTGGACGTCAACCATTTCCAGCCACCTCGCTACCAAGCATCTGAAGGAGGGGGGCCTGCTGACGTTAGCCGGAGCGAATGCTGGGCTGTCCCCTACTCCAGGTAATGACCGACAGGGGTGTGGAATTCCAATCGCCCGACGCCCGGGACATGCAGTTCCGGGCGCCGGGCAGGTAGTTTGGGCAGGTAGCTTAGCCCTGCGGGCAAGTAGCAGGGCTAGGGTGGCGCCGGATTCTCCTCTCATACACAGCCCGGCAGCACGTCCGGGCTGCTTACAGCTGTGTGAACATCGCACCTGTGCAGGCCGGAAGTCATGATCACAGGAGTGCACGGAAGTCAGCGGGCAGAAGCGCGAGTCAGGCAGTCAGCGGCTGAACCAGTAGTGGGAGCTCCTGTCTCCTCACATGGTGGCAGCCAGTGTCCTAAAACATAGCCCAGCAGGTAGTGTGTGGTGACTCCCCTGGGTGAGCTGCCAGGTCGCCCGAGGGGAGGTTGCTCGAACTGCCCCATTATGGCATATACATTAAAGGGATTCACTGCCCCAGTATGCAATATAGTATATACTATACTGGGGCAGTTGACCGATGAAAAGTCGGTCATATATGTATCAGGCTTTAGCAGAGCGGACACAGGTAGAGGAGCGATGTGCTATACGAGCTCTTGCCCTGAGCTCGTTCTGCTCAATACAGAGAAGCAATGTACTGTTGTATACCCCTGAGGCCTCGCCGAGCGCCGTACAGGCAGGAGCATCGCTCTCCTGCCTGTACCAGCGCTTCTCTCCTAAGGCCTAGCGGTGACAAGCTATATCAGGCTTTAGCAGAGCGGGCACAGGCAGAGGAGCGATATGCTATGCGAGCTCCTGTCCTGAGCTCCTTCCACTCGATACTGAGAAGCAATGTACTGTTGTACATCGCTCTCCTGCCTGTACCAACGCCTTTCTCCTAAAGCAGGCATGTCCAAACTGTGGCCCTCCAGCTGTTGCAAAACTACAACTCCCAGCATGCCTGGATAGCCTATTGCTATTAGGGCATGCTGGGAGTTGTAGTTTTGCAACAGCTGGAGGGCCGCAGTTTGGACATGCCTGTCCTAAAGCCTAGCGTAGATGAGCAATATCAGGCTTTAGCAGAGTAAGCATAGGCAGAGGAGCGATGTGTTATGTGAGCTTATACACTGAGCTCCTTCCACTCGATACAGAAAAGCAATCCTTGTTAATGTGGATTTTAACCCCCCCCCCACCCCCAAAATATCCACTAAGGTAATTTACCAATCTATTATAATTTTGCTGGGTTCCTGTTTGTCATGTAAAGAATACTTCTCGCTGAGCCTCTGGAATGTCTCTGATGTGTCCGTACGAAATGTGCGTTTCATTTTGGAGCAGACGATGTGCATTACAGATGGATTGGGCAATCTCCTCCTCCGGGTCGGCTGCCCTGATGAAGGCAGACACAGAAGAAGGCAGACTGTCTGCTGGACAAATTACATTATCCGTGTTACTGCCTGAATGCTCTAGTGCACCAAAGTGACTCTGTTTTCAGCTGGAAGCTCTGTGCACACACGTATAGTGCGGGGCATGTTCTGTATAATTGAGGTGTGGAAGCTAGTAGAGTAGCTAGTACATTATAGTAGAAATGATAAAAACGATTCTTTATGTAAAGTATACAGAGATTGTATGCAAGAAAAAGTGAACCCTTGGGCACTACCTGGATTTCTGTGTTGCTTTACTAATACATTGTGGTCAGATTATCAAAGTCCCAATTGCTGCTAAAGGGGATCTACAGGTTGTGAAATTCAAGGGTTCACTTACCTTTTCTTCCTGCACACAATGGACCGGATTTATTAATCCTGTAAAAAGTGTAAAATTAGACTGTCTAGACCTGCACCACATTTATCACAGGGGCTGAAGCTGGATGATCAATCTGGTGCAGGGATAGACACCTTTCTCTGACCAACTATTGGTTGGTGTACTTTCAGACAAATATTTAAACCAGAATTGTGGTGCAAAATGGTTCTTATTAGGTCGGCACCCTTTTCTGAGAAGCTCTGCCCCTTTCTGCTAAGCCCTAGCTTTGGCGAGCATGTGGGGGGAAAAATGTAGAGGCACCAAATTGCACAACTTTTTACACTTTTGGCGCAGACACATAAGTAAATCTAAGCCAACGTACTGAATGAATTCCATGGATATTATGTCTGTTACTAGGTTGGTTAAGTTGTGTTTATCTAGAAGTGTGACTTGGAGGCAGACTACATCACCGTAGTAATCGGTGCAGGAATCCAGGTAATTCCACAGAGGTCACTTACTTATTCTGGATGTGCGCCAGCAGACACAGCTGCTGCTTCATGGTGGAGGCCATTGTCGTCTAGGAAATTTCATATTTTCTGACATTGGGGGGGGTCATTTATTAAGACCAGCACTTTCTAGGCCTGTCTTGATATCCCCCTGTACCACCAGAGAATGCATTTAATTTATGACAAGGTACACGCTTCGGTATAATTTAACTGCATCCTCCAGCAGTCCGTACGCCTAGAATGAAATCTACACCAGCTCAAAGCCGATTCCTTGCGCTTAATTTATTATTAGTTTCTGCCAGTTTTCTGGTCTGAAAAAGTGTCAATTTTCTTGTTTGCAACTTTCTCAGCACCACTTGTGCAACCGTTTTTGAGCAAGTGGTGTTTCTCCACTATCTTTGCCACTTTGCCGAAAACGGGGCGAGTGATGGGGCGTACCCAGCAGCCCCACCACATTTATCATCTTTTACGCCAATTTTCTGACATAAGAGAACACTCAAATCTATGCCAGCCTGTATAGGTGCACGGACTTCCGGGTGCTGTGGGTAATTTACTCCGGCCTAGGATAAATCTGCCCCGTCATTTACGCCAGAAAACTGATTTAAATGATAAGTCTGTCTGGGCCTATGGGCTGTAGCTTGACTTTTTTTTACGTCAGTTTTCTGGTGTTAAAAGGGCCTTCGTATGTGACAACCCCCCATCATGTTAAAAAGCTGTGAGGACATTTCTGATATTCATTTCCTCCAGTGTGCATGGCAATGTCAGGTAAGGATGCACTGACTACAGCATTGAAGGAAAGGCAGGGGAGGGGGCGTGCTTCTGAGAGGACGCCCACTGAGGTCAGAGCCTACAGGTAATTGTAACGTGTGTCGTTGTGTCTCGTTTAGGAATGATTGCCTATGGAATGGCGAAGGCAGCAGTACACCAGCTCTGCCAGAGCCTTGGTGGGGACAAGAGCGGACTGCCAGTGAATGCTGCTGCCGTAGCCATCCTGCCGTAAGTCGCTATTGGTTTTCTGTGAATATCAGATTGACTATGTTCCTGACAGTGGGAGATCCTCCACATGCATATTGTCGGGTAGACTATAGTGTATCGATCCTGAGATGATACAAACTGTCCTCTGAAGATGGCGAGCCTGACTGTACATCTAATCTAACCATTATATTCATAGATGAGTCATGTCTCCTAATACAAGTAATAACCCTGCATGGCGTGACCTGTAATGGGGGCCTGATCAGGAGCTGTCAGCTCTGACACGTCTGGTTTACTAAATACCTGTATTCCCCATAAAATAACCATTCTGTGGCATCTTTTCCTATAACTGTTCATTGTGCTATTCCTCTGGTATACCTTCTAGAAATGTATGATAAAATGAACAACTGATTGTGACTATTGCTCTTGTCCAAGAGGACAGTTTGATACTGTCCACACTGATTGGACAGTGTGTGTGCAGGGACACATCCCCAACTGGTAACTCCAAGTTTTTAATTTATTATAAATTTCTAGGGGCAATAGAAGAATGTTGAGTCCTTAGAAAAAAAAAATGTCCAGAATTATTTCATCAATAATACAAGTAGTTGGTAAAAACAGACATGTCAGGAGAGGCGATGGCCCCTCTGTCGTCTTGATGTACAGGAAAACTTCTCTCCAGATTTTTTTTCATTTCTTGGGCCCCCCAGATTAGCTCCCAATGCGGTGAATCACATTACACATACACTACAGGTGAAACGCGAAAATTTTTAATATTGTGCAAAAGTTCATTTATTTCAGTAATGCAACTTAAAAGGTGAAACTAAAATATGAGAGACTCATTACATGCAAAGCGAGATATTTCAAGCCTTTATTTGTTATAATTTGGATGATTATGGCTTACAGTTTATGAAAACCCCAAATTCACAATCTCAGAAAATTAGAATATTGTGAAAAGGTTCAATATTCTAGGCTCAAAGTGTAAGGATCCATTCACACGTCCGTGTGTGTTTTGCGGATCCGCAAAACACGGACGTCGGCGATGTGCGTTCCGCAATTTGCGGACCGCACATCGCCGTCACTCTCATAGAAAATGCCTTTTTCTTGTCCGCAATTGCGGACAAGAATAGGACCTGTTCTATTTTTATTTTTTATTTTTTGGGAACGCAATTGCGGACCCGGCCGGGACATCGTCTGTCCCCATTGAAACTAATGGGTCCGCAATCCGTTCCGCAAAATGCGGAACAGAATTGCGGACGTGTGAATGGACCCTAACACTCTAGTCAGCTAATTAATCCATAACACCTGCAAAGGATTCCTGAGCCTTTAAATTGTCTCAGTCTGGTTCAGTAGGAATAACAATCATGGCAAAGACTGCTGACCTGACAGTTGTGCAGAAAACCATCATAGACACCCTCCATAAGGAGGGAAAGCCTCAAAAGGTAATTGCAAAAGAAGTTGCTTGCTCCCAAAGTGCTGTATCAAAGCACATTAATAGAAAGTTATGTGGAAGGGACAAGTGTGGAAGACAAAGGTGCACAGGCAGCAGGAATGACCGCAGCCTGGAGAGGATTGTTAGGAAAAGGCCATTCAAAAGTTGTTGGGGACTTTCACAAGGAGTGGACTAAGGCTTTCACCCAGACGGCCCGCCCATTGTCTTCTGCTTGTCCTCCTCCTCAAGTAGCCAAATCCCGCCACTGAGGATCCGGCAGTCCACTCTGAACAGCCCTCCGATGCAGCACTTGCAGGAGTATCACTGTACGGGCCTGCGCCTGCGCACAGGATACCCCGATGCTTGTGCCAGTAATTGGGAAACCAGTGCGCAGGTGTGGGATTTGGCCACTTGAGGAGGAGGACAAGCAGAAGACACTGGGCGGGCCGTCTGGGTGAAAGGGGGCGTGGGCAGTTAGGAAGATGAGCACGCGGCCTGGGCTCCGGCCGTTATGATGCCACCCCTGGGCACCTTCAGCTGTGATTGACAGCTGCAATAAAAGTGATTTTATGAAGATGGGTAAGCGGGACAGCAATGGGGTAAGAGGCTTTTTAATGGGGGGGCAATTAAGCACAGGAAGATGTGAGTGCTGAAAAATGGGGTTTGGGGGTAAAAGACTCCCTTTAAGTTATCAGTGTTGGGCTTCCACCATTCTGATATTGATGACTTGACCTGCGGATAGGTCCTCGGTGTCTACAGGGTGGAATACCCCTTTAACAATACAAAGCCGTTCGTGCATGTTCTGTATATTGTGTGGGTTTTTTAATAATCCTTATCTCTTCCTGGCAGTGTTACCTTGGATACACCAGCGAACAGAGCCTCCATGCCTGATGCAGACTTCTCATCCTGGACACCATTAGACGTTATCGCTGAGTGAGTACACAGTGTTTGCCAAAGGCAGTGATTCAATTATTTTGCTCATCTTAGCTTGTGTTTTTCAGGGCTCCCATCTGATTCTCTGTGGGCGCTAAGGGGGGAGGGGAGATCTCTAGGTTTCAGTTCTGTGGTTTTGCTAGGGAGTATAAAAATTGTGTCAAAAAAGTGACAAATGCAAAAAAAATGAATTTTTTTTTCAATTCAAATTTTTTTTACAAAATGTATGACGATACTTCTGAGTTCCCCCTAACCCGCACTCCCTTACTAGGCTGCTTCTGGTGTGTGGCTTCCCATGCTAAGTTTTTCTTCCGTCAGATATCTAGGCATACTGTAAATAAAGTTTTTTTGAAAAAAGGCAAATCGGGTTCAGCCTTCTCAACTTAATTTACCTCATTCAGTGCTAAATGAATTGGATGTTTTTTCTGGATGTAATTTTTGACGTCCCTCCATGTATTCCCCTTCCTTCCTTCTTTTGTTTGGACTTCTTTAACTCTCAATCAGACCATCACTGCGGCCAGAGAGGGAAGGGGATGAGTGACTCAATTAGAGCATCACTCATTACCCTGGTAAGAGCAATGCTGGTTTATCATTTATGGGGGGCATAATATATACTGAGGGCACTGTAAGGTTTAGCGTAACAACCCAATGAAAATCATCAGTTTTTAATCCGTTAAAAAGGAACCAACGGCCAAAAAATGGACGCACATATGGTTAAAAATGGGCATGGAAAACTGACTGTGTCTGTTTTTTAATGGCCATTTTTATTTTCTTTGTTTCTTAACTACTCTGACTGTAAAGAACCCTTTCCACTATTGACATCTGACTTGCCTTTCCTCCAACCATAAATAATATATCTCGGACCTTTCTAGGAATTACTGAATAACGTGTATTGACCACACATTTATTTATACGTACCAAGGGGGGTTCTCTGCTGTGGACAGTTTCTTCTTGTTAGTAGGACCCACCTCTTGAGAGTAAGCAATCAGTGTCCCCCTGCTGGGACCCCGAGTACGCCGCTGTAATCCGTTGGGAAAAATGGCAGTAAAGGTGCTTTTACATGGGCTAAGGATCAGGCAATTATCAGCTTGTTCCTGATAATTTCCCTGTAAATATACTGCTGATCACCAGATGCTCATTCATCGAGCGATCACTATTTTTGTGTATAACTGTTTGCTGGCAGTAGATCGCTGTGTACACAGGGTGATGTGCTGCTGACAAGCAATGAATCTGTACAGGGATGAATGAGAACAGTATCACTGACAGTTAGGAAATTATCGGGAGGGTTTGGCTCATTACTGATAATTACCTGTGAATCGGACTGTGTGAAAGGGCCTTCAGCATTCATTTTCCTTGCAGCACCTCCACAGGGGTTTTTTTAATCTAGATAAACCTTTTTAATAATCACCTATAAGGTCTTTTCTTTTTCAGTCTGAACAAGTTTCTCACTGTAGGAGAAATCTCCCATTAATAATCTATCGCCCACTTCTGAACCATCTCCAGCTCTCCATTTAGTTTTTACAGTGTGGCGCAGAAAATTGAATCCCATGCAGCTTGAGGAGGTGATACCAGGGTTGCCAACCAAAATTATTTTTTTTTTCTTGATAATTTATCCAAAAATCACGGACAGTCAAACATTTTTTACGGCCAAATTGGAAAATTATAATGAACTGCAAAGACTCTAAGTAGTCTATGTCTATAGATCACATATAGAGTTGAGCGAACTTCTGTTTTAAGTTCGGCTTCCAAAGTTCGGGTTCGGGTTATCCAAGCATCCCGTTATGGATTCCGCTACCACGGACCATAACTGCATTTGGAATGCATAAGGGGATTCTTCAATGAACCCGAACCTTGGGCAACACGTAGGATCTGGGGTGACGTCACCGTCATGTGATCAGTGCAGGGGGCGTGGCTTAGTACTGGATTAGATAAGGGGTGTTAGCCTACGACCTCTTATCCAATCCAGTACTGACCAACCCCCCTGGACTGATCACATGACTGTGATGTCACCCCAGGTCCTTCACCCCGGATTCCAAATGCCGTTATGGTCCGTGGTAGTGGAATCCATAACGGGATGCTTGGATAACCGGAAGCCGAACTTAAAACAGAAGTTCGCTCAACTCTAATCACATACTAAAACTGAAGACCTCACTTACTGTGAAGTCTAAAATGCTGAGAATTACCATCAAAGTCACCTGCTCAAGTACCACCAACCTCATTACGGACTCATCTAAATTTTTTTTCACGGACACTGCAAAAAAGTCCCCAATTTTTACAAACTGTACCGGAATTTCTGGACAGTTGGCAACTCTGGGTAGTACAGGTGCTGTGGCCGCTGCTGGTGGTTGCGGTACCGCTGCGGTAGCGGTCAGCGATAAGGATGGTGGACACGTTGTGTAAATAAGGGCTCATTCAGACGAACAGAAGGGCTCTGTACTCGTATTGTGATCTGCAATATATGTGCACTGGCTGTGTGTGACGCACAAGATAGGACATGTCCTATCTTTTGCGTCGAAGAGGCAAGGATCGGAAGCCCACAGAAGTGTTTTAGAGGGTTTCCGATTTGGGTCTGTGCATCCGCAGTGCAGAAGATAGGACATGTCCTATTTTTTTTTTTTTTTTTTTTTGCCGTATTTTGTGGATCATGGACCCATTCAAGTCGGTGGGTCTGCATTCACAGCACAGAGTACACAAGGCCAGTGGCCAAATATTGCGGACCACTATTTTCTTGCAGCAGCATGGGTACAGAGCCCTTACATTTGTGTGAATGAGCCCTAAGACAGTATTTGCTCCTGGCTTTCACACTGCTGAGCTCTTTACATACCAAAAATTGCACAAATAATTGACGTGCTGAGGATTTCAAAATCCGCACTGCCGGACAATTTCTGCACTGAAGGAAAAAAGCAGTGTGCAGAAGATTTGTCTAATCTCATCCACTTTGCTGGTACTGTGTTACGCTGCAGTTTTTCCGCATAACCCACAACGTATGGAAGTAGACAGATGGTGAAAGTAGGCTATCTCGCTGCATAACTGAGGAGACTGTAGCTTGTACAGAACAGGGGAGGGGGTGCTTTGAACAGAGCTGTCAGACTAGGTGAGCAGAGATGGTCTATCCAGAGTGCATCCCCATAGGAAGGAATGGAAAAATGACTTGGCAACTCCACAACTTTGTGGTTTATGTGGGCTCAGTGGAGACTTAAAGGGATTCTGTCTCCTCATTTTACACTATAGAGCTGTGGACATGCACGGCTAGATCACCGCTAGCATGTCCGCAACATACCTGTCCCATAGTTCTGAATGCTTTTATTTTGTTTAAAAAATGATTTCATTTATATGTAAACTCGCTTGTGAAGGTGCCCAAGGGGCTGTACTAACCGTTCTGGTGCCCGGCCACGGTCCCCTGTGAAGGAGCCCCGCACCGCCTGCGTCCGCTGAATCTCTTCCTCGCTCTCAGTAAGATCGCCGTAAATGTCGCGATACTCGAGCTCGTGCATGCTCCATTCCTTCCCTTAGGCTGATGGCAGCACAGGAAAGGAACACTATGTCGGAACTGCGCATGTGCGATCTTGCGCAGTGCGAGATTTATGGCGATCTCCCTGAGAGGAAGGAGTTGATTCGGCGGTTCTGGGCTCCTTCACAGGGGTGCGTGGCTAGGCACCAGAACGGTTAGTACAGTCCCTTGGGCACCTTTACAAGTGAAATTATATATCAATAAAATTATTTTTTTAACAAAATAAAAGCACACAGAACTATGGGACAGGTATAGTGCGGACATGCTAGTGGCGATCTATCCGTGCATGTCCGCAGCACTATCTGGTAAAATGAGGTGACAGAATCCCTTTAAGCTTCATGCACATGTGTCTGTATTGCAGTACGCAAACCATGGATCTGCAAAATACAGACACCTTCCGTGTACAATCCACTTTTTTTTTTTCTCACTCCCATTGCTAGAAATTACTATTTTATACTGTTCTATAATTTTGCAGAACACTGACACATGGATGCAGACTTTTTTTCTCTTCTTTTTGCGGACCTGTATGAATTAAAGGGTCCATGTGCAATCCGCCAAAAATTCTGATCGGTTATGGATACAAAATACATTTTATACATCACTAAATCATATTTGCTTTTGCAACTGCTGCTTGGCATTGAGCTCTGCTGCTTAGCGACATAGAGCAGGAATACAAAGTCATTTTCTTGTTCTATTCCTTAATATTCAGTTTTCTTAATAAAAATGCATTTTCCTTTTATTGTACATGCGGTAATACTATAACTAAAGCCAAAGTGCACTTTACATGTGTGACCAGTGAATTTCATCTGCCACCAGAGGTCACAGTAACGTCTGTACAAGCGTCATAGACTCTTGTTCAGGCTATTCTGCTCCCTGGAAAAAGTCTAAGCTGTACTAACATGCCTTAGACGTTTCCTTCACATTCATGAGTGCAGGGCGCGCTGTGAACGGCACGGGCAGCCTGAAATAACCAATAGCAAAGCTCCATACAACAAGGAGCTCTGCTGTTCGGTGGTTTGGGCAGGCGCCGGAGTGGTACAGACCCCTGCAGCAGGGAAAGCCGGCGGGAGTTGGAAGGAGGAGGGGCTGACTCCCAGGTTTCTGTAGAAAGGAGATGTAGGCACGCTGCGCACGGGCCGCGGCGAACATGGTGGCGGAGGAGCTGCAGCCCCGGGCATTAAGGTGACAGCAGTGTGTAATGAATGCAGGCAGGCTATTATAGCCGAAGTACAGTGAATATCCGCCATATTGGAGTGTACTTTATCACCGCTATAATTGCCTGTTGTTATTTAGACCAGTATTGGTTCCCTGCATACCCACCTCTTAGGCCAGGTTCACACCACCACTATTTATTTCTGTTCTGCTCCGTTAGATGAGCAGAGTAACAAAAATAACAGAAGTGCTGGATCGGGCACGTAAGGGTGAGTTTTTGTCATACGTTTAACGTACACAAAAAACATATACATTAACGGACGCCTCAGACAGATGCCATACTGTGGCATCCATCACAGTAGAGTTTTACTGTATACTTTTTTTGCACGGCTCTGCAGGATGGGAAAGTATGGCGATAGGCTACTTTCACACTAGAGTTAATATTTTCCGGTATTGAGATCCGTCATAGGGTCTCAATACCAGAAAAAAAGCTTCCGTTTTGTCCCCGTTCATTGTGGTCAATGGGGACAAAACGTTACTGAACAGATGGGAGCGCTCCAAAATGCATTCTGTTCTCATACCAGAGAGCAAACCCCAGCATGCTGCGGTTTGCTTTCAGTCTTGGGATGTGGAGCAAAATGGATCCGTCATGACCCACAATGTAAGTCAATGAGAACGGATCTGTTTTCTGACACAATAGAAAACTGATCCGTCCCCTATTGACTTTCAATGGTGTTCATGACGGATCTATCTTGGCTATGTTAAAGATGATCCAACCAGATCCAGATGCAGATGGTTGTATTATCAGATCCAGCAAAAACGCTAGTGCAAGAGTAGGCTAACACGTTTTCTCATCCTGCAAAGGCCAGAAAAAAACATGTAGGCTAACGTATACTCTTAAACTACCTTCTTTCCTGCTGTGGTCTTCTTTTCTCATTTCATGGTGTCATTTTGATAAAGCGCTTTTTGTGTTATGCAAATGAACCTCCCAGGTGCCCAGAGGGGCGTTATTCTTCTTCTCTTGAGCCCAGTAACGCCCCCCTGCAGTGCCCTGCCCGCATTAATTTCCAGCCCAAGCACACCTCCTCATCAAGAAATATCCTCCCACAGCCGAGGTGAACGGCGCCTCTGCTACGTCATCTAATACATTCCGGATGCGCCCCTTGCTTCTACCTTTCGGTCGCCGTAAATTTCGCGCAGGCACAGTACCGCCGACTGCCTGTGCAATCATAAAGCTCCTGAGGCAACAGCCATCAGATTATGTCACTAGGCTCGGCGCATGGCCAGTGACACTTTTGAGGCTGTTGCCCTCAGGAGCTTTATGATTGCACAGGCGCAGGCAGTCGGCGGTACTGCTCCTGCGCGAGATTTCCAGTGGCCGAAAGGAAGAAGAAAGGGTCTTATCTGGAATGTATTAGACGACGTGGCCGGGGGGGGCAGCGCCGTTCACCTCGGCTGTGGGAGGATATGTCTTGATAAGGAGGCGTGCTTGGGCTAGAAATTAAGGCGGGCAGGGCACTGCAGGGAGGCGTTACTGGGCTCAAGAGAAGAAGAATAACGCCCCTCTGGGCACCTGGGGGTTCATTTGCATAACTTAAAAAGCACTTTTTTAAATCGAAATGACCCCATGAAACGAAAAAAGAAGACGACAGCAGGAAAGAAGGTCGTTTATTGTACATGGCAATGGTGACCGCTTAATATGCTAAAACCTGGTGACAGATTCCCTTTTAAATGTATGAAAAAAAAAAATGTGATGTGAACCCGGCCTGACTGACAGGAAAGAAGCTGAACAGACTCTGCTGATTATGATGGAGTCCACTCAGTTTCCATTCAGGAGCCTCTTTTTACCAGACAAAGTGCTGCATATAAAGCTTTTTTTGTCAGGTCTTTCGACGGAATCTGCAACAGAGGCTCCAAACGCAGCCTCCAACACAGATGTGAGGAGAGTGCAGGCCTACGTATTATGTATTTGTATTACTGCAACTTTCGTACTCCTCAAAAATGGTGAAAGAAGTATTATTACTCTTCTGGAAAAAACGTAGTGCGACCTCTGTCTGCCACCTTCTTGCCCGTGCTGCCAGCTTGTCAGCATTGTGCAATATTTTACAATCAAGCTGAGCTTTAAGTATCCTACATTGTATAAGTATTGTATCCTCAGTAAAAATGGATACTTTACCCAAGAGTTTATTATCAGGATGTCCGTTTGAGTTCAGTACATGCAGAACAGACACTGTAAGCACAATAGCTGCAAAAACGCTACCCTGATAGACAGAGCTGTGTTTTTGCTGTTGTGCCCCCCCACCCCCAAGTCCATATGAAGTCTGTATAGTGGACCCCTAGTACAAGCACTGCTTTTTGGGTATGAATTATTCTTTGCACTTGCTAATTATAATTTTTTTTTTTTTTTTTTTAGGACATTTTTTAACTGGACTTCTGGGAATAACAGGCCCAAGTCTGGCAGCCTTATACAAGTGATCACTGAAAAGGGGAAAACGGAGCTTGTACCAGCGCAGCTGTAATAGAACGCCGAGTATGTGATCTGTGACCTGCATGTCCCGTTACGGTTCCAGTCCTGCCGTCTCCACTATCCCTTTAAGTACAGTCACAATTTCTTTGTTAAACTTATTTGTATTAAAGGCTTAGTATGGATTTCTGATAACTTTCTGGACATCACGTTTCTGTGGTCAATTAAAGGCAATATTGATACCTTTTACACCATGTCACATTTCTGTGTTTTTGCTTGTTTTTTATTCAAGAGGATGATCAGGATTTAAATAGGAAACCTGTTAAACAGACTTGCAGGATCTGATCATGTCAATGAGGAGTGGGGGATATGCGGCTGGCGGGTACCTCTGCTACTAGGAACAAAGGTTCATCTCCGCTTTCTTTAAAAGGGTTGTCCCGCTAAAAATATTTTACATTTTTCAAACCAGCACCTGGATCTCAATACTTTTATAACTGCATGTAATTAAAAATTCAGCATAGTCCAAGTTATTCAATTAAATGTATCTGTATAGCGCCACCTGCTGTTTGTTCTCTTCCTCATCTCTATCCACCTCGCTGGAGTGGACGCACATGCTCAGTTCCATCCTTCAACTGCTATCACCCATAGCTACTGTTAGGCCTTGAGCGTGTCCGGATGCGTTCAGTGAAAACTGTGAGATTTCACAGGCAAAGCCATTCAGTTTTGCCTGCGATTGCGTTCAGTTCAGTTTTTTCCGCGCGGGTGCAATGCGTTTTGATGCATTTTTCGCGCGTGTGATAACAAACTGAAGGTTTACAAACAACATTTCCTAGCAACCATCATTCAAAAATGCAACGCACCCGCACTTGCTTGTGGATGCAATGAGTTTTTCACGCAGCCCCATTCACTTCTAGGGCTGCGTGAAAAACGCAGAATATAGAACATGCTGCGATTTTCACGCAATGCACAAGTGATGCGTGAAAAAAAACGCTTATGTACACAGACCCATTGAAATGAATGGGTCAGGATTCAGTGCGGATGCTATGCGTTCACGTCACGCATTGCACCCGCACAGAAAACTCGCTCGTGTGAAAGGGGCCTTAGAAGCCGTGAAAATTACAGACACGCTGTCTGAGCAAGAACACTCCCCAGATCTGCCAATTTGATATAAATCTAGCAGAGCAATGAATGGAGAGATCTCTGGATCCATGTGAGGTACAGGGCTGGTTCTGGCTTTGTTACAAAGATATATTGTCTCGTTTTCATTTTTATTACATTAATCATGACGTAAGCCCTATATCGGGTCGGGGCACCTTATTTAATGTCATGCTGCTAGGATACTAAGGTCTTGCTAACAGGTTCTCAGTAATGTGCACCTGTTATCAGGAACCATGTACTATAAGGCCCCATTCACACGAGTTTTCCGCACTTGTGCAATGTGTGACGTGAACGCAAAGCACCTGCACTGAATCCTGACCCATTTATTTCAATGGGTCTGTGTACATGAGCGTTTTTTTCACGCATCACTTCTGCATTGTGTGAAAATCGCAGCATGTTCTATATTCTCTGCGTTTTTCACCCCCTGGCCCCATAGAAGTGAATGGGGCTGCGTGAAAAACGTATTGCATCCGCAAGCAAGTGCAGGTGTGATGCGTTTTTCACTGATGGTTGCTAGGAGATGTTGTATGTAAACCTTTAGTTTTTTTATCACGACTGTGAAAAGCGCATCAAAACGCATTGCACCTGCGCGATAACAACTGAACGCAATCGCAGGCAAAACTGAATGGCTTTGCCTGCGAAATCGCACAGTTTTCACTGAACGCATCCGGACACACTCGTGTGAAAGAGGCCTAAAGGACAGACATCTGAAAAGTGTTGAAGGGGTTGTCCCCTCATTTCATAATTTTAAAAAGGCTCCGCATGGTGGAAAATAGTATAATATTGTGTCATGGTCAACTCAACCAATCCCCCTGTCACGTGTTTTCGGGTGGTCTCTATTCCTGGTCCCTGTCACTCCTTTAAGCCAATGGGAGCCCCTCTACTTTCATCCAAAATATAGCCCCACTGGACTACAGATCAGGGACTGCGCATTGTATCCACATACACAATGAATTAGTCAAAATGTATGTCACGATGCACAGAGCCAGTCAGCCGTCAGGACTAGGGTTGTTGCGGGTATTGAACTTTCGATACCCATTCAATACTTTTCTCTGGTATCGAGCTCGATACCAGGATTGGTGTTTTATCGATACTGGGCTGCGCTGCCACACAGCCCAGTATCAGAGAACGTGGCCGCGCCACCCTCAGCGCGGCCATGTTCTCCACAGCAGTACGGGGAGAAGGAGGCAGTCTCTCCGTCACCCTGTGCTGCTGCAGCAACCAAAAAAGCGAGAGGAGCGGGCGCACTGGCCACCAATGACAAGTAACCATTCATATACAAAGGCAGGCAGCAGGAATACACTGCCAGCACCTGCCTGTGCTCCGATTGGTTACCATGGCAACCAGGATGCTACTGAAGCCCTGGCTGCCACAGTCGGCTCCCTGCTGCTGTATGTACTGTGCACAGGGCAGCAGGGAGAGTGTGAGATCCTATTCACCCTGATGGAGCTGTATCAGGGTGAATAGGATGAAAATGATCTCAGGTTCTAGCCCCTAAGGGGGGAAAAGTTAATAAATAAACTATAAAAAAAATTTTGTTAAAAGTACACCAAAATATTAAGTATAAATCACCCCCTTTCCCAATTTTACATATAAAATATATAAACAATAAATAAATAAAATATTACATATCGCCACGTCTGAAAAGTCCAAACTATCAAAAAAATCCTCTTTTATGTGGTGAACGCCCGCACTGTTAAAGAAAAAAAAAATTTGAAATAACTACACAATTCGCCATTTTCTTTTCGTCGCCTTGTCCCCCCCCCAAAAAATCGGATAGAACTGTTGTATTATGGCCCGGCCGTTCCATAAAATGTGGAATGCGCGTGACTTTTTTGGGCGTTTAATATTTCCAGGACGTCCCTCCATGACAGCACCCATGGAGGTTGTCCTATTGACCTCTGTAGGGACAGGAAGCAAGAGAGGTTAAAAGGCCCCTCCCCACCCCACACTCCAGTGTGTTTCCTGTCCCTACAGAGATGGGGGCAGAGAGGTTTCCCTGCGTGTTTGGAAGTTATGGGTCGGGACTGGTCGGGGGGTTTAGGCTCCTCCTCTTCAGTTCTAGGAGAACCCGTTTGCTAGCACCCCTCTGGGCAGGGGTCCCCTGGCTTACCCCGATACTCTACACCCACCTGAAGGCCGCGGTATCTGGGGTGCTGACGCCGCTTCTCCGGCTGGAGCTCTCGCGCGGCGGCTCCGACTCCTCTGTGGGCGCGGTCATGTGACAGGATGTGGAAGTCACATGACCGGAAGAAGATGGCGGCGCCCAGCTTGCAGGTTAGCGGGAGGTCTCTCGCTTGGAGCGGGGGTTGACTCAGGTGTACGAGTCCCCCTGAAGGTGGAGGCGGAGCCGTGCGGCGAGGCGGGGATGGACCAGGTAGGTTTAAAGCCATGGTATCAGCTAGGCAGATTAGTCTGTATCATGGAGGTCCAGGTGTCTGCCATGCAGGAGTCAGGTGCGGACGTCCCGTGGAGGGCCATGTAAGTTCCCTTCTTTCGGCCACCTTCATTACCCTGATGTTACCGGTTTCTAATAAGGGGTTATTCTCCACTTGTATTATAGGGAGATAAAGACCCAAGGCCTAAGTCACATGCAGAGACCAGAAGGAAAACTAAAAGATGTGCGACCTGTGCAAAAAGATGGCCGACACATACAAAAAGCGTTATGTAGCGATTGTTTAACGAAAATTCTTAAAGAAGAACAGTCTACCTTCCTTGCGGATCTAAGGGCCATTGTAAAGGAGGAGATCCAGGAGGCGAGTTCTAGGCAAAACCAGGCCCCCGTCTCCCCAGCAAAAAAGCCCAGAGTTCTAATTGATTCAGAATCTGAGGAGGAGGGATTATGTCTTTCTGAGATTGAGGATGAAGAGAGCTGTTCAAATATAGAAGAACAAAAGAAATATCTCTTCTCATTGGAAGATTTAGACCCCTCCTTTCTGCGGTGCGGCAGACTATGGCTATTGAGGAGGTGGAGCACGCTCGCTCAATTCAGGACGAGATGTTTGGGGGCTTGAAAGCAAAGAGAAAGAAGCTGTTCCCGGTAAATGAAAATCTGAAAGATTTAGTAATAGACGAGTGGGCGGATGCAGAGAAAAGAATAGTCGTCCCACGGGAATTTAGGAACAGGTTGCTGTTCAACCCAGAGGATACCAAACTATGGGACGAGATCCCTAAAGTGGATATCCAAGTGGCTAAAGTGGTTAAAAGAACCTCGTTACCATTTGAGGATTCAGCACAATTAAAGGATCCGATGGATCGGAAAATGGATGGGCTTCTCAAAAAACTTGGGAAGTGTCGGCAAATTCTATCAATACCAACATTGCAGCCACCTCGGTGGCTAGATCCATGTATATGTGGGTGAACCAGTTAGAGGATCATCTTAAGCAGAATACCTCTAGAGAAGAAATTTTAGAGTCTCTGCCTTTATTCAGAATGGGCGCTGCATTTATGGCTGACGCTTCAGCAGAGTCCATTAGGTTTGCAGCAAAGACGGATTCACTATCCAATACTGCTAGAAGGGCGTTGTGGCTTAAATCCTGGTCTGGGGACATAGCCTCTAAGAACAGGCTCTGTGCAATACCCTCAAAGGTTCCCACCTTTTTGGGCCAGTATTAGATGCAATCTTGGAGAACACTGCTGATAAAAAGAAGGGCTTTCCAGAAGAGAAATCTAGGAAGCCTTTTCCCTTTCGCAAACCAGGCGGCAGTTTCCAGAACGTGTCCAAAGGGAAAGGCAAAACGGGAGGTGGAGCTACCCCAAAGGGGGAGAGGAAGAGGTTTTCTTTTTAACCCCAATACAAAGCCTGAAAAACAATGACGCCAGGCCAGTAGGGGGCAGGCTGCGGTTTTTCTGGGAAAGATGGAACCAGGTGACCTCGAATCAATGGATCCTGGAGTCCATCCAAAATGGATTCAAAATACAATTCCGCTGCCCCCACCACAAATCTTCCAGATTACACAGTTCCAGTCAGAGCCCCTTCAGATGCAGCTTCGGGCAGATGTCGTGAAATTACTAAAACTGGGGGCGATAGTGCAGGTCCCCCAGCACAGGAGTTTACAGGCCATTATTCGAAATTATTCTTCGTAAAGAAACCAGACGGATCCCTAAGGACCATCATAAATTTGAAATTTCTAAACAAATGGATAACTCACTACCATTTCAAGATGGAGTCAATAAAATCTACGACTCCTCTGATAGCCCCGGGCATTTCTATGCACTCTAGACCTGAAGGATGCGTACTATCACATCCCTATTCACCATCAGTTTCAGCAATATCTAAGATTTGCAATCAGGATAAGAGGGGAAATACTGCATTTCCAGTTCCAGTGCCTTCCTTTTGGGATTTCGTCAGCCCCGCGTATCTTCACAAAAAGTAGTAGCGGAGATAGTAGCTTGTCTACGGCAGAGTCAATTGATAATAGTACCATATCTGGACGACTTCTTACTGATAGCGGATTCAGAACAGAAGCTGGAGGCTCACAAACAAAGGACACTTTCCTTGCTAACAGAGCTGGGCTGGAAAATAAACCACGAAAAATCAGACTTGCAACCGGCAACAAGGAAGAAATTTCTAGGAACCCTGCTAGATTCTGTACAGCAACGGTCCTTCCTGCCCCTCGAGAAACAACTTTCGGTGAGAGAAAAATAAGCTCTTTCAGACAGAGAAAGAAACACACCTTGAGAGAAGGAATGCAGATTCTGGGCCTGATGACCTCATGTATTCCAACAGTTCCATGGGCCCAGTTTCACTCAAGGGTCCTTCAAAAGAAATCCTTGCAGCCTGGGACAAGGATCACCTGTCCCTAAACTCCAGACTGCAGCTGTCAAACAAAGCAGTAAGATCCCTGTCCTGGTGGGAGAGGACAGAAATCCTGACAGAAGGGGTCCCCTGGAATATGTCCCCGCTCAAACTGGTAACAACGGACGCAAGCAGCCTAGGTTGGGGGCCCATTTAGACGATCACTTCTTTCAGGGCAGTTGGTCTCGGCAGGAAGGTCAAAACTCCTCAAACTTCAGGGAGCTGAAAGCTGTATGGATGTCCCTGAGAGCCGCAGAAGACCTGCTCAGGGGCCACCATGTGAGGATCCTGACAGACAACATGACAGCAGTTTGTTATATAAAGCGTCAGGGAGGGACCAAGAACCCTCAGCTCCAAACACTGGCGGATTTAATCTTCGAGTGGGCAGAAAGGAATATTTTATCCATCACAGCGACTCACCTGAAAGGGTCACTCAACGCGACGGCAGACTATCTCAGTCGACAGAGAGTGGATCCAGGAGAATGGATGTTAAACAGGGAAGTGTTTCAGCAGATCTGCCAAAAGTGGGGAGACCGCAGATAGATCTCTTTGCGTCAAATCGAAATACTCAGCTGGACTATTTCTTCTCGCTAGATCCAGGATGGAAAACAGCGGCGGTAGACGCCCTATCTCAGGATTGGGATATGACACTAGCCTACGCCTTCCCTCCCCTACCTCTTATCCCAGCAACACTGAAGAAATTGAGGACGAGTGCTACTACTCTAATCCTAATTGCGCCAGCTTGGCCCAAAAGAGCATGGTTTTCGGTGTTGAAGATTTTGTCAGTCAGGGAGCCGTTTTGCTTACCAAAAAGACAAGATCTCCTGTCGCAGGGTCCGCTCCTGCATCCCAATCTGGACAAGCTGAACCTAACAGCCTGGATCCTGAGAGGCAAACCCTAAAGAATCAGGGTCTATCTGACAAGGTAATCTCTACCCTACAGAACCTCCGTAAACCAGTCACAAAGGCTATTTATAACAAAATATGGAAAAAATTTTCTACATGGTTAGCAGAAAATCGAGCTTCTGTCCCGTCTCCTTCGGTGGGTTGCATTTTGGATTTTCTGCAGGCGGGTTTTGATGCAGGCCTCAAACCTAGCACCCTCAGAGTCCAAGTCT
This sequence comes from Bufotes viridis, assembly GCA_033119425.1. Classification (NCBI taxonomy): domain Eukaryota; kingdom Metazoa; phylum Chordata; class Amphibia; order Anura; family Bufonidae; genus Bufotes; species Bufotes viridis. The sequence continues at coordinate 564,406,380 of CM065589.1, forward strand.
CGGCTCTTAGTTGTGCCTTGGGTTCTCCTTTAGCAGAACACAGGTGGATCAAGGCCTTCCTGAAGTCAGTCTCTAGAATGAGACCCACCCTTAGGCAGACTATTCCCCTTGGAATCTAAATATTGTTCTAGAGGGACTATCAGACCCCCATTTGAACCAATAGGGGTTTGGAGGACAAATTTCTTACACTCAAGGCTGTTTTTCTGTTAGCCATAACCACAGCCCGTAGGATAGGGGAAATTCAGGCCTTATCCATCAAAGAGCCATACCTGACAGTCCTGGAAGACCGCATAATCCTGAAGCTGGACCCAGCTTTTTTGCCTAAAGTGGTTTCCACTTTTCATAGGGAACAGGTGTTAACTCTTCCCTCATTTTATGCTTCTCCCCAAAATGTGCAGGAGGAAAGATTCCAGTGCTTGGATGTCAGGAGAACAATCCTAACCTATCTGGATAGAACAAGATCATGGAGAAAATCAAATAATCTGTTCATCCAATTCGGAGGAAAAATAGGGCATGAAGGCCTCAAAACAGACATTGGCACGTTGGATCAAGGAAACGATCAAAGAGACCTATAAACAGCAGAACGTGCCTTGCCCTCTACAGTTGAAGGCACATTCCACAAGAGCCATGGCTTCTTCCTGGGCAGAGAAGGCGGATGCCACGATTGAGCAAATTTGCAGAGCTGGAACATGGTCCAGTTTCTTGACTTTTGCTAGACATTACAGGCTGGACACAGTAGCCAGTCAAGATTTGGCTTTTGGACAGAAAGTCCTGCAGGCCGTGGTCCCCCCTAGAACTTAAGTTGGTAGTTCTCCATGGGTGCTGTCATGGAGGGACGTCCTGGAAATACTGGTTTAGTTTACTGGTAAAGCCTTTTCCAGGAGTCCGACATGACAGCACCCCGTATTTACCCCCTTTTTTTTTTGTGGTTTGTTGTGTCCAACAGTTTAATAACTATGTGAATGTAACATGGGTTATGAATAAATATGTTGGATCCCATCCGGTGTAGTAAGTTGGAAAAACACTGGAGTGTGGGGTGGGGAGGGGCCTTTTAACCTCTCTTGCTTCCTGTCCCTACAGAGGTCAATAGGACAACCTCCATGGGTGCTGTCATGTCGGACTCCTGGAAAAGGCTTTACCGGTAAACTAAACCAGTATTTTTGGCGTGGTATTGAATGGTATAGAGTATCGCAATACTTTTTTATGGTATCGATACCGAATCAAAATTTTGTTATCGAGACAACTCTACTCAGGTCGTCCCTTTTAGCTGAAGTTTGGCTTATAAGCATTCTACACCAGCCAGTGAGAGGTGAAGGCAATGTGACAATTGATCACCCCTTATTCCACCCCCTGAGGCAAAATGCGGGACGCTTGCCTGCCTCGATGAATGAAGCTATAATTGTACTCATTCCGAAGCCTGGCAAAGATGATAAAGAAGCGGACTCTTATGGACCAATTTCGCTCCTGCAGACGGATGTAAAATTGCTGGCGAAAGTGATGGCAAACAGACTAAATCAGGTTATTACGACGCTTATCCACACAGATCAGGCGGGCTTCATGCCAAATGCCTCCACTGCTGTTAATATCAGAAGACTCTTTCTGAATATTCAGGCGAGCCAGGTCCACACCTCGAGTGCGGCGGTCGCATCTCTTGATGCGGCCAAAGCATTCGACAGTGTGGAATGGCGATATCTATGGCTAGTGCTTGAAAGGATGGGCTTTGGACATCACTATATAGAATGGGTACAGCATCTGTACGCGTCCCCGAAGGCCGTATTGCGGATTAATGGAAATTTGTCTGAATCCTTTGAGCTCCACAGGGGGACGCGACAGGGGTGTCCCCTGTCACCGCTTTTATTTGCGGTGGCGGTGGAGCCTTTGGCAGAAGCCTTGAGAGGAGCAACCTCGGTACGTGGTTTTCAATATGGGGAAGTTGACTGAAAAAGTTGCGCTCTATGCAGATGATTTGCTGCTGTTTATGGATGACTGGATGAACTCCCTCCAGGGGGCCATGCAGATCATTAATGACTATGGCACACTATCTGGCCTTCGCATTAACTGGACGAAGTCCATAGTTATGCCATTAACTAATGGAGGCGCCCCAACCTCGGAAGACGCCATGGGTCTTAAGATAGTAGCCTCCTTTAAGTATTTGGACGTTCAAATAACCCCTGATAAAAGGGATTATGAAAGTCTAAACTTAAAGGGAACCTGTCACCAGGATTTAGTGTATAGAGCTGGGGACATGGGCTGCTAGATGGTCGCTAGCACATCCGCAGTACCCAGTCCCCTTAGCTCTATGTGCCTTCATTGCGTCAAAAAAAGGATTTTTGTGATATGTAAATTACCCTGATATGAGTCCTGTGTCTGGAGATGAGTCAAACTTCCTGAGCGCAGCACCGCCCCGCGTCCTCGGAATCTCCTCCTTACTGGCCGACGTCACATAGCTGGAGCGCCGAAATCTCGCGATGCGCAGTGTCGGCATCATGTTCCTATCCTGTGCTGGCATCAGCACAGGGAACAAACTACGCATGCGCTATCTCGCGCATCGCGAGATTTCGGCGCTCCAGCTATGTGACGTCGGCCAGTAAGGAGGAGATTCCGAGGACGCGGGGCGGTGCTGCGCTCAGGAAGTTTGACTCATCTCCAGACACAGGACTCATATCAGGGTAATTTACATATCACAAAAATCCTTTTTTTGACGCAATGAAGGCACATAGAGCTAAGGGGACTGGGTACTGCGGATGTGCTAGCGACCATCTAGCAGCCCATGTCCCCAGCTCTATACACTAAATCCTGGTGACAGGTTCCCTTTAACTCCTTTGCTGAATAGATTCAAAGAGAAAGTAAATACATGGGTTAAACTGCCGCTCTCCATGATAGGGAGGACCAACCATATAAAAATGATATTGATGCCCCAGTTACTATACCTTCTCCATAATGCACCCTGCTGGATTCCGCTGCGCTTTTTCTATAAAGTAAATGCTCTGTTTAGAGACTTGATTTGGAAAAAGGGCCTTCCTTGTATTAAACTTGCCACGTTGCAAAGGCCCAAAAGGAACGGGGGCCGGGCCCTACCAGATCCGTGGCTATACTACTTAGCGAGTCAGTTACAACAAATTAGAGGCTGGGGGGATGTAGAGAAGATGAACACGGCAGGAAAAATAGCAGGACATCTTCTGGGGCAGCCCTGCTTGTTGTCTGCGCCGGAGGATGGAACCTTTCACACCAAGGGTAGTCAATACGGCGTTCTGCGTACCATTCACAAGGTGTGGTAGAAGGCCAGAAGCATAACAAAGGTCTCTGGTTATACGAGATACACCCCGAAATGGCCTAATTACATGTACAAGGAGTTAGACAAAATCGCGGAACTCCGGGTATGGAACCCCTATAACCTTAATAGGATGACTCAGTTGTACGCGGAGGGTACATTGGAAGAATATACACAGTTACAGCAGGAATTCAAAATCCCTAACAAATTCTTTTATTTATATTTGCAGCTTAAACACGCTATAAAGGCACAGGACAAGTCTGAAAAAATTGCCCCGGCATCTAAACATAGTATTATAAATCTTACAGCGACTAGTGGTACTACTAACGGGGTAATATCACTTCATTACAGAGTACTTATTGATATGCAACTCAAGAAAACTCCTCTACAACTGTATGCCAAGTGGAAAGCTGATATATCAATCCTAAGTGAGGAACAGTGGGAAGGAGTGTTGGGGCACTGCCCGCTGCTAGCTGTCAGTGAAGCGCATAGAGTCTCACAACTGTACCTACTGCATAGGGTATACAGAACGCCAGTGGTCTTTAAAAAAATGGGATATAGGGACAATGACCTCTGCCCAAGGTGCGATGTGTCCAATATGGACTTAATTCATCTCATGTGGAACTGTCCGAGACTGGGACGGTATTGGACAGAGGTCATAGAATTAATAAACTCTGTCTTTGATGTCAGCCTAGATGTCACACCCTTGCCCTGTGTGGTAGGATACTTTGAGATTTTGCCAGGTATGGAAAAAAAGAAGCTGGGTATTGGGCGGATCCTATATGAAGGTAGGAAAAATATTGCGTACAACTGGATAGACAAAACACCACCGACGATACAAGAACTGGTGGCTAGGGTACACAATCTGGTCCAAATGGACAAGTATGTTAATCACAAGAGAGGCTCCATTAAAAAGTTTGAGACTATCTGGTTTTCCTGGACGCAGCATTACAGAGATATATATGGCCCCTAGGCTAGACACAATGGGCTGTTCTACTGTCACTACAGTTGATATACAAGATAGGTATGACTGCATAGTGATTAAGTGATATGCACTGTCGGAATGAATGTGTATGAGACAGATATGTGAGATGTGTGTCGAGGCACAGGGCATACTGTATGTACGATCGAACATGTTGATCTACTGCCGAACTCGTCGCTGGATTCATGGACTTTGGACTCTATTGGTCACGGGACTATGGGAAGGGGGGTGGAGAGTGGGAGGAGGTTTGGGGGTATATTGCTGTTCTTCAATTGTTAATGGAAAATCAAATAAAAATATCTGATTTAAAAAAAAGATTTATATCAAGCTAGAAGCCAATGGGGAGTGTCTTCTCTGCTGCAGCTTAGGGGGCGTGTCATTTCTGCTGAAGCCTTCTCACCGATGATTAATAGCTGCTATGTATCTTCAGTGAAAGCTGCACAGTGATTATTTGATATGGGCCACAAAGACAGCTTTTCTGCTTTTTTACTGTTATGTATCCCCTAGAATACGTTTTATAATGTAGCTATTTAGTTCCTGTATTGTCTGTATAGACCTAAGGCCTTGCTTGCATTATGACAGCTACATGGAGTGGAACATGGTCAGAAAAATGTAATACAGACTCCAGTAAGTGGTGGCATATAGTAGGGCTGGACGATATAGGAATTTTGTGCGATTGCGATAACGATATTCAATGCGATATTTTAAGGGAATTGTGCTACAGGTCTATTTGCTTGGATTTTCAAGGCAAAAGCACACACAGATGACTGATAATGCTGAAATGTAGTTATGCTTAACTCAAGAACTGAAATGCACAGTGTTTTTAAAAATAAAACATCTTTTACTAAATTAAATAACATTTGCATTACTGCAAAAGTACAAAATACAAAACTTGCCATTTTCTTAATAGCGCTGCACAGAACGGATAAATAGAATAGATGTAAGAACATGTGTTCATTAAAATAACGACTTTCCACCAGCCCCTCCTCCCTCCCCGCACTGTAACTGATGTATCGCCGACCGCGCTGTGCAGCATAGCGGCCGGCGATACATCAGTATCAGCCACGTAAAAAGTCAACCATCGCTTTATAAGACGCCCTGCCACCCCCCCACACACTTTTGGGGGTTAAAAAGTGCGTCTTATAAAGCAAAAAATACGGTAATATAATTGCAGCATTTTTGGGTCGGCAAATTTGGCGACTGCGATATGGCGATTTATCGCAATACCCATTGCTTTGGTGATATATTGTGCAGGCCTAGCGTATAGTCTTCCCTAAAGACCAGAGGAGGACAGGAGAGATGCAGTGCCTGATGTAAAGCTGATATCTGCAGTTAAATCCCTGCACTCTGCTGACTGTGACTAAGTCTGCACAGCAAAGCTGACAAGTCACTTACAGTAAAGCTAAAATGCCAGTTTATTTTGTGTGGCTTATAGAATAGATGCCTTCCAGCAGAGGAACCAGAGGCTCGGCGTTCTTTTTTTCTTTTGGAAAGAATTAATTTGCATATCCTTTTTTTGTATGAATTATAAGGCCCCTTTTACACAAGTGAGTTTTCCGCGCGGGCGCAATGTGTGATGTGAACGCATAGCACCCGCACTGAATCCTGACCCATTCATTTCAATAGGGCTGTGTATATGAGCGTTTTTTTTTTTTTCACGCATCAGTTCTGCGTTGCGTGAAAAACACATTATGTTCTATATTCTGTGTTTTTCACGCAGCCCTGGCCCTATAGAAGTGAATAGGGCTTCAGTGAAAAACGCATTGCATCTGGAAGCAAGTGCGGGTGTGATGCGTTTTTCACTGATGGTTGCTAGGAGATGATGTTTGTAAACCTTCAGTTTTTTATCACAAGCGTGAAAAACGCATTAAAACGGACTGCACCCGTAGGGAAAAAACTGAACGCAATCGCAGACAAAACTGACTGAACTTGCTGGCAAAATGGTGCGAGTTTCACTGAACACATCCGGACCTAGTCGTCACGCTCATGTCGCGTGTGAGCGCAGGACAAGATGCGGCTGCGTTGCAAGTGCAAAGCGTTGTAATGCGTTTTGCACGTGCGTGAGAAAAATCGTGTTTGTTTGGTTCCCAGACCTGAACTTATTCACAGAAGTTCGGGTTTGGGTTGATTATTCTGTAGATTTTATTAATCGCATTCTTTATACAGAATGCTAAGTAAAATAGTGATGGGGGGCTGAATAAAGATAGAAGGTGCTTTTCCTTCTAGGTCGTCAAAGAAGAAAGAAGACGTGCCAGGCTGCGCAATCAAGTGGATGAGGTGACTATTTTATTATTTTTTTTTAACCCCTCCATCACTATTTTACTTAGCATTCTGTAGTAAGAATGCTATTATTTTCCTTTATAACTATGTTATAAGGGAAAATAATAAAGATTGGGTCCCCATCCCGATCGTCTCCTAGCAACCATGCGTGAAAATCGCACCACATCCGCACTTGCTTGCGGATGCTTGCGATTTTCACGCAGCCCCATTCACTTCTATGGGGCCTGCGTTGCGTGAAAAACACACAATATAGATCATGCTGCGATTTTCACGCAACGCAGAAGTAATGCGTGAAAATCACCGCTCATGTGCACAGCCCCATAGAAATGAATAGGTCCGGATTCAGTGCGGGTGCAATGCGTTCACCTCATGCATTGCACCCGCACGGAAAACTCACCCGTGTGAAAGGGGCCTAAGATTCCTTATGCCTACTAAGTGCTCTCCACAAGGAGTAATAGTGCTCCTTAGATCCCCCAGAAGGGTTTCTTAACCAGCTAAGCTCTGAACTGATGACTGACCATCACCCCAAATCAGATGTTTGCCAGAGGTACTGGCTTCGCTATATTCCTAAGGAAATGGGTCAGCAAATTTATTTTTCTGACAGGTAAAATGAGATAGTAGAACACATTCTTTTTTGTAATCTGTTCTTATTTTATGATTGCAGATGTATTTATTCTATGTTCTGAATATGATTATGGGGGCGGCCATCTTGCCTGAGCTGCTCTTAACAGCATTTAGAAAGCTTTAAGAAAATTGCTTTACGGCAGCCACATGGTCCATAGACACAATGGTCTGGGTAGACCTCATTGACTTCTATGGGAGAGTCTTCTAGGCAGCTCTGTGCCCTACAGGTCATTGTACAAGGAAGGAAGGAAGGAATAGATGAGATCTGTTCAGTGCAAAAAAATGTTATGGTTTTTGTTTAAATATAGAGAGTGATGAAAAATGACATTTCAAATTCTTTTAAAAAAAAAGTGAAACCTAAAAATGGGATTTAAACAAAATTGCGGAACGGATGTGTATAGAAATACACAGTTGTGTGAATGGGCCCTCGAGGCCTGTTTACAAGGTTGGTCGTTGATTTGTAGGATAGCTGCCTTCCAACAGATGGCACTGGTGGCACCTTTGGAAAGAGATTATTTATATACTAGTGGCCAGAGTAGAAAATTAAAACTCTTTTTTTTTTTTTTCTTTTTATGGATAGTCAGTGACCAGTGAATGGGTCCGCAATCTGGAAGGCGAGGTGCGGAGCGGAGGCACGGAAGCACCACGTATTGCTTCCGTGGGTTTTCTGTCCGTACTTCTGCGCCACAGAAAAGTAGTGCATGATCGCGGACACTATTCAAGTAAATGAGTCCTGTGTACGCATACGGCGGCCATATGGTCAGTGCCCGTGCAGATTGCGGTCCGTAGCACGGGCCTGGCCAGCATACATTCATGTACATAAGCCCTTAGGTAGATGCAAGCTCAAGGACAGTGGTTTCCCTCTCTCCTTAAGGAGGTTGACCCCAAAAAATATTCTACATTTTTTAAACCAGCACCTGGATCTGAATACTTTTGTAATTGCATGTAATTACAAATGTTATATAGTGTGGCAGTGGAGCTGCCAGAAGGCCATAGGAAGGCCATTTAAGTAGCGTATCTCACCCAGAGAAAGCTGGGTGAGAACAAGAAAGGTTGGGAAAATTAGTTTTTCCCACAGTCTGCAGCAGTCAGGCTGGTAATGGGGATACTTAGCAGCCAGCTGAGGAGCTTGGATTAATGTGGGCTGAGCTCCTCAATCAGGGCTCCCAGTCTGGAAAAGGAGCAGGCTGTGTCAAGACCTGTGGGAGCCGGGACCCTCTAACCCTGTGTGTAGGGTAAGCACTGGTGATGTGTCTTGGGGAGCTGGGTGCTAGACCCAGATCCTGATAGAGAGGGAAAGACTGTTTAGTCAGTGGCCAGACGGCCGAGGATTTATTTTTATGATTTTGTTGTACTGCTATGATGACAATAAAGCTGGTCGTGGCCAGTTTGCACCCGAATCTACAATGGGGGAGTGGCTTCTTGATGTGTGCCAACCGTCTAAGGCGTTAAGACGGCGATCTGGAAGAGCTAAATGACCCCGTGTTGTTACATATGGTGGAGGTATGCTATGGCATGAAAATGGCACACGAAGCTGGGTGCTGCAGAGCTAAAAGGGCAAGACAACAGGTTGCTAAGGGCACCAGGAAGCGTGGTCTGTGCTGAATGCTGCGGGATTGCTGGACGGAAAGTGTCCATGCTGAAAAGTGAAAAAAAAACTGTTGGTTGCTAGGGGCAACGATGAGACAGCAGGTGATGCTGAAAGTTGTTTTTTGCTGTGTGTGAAGTTAAAGGGCCGGAATCTTTGTTTGTCCAGTGGAGCAAGTGCTGCTCATAAGTGTGTGGACTATTTTGCTGTGGAGCAAGTAAAACTGCTGTAAATTAAAGGGCCAGTGCCCAGAAAAGGGGACTAGTTGCTGACAATTTTTCCTGCTACCATGGGTCTTATGGAAGAGTATGTCCGGCGGCGCTGGCGCATACAGCAGGGAGAAGAAATTGCCATAGCGATTGGCTATACTAAAAATGAATTAGCGAAATATGATGCAGAGCGAGAGGCTCTGGAGGCACAGTTGCAGCTGGCCCTGAGGAAAGGGTTCTCAACGCTGTATGGTCACTGTGAAAAAGTACCAGAGGTCAGTGGTGTCCCGGGAGTTCCAGAGGACAAGCCAAGATATGCCGTTGCCAAGGGCAACCGTCGGGAAGATAAAGAGATGGCGAGCGGTGTGATTCTCAGGAGTTCCTATATTCCCTGCGACTGTGCACATGATTCTAAAGGGTGCGGCTGGAATGTCCGTCCGGAAAAAGACAGAAAACAAGTCCAAGGCGTCTCCCGTGGCAACTACTGCATTGAGAAGAAGGGAGGTGACCGTGCTGGAGATATTCCTGGACTACCCTTATCTTCCGGGAGTGCTGAGTCAGTGACGACAATCGGTAAGACTGTTCCTGTTGATAATTTTGTGGCAGTGAGCCGGCGGCAGTTGCTACCTGCCGGGCCAGTGAGTGATACAGGGCAGCGGCGAGAAAATGCCTCAAAAATGAGTGACTATGGGAAAAATGCTGTGTCTGAACAGGCGGGTAAGCCTGCTGCAGTTGCTCCCTCGCAGGAATCTGCAGGGGAGAAGGTCACTGCGTTGTCTAAAGGGCCTGTGACCAAGGCTAGATTTGGGGTGGTGAAAATCAGAGATCCCATGCTAGCCTGGGTAAGAGGTAGAATGATGTCTGTCCGGGACAATTATGTGAATACTGTGGCCTATCCGGTGGTCTTCATGGAGGGTAAGACCATGGTGGGAACAGAGACTGATGGACTTGATGTTGCAAATATGCTCATGCATGATGTAATGTGGGGCAATGGAGACACTTCTGTAGGAAGTAATGAAGCTACTGCAGAACCTGTACCGGTCCCTTTAAATGAAGGTGTAAGGGAAATACAGAGAGAAAGCAATGGTTTAAGTGAAATGACCATTAGAAACAATGGTGCAGACACGGTGCCAAGTGAAGGTGCAGAGTTTGTTGAAATGTATAATGATAATGTGGATCTATGTGCAAGAAGTGATGAGGATGATGCCAGTCCTTTTCCTTTGCAGGCTGTGATTGGGGAAGAAGCTCCCCCTGTTGGTAAAAATGTGGATGGTATAAAAATGCTAATTGATGTTGAGAGCTCACAACTGAGGGAAACCACTGTGAAAAATATGCAAGTACATGGGGCAGTCCTATAGGGTGTACCACACATACTAGAAGTGGATATGCAGTCTCCACAGGTTTCTATGCTTAATAAAATGTCCCAGGTGGGGATTAGCTCATCGGTGCCCCTAGAGGACAGGATTGAGACTGACACGAGCGGTATATATAACGCATGTTCTGTGACCGATAGTAACTCGGAGAGAGAGGCTTCTATGTCGAGGTCTTGCCAAACTAAAGTGGTTACTAGTAGCGACCAGATGACTGTTATATCTGACGAGACGAGAGTTCAGTCGGGTGACGTCAGCCTAGTGTCTGAAGCTCCTATCCAGTCAGTCTTGGATGACCTGACAGGACACTACAGCTGCAAACAGGAGGCTGATCTCACTCTCGCCACACGGTCCCTAGATATGATAGAGAAGGGACTAGCTGTCGTCACAGAGTCACTAAAGAAGGCTGTAGAAGGGTCAAAAGAGGAGACCCCCGGAAAAGATGAGTGAACTGAAGGGTCTACCGTCTGGTGTCCTGGGGAGGGGAAAAGACTCCAGAAAGACACAAGTCTATAGTAGACCTCAACAATGGGCTTGAAGAGTCCCTGGGTGGAAATCCCACAGAGTGTTTAAGGAAGAATGGTGGTACTCCTACAACTGCTGTTACACCAGAACAGAGTGAAGAGCAGCTGGAACAGAAGGCCCAAGAGTGGGGCGCTGCTAACAAGCTGGTGCGGAAAACTAAGAAGACCAAGGCCCTCGCCGTGGCTAGAGCACTTGAAAAAGCGCTTAAGGAGCGAGATGAATTGGAGAGGCTGAACAAGCAACTCAGAGCAGAGATGGAAGATCTCAGGAGCTCAAAAGATGAAGTCTATGAGTTGGAGAGGCCTAAGCGCACTCCTGCGCAGCAGGTGAAAGAAAATGAGATACCTGAAGAAGAAGATCCTCTAAAAGATGCCATGAAGTCAGAGCCCATTAAGAATGGGTCTGGAGGTGGTGGCGCTGTGGTGCCAGCCGAGGCAGAGAAGAAGATGGAAGATGTATCTGCTGAACCAGATGATGGTGCTGAGATGGATGCAGAAGCCCAGAGACTCGTGGCAGTGTGTGGCCAGGACCTGGTCATGAAAGACATTCCCTCTGCTGTCAATGTGTTCCAGAAAGCCAGCAGTCCACTGGGGAAGAAATACGGGGGGACCGACGACCAGTATGAGGGTCCTGTCTACTCCAATGGGCTGGCTCTCCTAGATCCTGCCCGAAAGGAGAACCATATCCTGGGTGAACCTCTGCAGGGATTGCCAGAAGACGACGAGTCTGAAGACCCTGATGTCCCCAGTACCTCCAACCTTGATGAGGAGGAGGAGGAGGAGTTAAGAATGCAAGTATATGATTCCGTGTCTGAGAAGGCTAACAAAGTGGATGAAGACTCCAAAGGAGTCTCAAAGGCTGAAGAAACTAAGGCCGTTGAGTTGGAGTGGGGAAAAACCTCAGATGTTTCCCAACGTAGGAGCTTTGACCCTGGAGGAGGTTTAAGTAAGGTGAAAAGTCCTACGGCCTTTATCAGGGGGGGAGGATATGTGGCAGTGTAGCTGCCGGAAGGCCATCGAAGTGGCATATCTCACCCAGAGAAAGCTGGGTGAGAACAAGAAAGGTTGGGAAAATTAGTTTTTCCCACTGTCTGCAGCAGTCAGGCTGGTAATGGGGATAATTATCAGCCAGCTGAGGACCTTGGATTAATGTGGGTTGAGCTTCTCAATCAGGGCTCCCAGTCTGGGAAAGGAGCAGGCTGTGTCCAGGCCTGTGGGAGCCGGGACCCTCTAACCCTGTGTGGGGGTAAGCACTGGTGATGTGTCTTGGGGAGCTGGGTGGTAGACCCAGATCCTGATAGAGAGGGAAAAACTGTGTAGTCAGTGGCCAGACGGCCGAGGATTTATTTTTATGATTTTGTTGTACTGCTGTTGTGACAATAAAGCTGGTCGTGGCCAGTTTGCACCCGAATCTACAGTGGTGGAGTGGCTTCTTGATGTGTGCCAACCGTCTAAGGCGTTAAGACGGCGATCTGGAAGAGCTAAATGACCCCGTGTTGTTACAATAGTTACTGAGTTATTCACTGAAATCTCTGTATAGCGCCACCTGCTGTTTGCTCTTTGTCTAATTTCTCTGTCCACCTCACTGAGATGGATGCACATGCTTAGTTCCGTCCATGAAATGCCACCAGCTGCAACAGAAAGGACATGCCCCTGACCTGCCAACTTGAAATAAATCTCGCAGAGCAATTGAAGTAATGAATGGGAAGATCTCTGGACCCATGTAAGGTACAGGGCTGATGTTAGATTTCTTAGAAAGAGATTGTCATGTCCTATATGATGTCTGATTTTCATTTTTTACATTAATCATGAGATACCCCCTTTAATAAGTTGTGTAACCACACGATCAGAAGGCCCTAAAAGCCAGCTCAGATCTATATCTGCTAAAATGTGCTATGAATGTGACCCTAGTGTGCGCTCTGAGATCTGGGAACATGTTAAAGGCATATAAACAATGGGTATTACATACGCTTTTCCAACTAAATACGTACAGTTACAAGGATCTCCATGTGGGTCACTTGCGTGCTCCGGCCACTGGGTGGCACTGGTGTTCCATAAAATGATTCCTGTCCGCCATTCCTTTGTCTCTGTTCTGCTTTGTGTTCTCTTTAAAATCTATTTGGAACTTTCATTTTAACGCTCGGAATATAAAGGGCAAATCCTGCCATTTGTAAAATCAATATCAACTAAATTTATTAAAGAAGACTTTCCGCTTCATTTCAAAGGTAACTTTAACGTCTAAGATGTCTGTAAAGCAAGAGAAATGATCACAAATATTAGGCTTTATCACTAAGCAGGTTTCTGTCTGTTATATGACTTCTGCTAGCCATTGTGAATATAAATAAAGGCGGGGAAGAATGGAGAAATCCAGCTTCTGTGATGGGGATAAGAAGCACATTGCATGCGCCAGTCTAGATACTCTCCCCAGCTTCTGAAGTTTTAGATAAAGGCTATTACTACAATTCATTTAAAGTCAATGAGGGAGATTTATCAAACTAGTGTAAAGTAGAACTGGCTTAGTTGCCCATAGCAACCAATCAGATTCCACCTTTCATTTTTCACAGCTCCTCAAAAATGAAAGGTGGAATCTGATTGGTTGCTACGGGCAACTAAGCCAGTTCCACTTTGCACTAGTTTGATAAATCTCCCACAGTGAGCTTTATTATTTAGATCCCATTAGGTTTGCTAGATTACATTTCAACACAAATGAGATCTCTATTTACTAAAGTGCATAAAAGGAGTAGTAGTACACTCAACAGTATCAAGGCAGAATTCCAACAGTAGCTCACAGTGCAATTCTTTTGCTGATGGCAACAATGATGGGGGTTGTGGTATACCTCTCTGTTTTTCTAAAGTCTCTGTAGGCATGCAATTGAGGTTTATGGGACAGGTTCTGTAATTTTCAGCTGTGAGGTACAGAATTAAGACACACTTTTTAAGATCCTCTCTGCAGCACAGCTGGACAGGAATTCCCTGTAACCAGGGGCAGACCCAGGTCGATCTCCTGTCTACCTAAAAGAGGCTGAGGCATTTAACCCTGACCTATCCATACAGTTCTATTAGGTACACAAACACATTAAATTAAAACATATTTTACTTTTGCAATATAACATTATAACAATCAAGCTTTGGCAGTAGCTCTATTCTGGAGTGCTGCATGTGTATTACATCGGCACCCATTTATTGGAATAGGCATCATATTATAGCATATTTTAACTGCAGCGACTGGTGAAGCTTCCTCCAGTGATAACCGCTGATCGCCTGGAGTTTCATAAACTGGACTTTTTCCAATGTTGAAAGAAAAAAAAACAACGATATCTTGTATTATTTAAAAGAGCTTCCAGATGTCCACTCCCTACCACTGCTTAATAATACATGAGTGAACGCAAAGCAGAATTCTGATCAGAAGAATCTACGTTTTAGAAAAAGTTTCTGCTAAAGTTGTTAGGTCATCTTCACATATGCATCAGAGGTTTCATCAGGAACCTCCATGTAGATTCTGTCACGTGTTACTGAAAAAATAACGTTGCATGCAGACATGGACCCAGCGGACCCCATTACATGTTAGTGGGGTCAGTTGCCATTGGTGTTCATGGAGCAGATCTTGAGAGGCACCGTGCTCTCCCTCAGAAGAGATGCTTCTAGGGGAGAGTACCCATGTAATACACATTTGTGTCATTCCAAAGGGTTATAATTTGCTCTGGTCATTTAGATATTAAAGACTATTTCATGAAAGGGTTAAAGCATAGCTAAGCTTTTATGTTATGTTTCTAATTTTATAGTATAGGTGATAATAGTGAACTTTGTAATATATTTTATTACAGAAAATTGCTTGTTCTGCACTTGGTCCCATTCACTCCCAAGATCTCTGCAGCTTGTCCACCGCCTCCCCTCCCAATAGACATGAATGGACTGTGTATGGGCTTCTACAGATTTCAGAGACAGTGATCAGGGGTAGGAGGAGGAAAAAGGGTTCACAATTATCACCTAGGTTAAAAAATTATAAAAAATGCAATAAAAGTATAGGTAAACTTTAAATATAGAGATAAAATAAATACAGTCTTGAACTTTTTAAGGCAGACATTATGAGGGAAGTTCTCACATGCAGAATTAAAATGGCCCTGGGAAAAATAAATAAATAATTAAAGGTAGCCTCATATTGTAGGCGGGTCCAAATTGACAGTTGGGGCAACATGAGTAGGCGGGATCAGCAATACCGTAGGGCAGGACAAAATACCACCCCAGCAGAACTAAATACCACAGTGCAGCACAATATACTGCTCCAGCAGAACTAAATACCGCAGTGCAACACAACATACTGCCCCAGCAGAACTAAATACCACAATGCAGCACAATATACTGCTTCAGCAGAACTAAATACCACAGTGCAACACAACATACTGCCCGAGCAGAACTAAATACCACAGTGCAACACAACATACTGCTCCAGCAGAACTAAATACCACAATGCAGCACAATATACTGCTCCAGCAGAACTAAATACCACAGTGCAACACAACATACTGCCCGAGCAGAACTAAATACCACAGTGCAGCACAATATATTGCTCCAGCAGAATTAAATACCACAGTGTAACACAACATACTGCCCAAGCAGAACTAAATACCACAGTGCAACACAACATACTGCCCCAGCAGAACTAAATACCACAATGCAGCACAATATACTGCTCCAGCAGAACCATATATTACAGTGCAGCACAACATACTGCCCAGCAGACCCAAATACCACAGTGCAGCACAGTATACTGCCCCAGAAGAACTAAATACCACAGTGCAGCACAATATACTGCCCCAGCAGAACTAAATACTTCAGTGCAGCACAATATACTGCCCCAACAGAACCAAACAGCACAGTGCAGCACAATATACTGCCCTAGCAAAACCAGATGCCACAGTGCAGCACAATATACTACCTCGGCAGAACTAAATACCACAGTGCAGCACAATATACTGCCCCAGCAGAACTAAATACTACAGTGCAGCACAATATACTGCCCCAGCAGAACCAAATACCACAGTGCAGCACAATATACCGCCCCAGCAGAACTAAATACCACAGTGCAGCACAAAATAATGCCTCTCGCCTCACCGTATGAAGCTGTATCATCGCCCTGAGGACAGCAATATAATTCAAATCAGGAGGTCACCTATGCTCACTGGCCAGGTGCATAAGTGTCTGATGCTCCTACATTAATTATTGCTGAGAGCATCAGATCTTTATGTACCTGGTTGACGGCCATGAGAAGGGATTAAGTGGCCCCCTGTGCATCCCGGGAAATTTCCCTGTAGGGTCTATGACCAATCCGCCCATGGCACCAGCCTTATGATTTTTTCCACTGCCATCTTTTCCCCCTCTTTATTTTTCAGACTTTTTCATAAATCCGAATGCAGTTTGTAAAATAAATCTGCAGCGATGACATTCAGATGTGCGGAATGGATTTCTGCAACACATCTGCCATATGTGACATACCCTTAGGACTCATGTCCACAGCTGTATTATTTCTCAGTATTGCTCTGAACTGCATTAGGACTGATGTGGAGATACTTGGGTCTCTACAGTACTGTACTTCTGCGGATAGGACAATGCGGTAGGTAGCGTAAAAAATTCTGCTCTACTATATCTGAAATCAAAATCTGTATAGTGACTCCTATATTTTAGTTACTTTAAAGGTTTTCCAGGGGAGAAATATTTAATCAAGGAATGAGGAATAATAGATGGCTCACCTAGATCAAAAAATGGGGGCGACACAAAAAATAAATATAAAATATAAATATATCGACAAAATAATGTTGAGCTCCTGCACCTATCTGGTGCCTACAGATACAAGAAAAACTATAAAAAAAAAATATATGCTCTAAACACATATTTGTAAAATATATTTTTAATGTGAAATAGAGTAATGCTGTTAAAATGTGTTAAAAACTACAAATTAAAAATAAAATAAAAACTACTGGAGTTGCATCGGGATGTCAGTGGTGGGGGATTCGTGAGGGGTGTTATAATGCAAATTTTTTTTTTTCATCTCCACTTTTAAAAAGTTTTCTCTCCCCCCAAAAAACATTTAACCTTTATTATTAATGTTCATTGACAGATCATTAAAAAAAAGGAAAACAAAAAAATAACGGGGCAGCCCCTGGAGATTAGAGCAGTTGGTAATGATGCCACGTGTGTACCCGGTGACGTGTCCAGTGTGGAGCAGACAGGTTTTTGTATCATCTGGCAGTGAAGTTAGTTTTTGTAGCGGGTGTGCTAATAATTTTCAAATCATCTGCTTAATTCATTAAAAAAAATTGGTGAAAAATAAGTTGCATCGATGCCTTCTCCCTACAGGTAAATTGGTCCAAATAGTTAAACTTAATCCAAGTAGTGAGTGTGACAGCCTCTGAAAAGCCTGTGCATCGTTTCTCATTATCCACCCAGCAGACAGAAATAAAAATTCTCATTACTGGTGTCAGCTGAAGGCTGCTGCCATTGAGGACAATAGCTGCGCACCGGCTCTGACTTATTTTGCTTAGGAAATTTCCTCCCATTTTGACATCTTTGTTAGCAGCTCAGAAATGTCAACTTCATTTCTGTCCTCAGATGGTAAACTGCATGTAAATGTCTGCTCTTACGTGGGGATCTGCACGGTAAATAATGCATTTGTGATGCGGAGATTAAGTTGAACGGCAAAGGATAAGTACCCTTGTTTGTAAAGCTCTAACTGGCAATCATGGGTCGTCAACCCTTCGAGGAGACAATTTGTAGACAGCCGGTTTAAAAGAACCGAATTCCAAATAATGACAAAAATTGACAGAAATCAACAGAAGATAAAAAAAAATGGACAGGACATAATTTATGAAAGGTTATGTCAGTGCATTAAATATCTGTATTTTCAGAACTCCCATAGCAGTGAATGGATTGCATGCCACACATCTGAAATCTGCTCTCCTTCACTTTGGGGGCCCAGTTCTAGAGATAGGATATGCCATCATTGTCTGAGGTGGGTATATCTGGTGGCATACCTTCAATACAGCAGAAATGGGGACCCGCACAGAACTGGCTCTTCTCTTACTCTCGTGAAAAAAACTGCATTTTCACAAATTCACCAGTAGGGGGAGCTCAATGCAAAGACAATTTTACAGCTTCCATTGCAGTTGTATCCATTCCTATTCACTGAGCTCCCCCTAGTGGTGGCTGCAGGCAGCCAAGCTGTCATTGTAACAGAAGAGATGCAGGAGATTTATCAATGTATTTTTGCCAGTTTTCTAAAAAAAGAGAAATATGGGTGAGCACCATATATCTGAAGCACCTGTTCCACATTTTCCAATATAAAAGTCAAATAAAGTGGATAAGGCCAAAAGCAACTTTTTAAAGTTACACTTTGTATTTAATTAAAATTTCTTCACTTGATTAAAAAAAAATAATAATTTGTCAGAAATCTGGGGAGTTGCGCATCTCCTACATTGCCTGGGAGTGACTGACACATGTACACCGGGAAACTAGGTGAAGGGGGTCCATACTAATGTTTGCTAATGGGCCCTCTGAGAGATGTGCCTTCCTCTGTGTAACGGACGTACCAAGACATACAGACGTCCCCACAACAGTGACTAGCAGGAGATCTTTTTGAGACTGGCAACACGTGGTTTGATTTGACACGTTTAACTTGTGGATCAATAGGCGTCTGTGTTGGTTCTGGTACTGGCTACACCCTTAACCTCCAGGTGTTGCTATTGTGGTTATTTAACTTTCCCTATTTATAGTTGTTTCTCCCACAATGCTGTGCGGTTTATAGCTTCAGTTGGACCTGTGGATAGCTGGTGTTTGGATCTCGGCTGAGTTCCTGGTGCTGCCATAGTGTTAGCTTTGTCTTTTGTATTTTATTTTGACCTTTCTGTGTTGCATTTCCTTGTTGTTTTGTATTAGGCCTCAGGGAGACTCCTGTTCATCCTTCCTTTTGGAGGAACAGGTAGTCTCATTCCTGTCATTAGTACCAGGGTTTTTTAGGGTTAGATATGACTTTAGGTATTCCTGTGTATGAACTCACCTACCTTTGGGGTCTGTTCATACTGGTAGTCAGTCAGGGCTTTGGTTAGGGTTTTCACTAGGAGGTGTCCATCTTCCTTCCCTAGTTTTGAGGCCTTATTTCCTTCCCCCTTTCCCTCTTATGTTCGGTGTGGGGTTTCCCTCTCACACTAGAGTGAGACATTATAAACCGCCAAAATCGTATTTTTTTTCTTCGTTTGTGTGAGTGCAGCCATGGATCCAATTGCTGCACTGGCTGGACAGTTGCAAGGGCTGTCTTTGGAAGTAGCTGACCTCCCCATGATCGTTTCGCAGATTCAGAGACAGATTCTCTGGGGGATGTGATAATTTCATTTTGTTTAGGGAGGCATGCAAACTGTATGTGTCGAACTAACCTCTCAATTTTAACATCAGTGTGAGGGTTTAGCATTGCCGCAGAGTGCACCTGCCTTTGCTATGGTTAGGTTTCTGATTGTTCTCCACATCCACATTATCGTTATTGATTGTAGGATGGTTATTGTGGTACTTATAGTCCGTTGCTGGCATCTTCCATTGTATGCATTTCTTGCTGTTGATTGCCCCTAGCAATGGACTACAAGTGCAGGATGTGCTCCCCTATATACATGCACAACTGCATATGGGTCGAGCATATCCTGCTTGTTAAACACCACACCCTGTTTTCTAATGGTTTATATGTTTGGAGGTGTATAAACTCCAATTTAAATGTGCCTGCTTTTCATCTGCAGGCTACATTCAGGTGCACCTGTGAGGCTCTGGGCCATATCAGTCGGTCTCTGGTGGGGCTTCAAGGCACCTACCACCTCCCATTGCAAGCATGGTTACATACTGGAGGTCACTGGTGAGCTGTTTGTGAGTCAGGCCTTACGCTCTCGTAATGCCCAACGGCCCCTGGTATCGCGCATACGGCACAGGTAGGTTGAGTGGTAGGGTCTCGGGCTACTTGAGAGACCTTGACGTGGTGTCCGAGCTTAAGACATGTCCTCCTAGTAGGCTGTGTTGAACTAACCTCTCAATTTTAACATCAGTGTGAGGGTTTAGTATTGCCGCAGAGTGCACCTGCCTTTGCTATGGTTATGTTTCAAACTGTATTTAAGGCTCCAACCACACTCATCTGGGGATGAGAAACAGCTAGTCGGTGTGGTTATTTCATTGCTTAAGGGGAATGCGCAGTCATGGGATTTTTCTTTGCCGACCAGATCTCAGTCTCTTTGGTCGGTGGATGAATTTTTTGGAAGCTTTGGGTCTTATCTATGATGATTCGGATCGGACATTCCTGGCCGAAACCAAGCTGCATTGCCTTTGTCAGGGAGATTGTTCTGCTGAGATTTATTGCTCTGAGTTGGGCTAAGGATACTGAGTGAAATGATCCTGCTCTCCGTAGCCAGTTTTGTCAGGGGTTATCAGGGAGCCTGAAGCACGCTTTGGCCTTTCATGAAGCTCCTGTGTCTCTGGAGGCTGCTATGTCTCTTGCCATATGCATTGATAGATGCCTGAGAGAGAGATCTAGGGGCTCCCACTCTCAGGACATACTACCACATGATATATCGTCCTCCTCTGACACTTTGGGTGAAGATTCTCCTGAGTTTAGGTCTGGGGACAACCCATGCAGTTAGGGGGAGCTACTCCTGGATCCGCTTTTAAGCGTACTGGTCGTAAGAAGGGAGTGTGTTTTTTCTGCAGACAGGAGGGACATTTTAATGGAGTATGTCCATACATTCAGCGTAAAAAAAAGGGGACGTTTAATTCCCATCTGACTCTTAAAGGGGTGAGAGTAGAGTCAGAAAATGTGCATTTATCGTTGACTGGTTAGTACCCGATTTCTCCTGACTGCTGAGGTGGTGCTAAAGTAAAACACTGTGGGGATTGAGGTATTTATCGACAGGGGGGCAGGGGTGAACCTGATTGATGCTCAGTTCGTCCATATGTACGGGTTGTCACCAAGTGCATTAGAGAAAAATATTTCCCGAACTCGGGTTTGGTTCCAAGGCACCACTTGGAACCAAACCCGAGTTCGGGAAATGTTTTTTTACAGTATAAATCAATTTCTGAAATTATTATGCAAAGTCTCGCGAGACTTCACGAAGTAATAACTTCGGCTCATCGGAGCCAATAGATTTTAATATTGTACGGAGTGCTCGCTCCGTACAGTATTGAAACGAAGTTTTATGCGAATCGACTTTGGATGTTTCATCTGGAGTCGATTCGCTCATCCCTAGTCTTAACCAGCTCCGGACCGCCTCACGCAGAATCGCGTGATCTCCGCGGCCGGGTTATTGCTCAGCGACGTGTCGGCGCGTCATCTCGCCAGAGGCGAGATGACGCGATCTGTGCGCCTGGACAGGCGCAATGAATGTAGGGAAAGGCGCAGGGCAGGTTGGTCACCAGCCTGCCAGCCAATGATCAGCGCTGGCAGGCTGGTGACTTTAAAAAAAACAAATCATCAGCCATATAATGCATTATTTTTTATAAATATAATGCATTAAATGGCTTCTGTGCTCTGTGCTGGGTCCTTTTCATCGGTTGGACCCAGCACAGAGCACATGTCACAGTGAGTACACCAAGCACCACATATTTAGCCCCAGATCACCCCCTATCACCGCAAATAACCCCTTGATCACCCCTGTCAATCACTAGTGATAGGGAAAAAAGTGATCAGTGTAAACTGTCACTTTTTTTTTTTCACCAGTATTGACTTTTAGGTTTAGCTTAGTTTAGGCCCCCTTTGGTAGGTAGTTGGCTTCCGTTAGCACCCAGCCCAGCGCACCGCAGTCACTGATTCGCTGATTAGCGTATCGCTAATCAGCGTTGGTACTCTATAGTATCAGTAAGTGATCAGAACTTATCACTAGTCAGATCTATAATAGTATTAGTGTCACTTTAGCTCGCCCTCCACCCAAACGCAGTGATCAGGCCTGATCGATCGCCCACACGTGCGTTCACCCACACCCGCCCCGCTGCAGTGACAAAAATATATATTTTTTTTTAACACTGCACAATCGCTACACAAGCGCTGCAGCAATAAAAAAAATCAGTTTTGATATTTTTTATCAATCGCAGCGGCTTCCTGTACCTCGCTAGCCTCCCATTTGTAAGACAGGCTTGCTTTTTTTCTTAGGTAGTCTCAGGGAATACCCCCTAAATTTAGTTGACCAAATGGCAAGTAAGGGGTATTCTTCTGAAGAGGCCTCTAGGCTTCTGACCCAGTCAGATGAGGAATGGGAACCCTCATCTGACAAATCCAGCGGGTCAGAATACGAACCTGTAGAAAGCAGTGGCAGTCTGACCCAAAGTTCGGACGATGAGGTTGAGGTCCCTG
Organism: Bufotes viridis; assembly: GCA_033119425.1. Taxonomy (NCBI): domain Eukaryota; kingdom Metazoa; phylum Chordata; class Amphibia; order Anura; family Bufonidae; genus Bufotes; species Bufotes viridis. Next base: position 564,428,593 of record CM065589.1, read on the forward strand.
ATACCACCAGGAATACCCGGCCCCGTGTTGCTAGACCACAGGCTGCGCAGGATCCGCTTCAAGGGCAGCAGAGTGGGGCTGGCGCTGTCGGATTACGTGGTGAGGCATACACCAGCAGCACAGGCCCATCCTGGACCTAGTACCAGCACTGCCGTAGAACATAGTGAAGTGGCGAGCACCATAAGGGCAGTTGAAGCTGGTACAGTGGCACGTGCAGTAGTTTCCCCATCGCAGCCACCGGACAGACAGGCCCGTAGAGCCCCTAGAGTCCCTTAGGTGTTGGAAAACCCTGATTGGCCGTCCCCATCTTCAGCCGCACCAGTAGTTCCCCCTTTCACCACCCAGTCTGGAGTTCGGGTTGAGACAGCTCAGATTGGATTGGCACTGGGATTTTTCGAGCTGTTCTTCACTGCGGGGCTCTTTTACTTTGAAACAAACCGGTATGCCACTCAATTTATCGCCGCCAACCCGGGAAGGTTTTTTGCCCAGTCTTTCCGGTGAAAACCCGTCCAAGTTTCCGAATGTAAGACTTTTCTGGGCCTTCTCCTCAACATGGGCCTGACAAAAAAGCATAAATTGCGGTCATATTGGTCCACGAACCCAATTCATCACATGCCCATGTTCTCTGCTGCCATGTCCAGGACACGATTTGAGACCATCCTGCGTTTCCTGCACTTTAGTGACAACAGCAGCTCTTGTCCCAGAGGCCACCCAGCTTTTGACTGGCTCCACAAAATTCGGCCCCTCATAGACCACTTTAACACCAAATTTGCTGATTTGTACACCTCTGAGCAAAACATCTGCATAGATGAGTCCCTAATACATTTTACCGGGCGCCTCGGCTTCAAACAATACATTCCAAACGAGCGCGCCCGGTATGGGGTCAAATTGTATAAGCTCTGGTAAAGGGCCACAGGCTATACATGCAAATTTCGCGTCTATGAGGGTAAAGATCAGACCCTGGAGCCGGTCGGTTGCCCTGACTACCTGGGGAGTAGTGGGAAGACAGTCTGGGACTTGGTGTCACCCTTATTTGGCAAGAGGTACCACCTTTATGTGGACAATTTCTACACAAAGGTGCCCCTCTTCAGGCATTTGTTCCTAGAACAGATTGGCTGCTGTGGCACTGCGCGACCTAGTCGCCGGGGCTTCCCCCAACGGCTCGTTACCACCCGTCTTGCAAGGGGGGAGAGGGCTGCCTTGTGTAACGAAGAACTGCTCGCGGTGAAATGGAGAGACAAGCGTGACGTTTACATGATCTCCTCCATTCACGCAGACACGACAATACAAACTGAACGGGCAACCAGTGTCATTGAAAAGCCCCTCTCGGTCCACAACTATAATTTGTTCATGGGAGGTGTTGACTTCAATGACCAGATGTTGGCTCCTTATTTACTTTACCGCAGGACCAGACGCTGGTATAAGAAGGTGTCTGGATACCTAATTTGATTGGCTATGTCCAATAGTTTTGTTCTCTACAGTAAGGCTGGGAGAACAGGCTCCTTCCTCAAATTTCAGGAAGAGATGATCGAGAACCTCCTGTATCCAGGAGGTTCCATGGCCCCAACCCCCAGTGTAGTGAGCCGTCTACACGAGCGACATTTCCCCAGTGTCGTTGCTGGTACCTCAAACCAACTGCCACTCCGAAAAAGATGTTGTGTATGTAGCAGGAGTAGAATAAGGCATGACACCCGCTATTTCTGTCCTGACCACCCTGCCCTATGCTTAGGGGAGTGTTTCCGGAAGTACCACACTCAGGTACACTTAGGGACGTAGGGACCGCAGGACACAGGTAGATTTTACACAAGGGAATAAAATGGGGATTGCAGTCAGCACAACCCAATACGCAGGTGCACGTTGCTATGGTGAAATACACATACAAACGTAAAAACAAAGGTGCAATGGCACACTGCAGCTAGAGCTCCGTCCTGCCACTATGCTGGATGTTAGAAGAGGCATTAGTTTATATTTTGCCCAAATTATGTAAGCCACCCACCACGTCACGGTTGCCTCTATGAGTGGTCCCTAACATTAATTCTTACCTTTTATGGGCCATATCAGCCACACAAAATCCAGGGAGTGCAGGAGTGCACCTGCACTCCCTGGATTTTGTGTGGCTGATATGGCCCATAAAAGGTAAGAATTAATGTTAGGGACCACTCATAGAGGCAACCGTGACGTGGTGGGTGGCTTACATAATTTGGCCAAAATATAAACTATTGCCTCTTCTAACATCCAGCATAGTGGCAGGACGGAGCTCTAGCTGCAGTGTGCCATTGCACCTTTGTTTTTAAGTTTTTAGATTTTACACAAGGGTCTCTCAGGATACTAGGTTTTGAGAGACCCTAACACACAGGGGTGCTAGTGTGCTATTGCAGATATGTGAAACGGTAGAAACCTCTCCTTTCACTTGGGATAAAGTGCATAATGTACTTCGCACCATCTCTGTGCGATTTACACTTTACACATTGTCCCATGGGAAAGTGGAGGTTTCTGCTAGTAAAGTAGAGTGAAAAGTAAAATAAAATAAATTAAACAGGTAGCAAGAAAAAGAAATCTTGAGTTAGTTTAGGTTTTAAAAGTTTTATGATGTTCAGGTTTTGTAAAGTTTGTAATGTTCAAATTTATGAGCCTGCTGCTTGTTTTTTTTTTTTTTTTACTAACCACCCTTTACTTTCCAGCTGGACCAACGGACCAACCAACGAAAACACTGCAGCACTGATGTGCATTCTGAGAGAAGCATTGCGCTGGACGAGATTTCTTCTTCGCAGTACAGGTACGCATATGAGCTGAGGAGAGGTGTTGGAGTTCATATGCTTTGGAAAACACTTTGTATAAAAAATCTGGCAAAAATGTCTTCCTCCACAACGATCGATTGATCGATGTGAATGGAGAAATCACGTTTGCCAGGACATAGGAGCTGAGTGGGTATGGATGTTTGGGCGGAGCCCCTATGTCTTGGCAATCGCCAGGCCCCTCTTTTTTTTCTTGCATATTTTTTGGCAGAGATTTTTTCATCCACATTGATCGATGCGAATGAAGAACTCTGTGCATCACCATGGTAAGATGAACCATGTTATTGGACCATGTGATGTGACGTCATCACAGGTCCTTTAGTTGTTAGCTGAAGCATGAAGAGAAGACAGATCACAACTACGCGATCAAGTGGCTAAGTTAAGTTTTATTATTTTTAACCCCTTCATGTTCATTTCACTTAGCATTCTTTATTAAGAATGCTATTATTTTCCCTTATAACCATGTTGCTAAGCAACCATGTGGGAAAAATCGCACTGCATCCGCACTTGCTTGTGGATGCTTGCGATCTTCCCGCAGCCCCATTCACTTCTATGGGGCCTGCGTTGCGTGAAAAACGCACAATATAATGCTGCGATTTTCACGCAACGCAGAAGTGATGCGGGAAAATCACCGCTCATGTGCACAGCCCCATAGAAATGAATGGGTCCGGATTCAGTGCGGGTACAATGCGTCCTCCGCACGCATTGCACCCGCGCGGAAAACTCGCCCGTGTGAAAGGGCCCTTAGGATTTCACAGGGCATTTTTACACATTTGGATTCCAAACTACTTCTCAATATTTAGAGACCCCTAAAATGCCAGGGCAGTATAAATACCCCACAAGTGACCCCATTTTAGAAAGTAGACACCCCAAGGTATTCCATGAGGGGTATGGTGAGTTCATGTAAAATTTTATTTTTTGTCACAAGTTAGTGGAATATGAGACTTTGTAAGAAAAAAAAAAATAATTCAATTTCCGCTAACTTGTGACAAAAAATAAAAACTTCCATGAACTCACTATGCCCAAAATGGGTTCATTCCAAAATGGGGTCATTTGTGGGGTGTTTCTACTGTCTGGGCATTGTAGTACCTCAGGAAACATGACAGGTGCTCAGAAAGTCAAAGTGCGGAAATTGACTTTTTTGCACCATAGTTTGTAAACACTATAACTTTTACCCAAACCAATAAATATACACTTATTGAATTTTTTTTTTCAAAGACATGTAGAACAATAAATTTAGAGAAAAATTTATATATAAATGTAGCTTTATTTCAAAAATTTTCCAACAGAAAGCGAAAAATGTAATTTTTTTGCAAAAATTTCGGTAATTTTTTATTAATATCAAAAATAGTTTAAATGTCAGCAACAATGAAATACCACCAAATGAAATCTCTGAAAGTGGTCTGGTCATTAAGAGTGTTTAAGCTAGGGGTTCGGCCGAACTTTGCCGCAAAGTTCGAGTTCGGGACTTGACCCCGAACCCTATTGAAGTCTATGGGGACCCGAACTTTGGGGCACTAAAATGACTCTAAAAAAGCCATGGAAAGGGCTTGAGGGCTGCAAATTGAAGCAAAATGGGGGTAAGAGTAGGACAAGTGCCCTGCAAACAAATTTGGATAGGGAAATAACTTAAAATAACATAAAATAAAAGCACAAGAGAGTGACAGTGGCACCTGCCACCCCACAAACAGAGGATGTGGCAGCAATGCCACCACATCTTTCATCGTCACCAAGCATCTCCACACTATACCATGGAAGCGTTCAGCTGTCCATCTCCCAAACACTGGAGAAAAAGAGAAATAGAAAGAGGAAGTACCCCCCCTACCCACCCGCAATCCCTAGCCCTGAATGCCAGGATTTCAAAATTCCTGGTCTGTTGAAATGCTGTCATTCTGTCTGGTGGAGATAAATGGAGACTTTAAAAAAACTTATGGCGGTGGCTGTCCCACAGTACGTGGTCCCCAGCCGCCACTACTTTTCCAGGTGAGCCATCCCTTCTCTGCACAACCAAGTGGCGGACAAAATCAGGTGTGTACTGCGCATCACCATCTGTGGCAAGGGCCACATAACCACCAATACGTGGATCGGTAAGCACGGGCAGGGAAGTTATATTTCCCTAACATCACACTGGGTAAATGTAGTGGCGGCTGGGCCAGAGGCGGATAGCAGTTTGGCGCATGTCCTTCCTCCCCTGAGGATTGCAGGGAATTTCTATTTGCCTCCTGTTGCCTCCTCCTCCTACTCCGCTTCCTCCTCCTCTACCACCTCCTCATCCGCTCAGCGTAACACCTTCACCACCAACATCAGCACAGCCAGGGGAAAACAACAGCAGGCTGTTCTGAAACTCATCTGTTTGGGGGACAAACCCCACACAGTGCAGGAGCTGTGGACGGGCATGGAACAACAGACCTATGGTGGTTGGTGTCACTGAGCCTTAAGCCCGGCCTGGTGGTGTGTGATAATGGGTGAAATCTCGTAGCAGCTCTGGGCCTAGCCGGTTTGGCACACATCCCTTGCCTGGCGCTTGTGTTGAATTTGGTGGTGCAGAAATTCCTGAACACCTGACTGTGAAAATCAATTCAGTTAATCCAGCTCTTAGATTCTGGTGGGACAAATTCACTTTTATTGGTGCTCAAGTACCCCTGCAGCCTGAGCCGCAGATGTGACATTTTATTCAATTTGTCGGTTAGATTGTTGGGTAACATTTCCACGGTTATCAGGACTTTTTATTATAAATCGTAACAAAAACTATACAAGGAATATTTCAAAAAGAGAAAATTAACCCGACCAGACTCCCATCCTACACCCCACACCTTTTCACTTAAACCACTCATTAATGCCCATTCACAAACTATTTACAAATTTACTTATTAACATATTTAAATAACTATAAGTCAGATAAACTAAATAAACAAACTATATACATGCCTTACCCTTAACTTATAAGGCCAGTCATATACAAGTGGCTTGGAGGGTGGGTTCCTGCACCAGCATGGGCCAGGTAAACAATTGTCCAGACAGGACACAGTTCTGGAGGAGGAGGAGGAGGAGGAGGAGGAAGAGGAGGAGAAGAAGAAACCGTGTTCACAGCAGGGTGGCCCCCAAAGCAGCTCACGGCCATCACATGAGTATGGCTGAGGCGATGGAGGACACAGATGATACACCTCCCACAGAGGACAGCTTGTCGTTGCCTCTGGGCAGCCTGGGAAACATGAGCAACTACATGCTCCAGTGCCTGCGCAACAACTGCCAAGTTGCCCACATTCTAACTTATGCAGCTTACTGGGTGGCCACCCTGCTGGATCCCCGTTACATGGACAACGTGCCATCCTTAATTCCGTCACTTGGCGTGATCGGAAGAAGCCAACGCTGGTAGACACGCTGCTGATGGTATTCACACCTGACACTGGGGGCTCAGTGGAAGCACAAGGCTAAATCAGAGGAGGAGAAAGAAAGAAGTCGCTAACGCAGCTGGGTCACTGCCCGCACCTCAGAAGGCAGGGTTAGCATGGTCGAAATGTGGAAAAGCTTTGTCACCACGCCACAATAACTAGCACCACCAGCAGATATGGAACGTCTTAGCAAGAGGCAGCATTTCAGAAAAATGGTGGAATAGTATCTGTGCACACGACTACACGTACTGACTGATGGGTCTGTCCAGGGTCGTAGCTACAGGGGAAGCAGGGAAAGCGGCTGCTTTGGGGCCCTGACCCAAAAGGGGCCCATCCAGGAGGAGGAGGACTAAAAGACTTTGTCAGGGCCCCCTCAACAGTATTATACAATGAAATTATATACAGTGGCAGTATAGACAGTGTTGAAAACGGATGGAACAGCTGCCGGGCCTGGTCTAAGAGAGCGATCTTTAGTAGCCACAATAATGTGGGTGGCATGATAGTAAGGGGTTGCGAAAAAATTACTGGGGGAGGGGGGCTCCATTCAAAAATTTGCTGTTAGGCCCAGTCATTTCTAGCTACGCCACTTGGTCTGCCGCATTCAACTTCTGGGTCTCCAAATTGGGGAAATGGCCTCAGCTTCACCTTTACGCCTTGGAGGTGCTGGCCTGCCCTGCAGCCAGTGTATTCTCTGAACGTGTGTTTAGCACTGCTGGGGGCTTTATCACGGACAAGAGCAGCCGCCTGTCCACAGCCAACTTGGACAATCTCACGTTCATTAAAAAGAACCAGGCATGGATTTCACAGGACTTGTTCGTACCTTATGCAGAATAGACATAATATAGACAGAATATACCGGCCTCACCCAACCATTGTTATACTACAGTGCACTTACTCTTTGTTTTCTTTTTTATATTCCCCAATGTTTTGGGGTCTACCCCAATTTATAAAACAAAAGAGAAAAAAAAAAAAAACACGTTGTTGGCAACTACCTTTGGCTTCCCAGCCAAAAAAGGCTTTATGTCAGGCAATGCAACCACCAATTGTAATGAATTAAGTTCCCTGTCTGTTATGCAGTGCAGGGGTACTTTGAAAGAAAGAAGGGGTACAGATCAGCCAACAATCTGAAGGCCATCTATTTTACTGAATATATTTCCAAGTCTGGTATGCAGTGCAGGGGTACTTTATGGCCCAAGAATGTAACAGATGATTTTTAGAAATTTACCTCCCTGTCACCTATGCAGAGCAGGGGTTTGTATACGGCAAAACTGGCAAAATGTCACCCACCAATGTAACAGACGATTTAGAGAAATTTCCCTCTCTTTCACCTATGCAGAGCAGGGGTTTGTATACGGCAAAACTGGTAAAAAGTCACCCACTAATGGAACAGACGATTTTTACAAATTTACATCCCTGTCACCTATCTAGCACAAAAAGTGTTTGTTTTTTTATAGCACCAATGTAAATGCAGAATGTTACGGTTGTATTGGACTCTCAGAAATGCAGCATAGCACGCAAATTTGCCATCTACCACAAAAAAATTTGCTTTTTTATAGCAACAATATAACTGCAGTATGTAATATTTTAATTGGACTGTCAGAAATGCAGCATAGCCCGTAAATTTACTATCTTGCAAATAAAGTGTGCTTTTTTTTATATCAGCAAGGTAACTGCAGTATTTAGCGGTTTTATTGGACTGACAGATATGTAGTGCCTGTTGCAGACAGATAAAAAATCACTTTAGGTCACAAAAAAATGTAATTGAATAATTTTCACTGCTACGTATGCACTGCAGGCCGCAGGGCTACTTAAACGGCCAAAAAAGGAAATTTGTCCTACACTGTGCTACCAGAACAGAATTAAAGTAATATCCCTGGCACACATGCAGTTCACATGCAGTTGCAGGAGCACTGCACTTGCAAAAATGGCCGCTGACGCCCATCGAACTAGCAGATGGATTAAAACTCCCTGGGCTCAGGGCTGGGTACAAAAATGTAGCATAGCACCCTCAATAATCTCTGTAGTTTGAAGATTGAACACCACCAAGTTCAACAGAATTCTTCCATAATCTCTCCCTCACAGCAGCAACAACATCCTATTCCTGAAGAGAGCAGAGTGACGTGCGGCGCTACTTGACTCCAGCCTATATAGAGGCTGGGTCACATGCTGCTCTTGGCCAGTCACAGCCATGCCATTAGTAGGCATGGCTGTGATGGCTTCTAAGAGCAGACTAGTGAAACGCTTGTTGATTGGCTGCCCTGCAGCATTTCAAAAAGCTCCAAGAAATCGCCAAACACCGAAATCGAACCCGAACTTTTGCGAAAATGTCCGGGTACAGGTACCAAAAACCCTAAAGTTCGGTAACAACCCAAACTTTACAGTTCGGGTTTGCTGAACCCTACTACTAAGACATTGCCTTCATTTATATCTGATTTTGCCGACATATTTTCTGAGAGTGGATGCCAGGATTTACCTCCACATCGGGAATATGATTGTCCTATCAATCTTAAGGTTGTATAACCTTTCTGGACCTGAAAGAAAAATATATACGCTGTTCACTTCTGCAACTATATGTGCTGAGAGCGTTTAGTGACATTTTTCTGTACTACAAGAAAAATATATACGCACTTCACTGTTGCCGTTATTTGTGGTAAAAGCGTTTAGTGGGGCCTACTTCATTACAAAAAGACAAATATATACGCAGTTCACTTCTGCAGCTATATGTCCTGAGAGCGTTTAGTGACGTATTTGTTCTACAAGAAAAATATATACGCAGTTTACCTCTGCAGTTATTTGGGGTTAAAAGCGTTTATTGGCCTATTTTATTATGCCTATTTTATTACAAAAAGAAAAATATATACGCAGTTCACTTCTGCAGCTATATGTGCTGAGAGCGTTTAGTGACATATTTCTGTACTACAAGAAAAATATATACGCAGTTCTCTTCTGCAGTTATTTGGGGTTAAAAGTGTTTAGTGCGATATTTCTGTACTACAAGAAAAATATATACGCACTTTACTGTTACCGTTATTTGTGGTAAAAGCATTTAGTGGCCTATTTCCTTACAAAAAGAAAAATATATACGCAGTTCACTTCTGCAGCTATATGTGCTAAGAGCGTTTAGTGACGTATTTCTGTACTACAAGAAAAATTTATACACAGTTCACCGTTGCCGTTATTTGAGGTAAAAGCGTTTAGTGGCCTACTTCATTACAAAAAGAAAAATATATATGCAGTTCACTTCTGCAGCTATATGTGCTGAGAGCGTTAGGTGACGTATTTCTGTACTACAAAAAATATATATACGCAGTTCACTTCTGCAGTTATTTGGGGGTTAAAATTTTTAGTGGTATATTTCATTACAAAAAGAAAAATATATACGCAGTTCACTTCTGCAGTTATTTGGGGTTAAAAGCATTTATTGAGGTATTTCTGTACTATAAGAAAAATATATACGCAGTTCACTTTTGCAGATATTTGCGATAAAATCGTTTAGTGGCCTACTTCATTAAAAAAAGAAAAATATATACACAGTTCACTTCTGCAGCTATATGTGCTGAGAGCGTTTAGTGACGTTTTTCTGTACTACAAGAAATATATATACACAGTTCACTTCTGCAGTTATTTGGGGTTAAAAGCGTTTAGTGAGGTATTTCTGTACTACGAGAAGAATATAAACGCAGTTCACTGTTGCCGTTATTGTGCCGTAAAAGTGGTTAGTGGCCTATTTCGTTACAAAAAGAAAAATATATTTGTTGCTTTTATGGGTGTTTTAATTTGCTTTTAACTTATTTTGTTAAGCTAAAAGTATGTCTGACAGAGAAGTGCCAGGCCATGCACAGACGAGTGGCAGAGGCCTAAATGTTTCTGGTGCACGCAGAGGTCGCAGCAGAGTAAGGGGGTGTGGCAGTAGGAGTCGAGAGGCCTGAGCTCCCGGTGTCATCTAGCCTTCGTGTCTTGACCAGCAACCCAGCGGTTCTTGATTGGTTAACTCGGTCATCCACTTCATCCCAAGTGACATCAGACACCCCCAGCCAACAGTCGGTGGGTTTGTGAGACACAACCTTTAGTTGGCATGGCCTGGGAGCGGGCCCTGTGTCCTCACCTGTCCTCAACCTGCCTCTGTCTTTTTTTGTTCTGTTCCTCCATGTTCTCACGCCGTTGGTCCAGCGACAATGTCCGCCTCTGCCTCCTCATCCTCCACCATGTCCTCAGCCTCCACTGCAGGGACAAGTCACAGTTCCCCTCCAGCATACCCTATAGGCAGGGCACGGCGGTGTCACGCTGTTCTGCACTTAGTTTCCCTGGGGGAACGGTATCACACAGGGGAGGAACTGCTCCATGGGATGCATCAGGAAATCGAATCCTGGCTTTCTCCGAGACAACTGAAAATTGGAACCATGGGGACCGATAACGGGAAGAACATTGTGTCGGCGCTGCGTCAAGGAAAGCTGAGCCATGCGCCCTGCATGGCACACATGTTCAATCTGGTTGTCAAGCAGTTCCTGAAGTCTTCCACCCATCTGCAAGACATCCTAAAAATAGCCAGGAAATTTTCCATGCACTTCAGCCACTTGTACACCGCAAAGCACACCCTCCTTGAGTTGCAGCGGCAGAACGGCATCTCCCAACATAGGCTGATATGTGACGTTTCCACCCGTTGGAATTCCACCCTCCATATGTTGGACCGACTATATGAACAGAGAATGGCCATCAACGATTTCTTGATGACGTAAGCGGATAGGAGTACTCTCCTGTGTAACTTCGATGTCAGCCAGTGGCAGCTCATGTGTGACACCTGCCGTTTGTTCAGGCCCTTTGAGGACGCCACGTTTTTTGCCAGGACTATGGGATGAACGACATTATTCCACTGCTTCATGTCCTGAAACAGATTGTGGTAACAATGGCTGGTCAGGAGACAGGAGACGTGGTGCCTAGATCTCATTGCTACATGAGCCCTCTGGGGGCTGAACTGGAAGAGGAGGTGGAGAAGGGGGAGGAGGACATTGGAGCACAGTCAATATGTAGCGAAATGGGTGGTTTTTCTACTCTTCTGACAGGAGAGGAGGGGCAGGAGCAGCCAGTGGAGCTACAGGGCGATGAGGAAGACGAGATAGAGGACCCAGACACACAGTGGCAGTATGCAGTGAAGATGGAGGCAGGCAGTCCCTCCGAATCACTTGCACAAATGGCCCGCTGCATGCTCCCTTGCGTAGTGACAGCCGAATTGTCACTATTCAGCAGAGGGATGACTTCTGGCTTTTCTGGTGGATCCTCGCTACCGGTCCAGAATAGGGGCCTTTTTTACACCCACTGAGAGGGAAGACAAACTGTACCAGCTACATTAGCAGCAGCCTGAGTCTACAGTCGCTGATGAGTAGCTTTCTTCACCCGCATAGTTAAGAAACTACTCACCAGCAGCAGGTAGAATTGGAGCAAGGCCTGAACCAGCAGGTGGTGGCATACTTGGGCAGTACCCTGCCAACCCACATTGAAGTTCCGCTGGACTACAGGGCAGCCAAACTGGATTTGTGGCCGCAACTGGTCGAGTTTGCCTTGGAAAAGCTGTCCTGCCGGGCTAGTAGTGTGGCGTCAGAGCGGGTGTTTTGTGCGGCGGCGGCCAAAGTGACCCAAAGGAGAACTCGCCTGTCCACCCAAAATGTGGAGAGACTTACCTTTGTCAAGATTAATCAGGCGTGGATCAGCCAAGTTTTCCACCCACCAATTCCTTATGCATCTGATTAGATCACCCATGCCGCCTCATCCAAACCTTGAAAAAAGAGACCGTTTTGTTCTGGCTACCTGCCTCAGCTACTACTCTAAAGCTGCCACCCGCCTGATGCCACACATCTGATGCCAAGTGCTCTTTCTTTCACCCACCTTCATCAGCGGGTACTGGTATTGCCAACTACCGCCCCACTATGATCTCCTGATGCTGCCATCTCCACTCTATATCACCTTGCCTCTCTGTGGTATCCTGATGCTGCTGTCATCACCACACTATGTCACCTTGCCATTTTGTGGTTTCCTGATGCTGCTGCTGCCATCTCCACACTATGTCACCTTGCCACTCTGTGCTATCCTGTTGCTGCTGCCGCCATCTCCACACTATGTCACCTTGCCATTTTGTGATCTCCTGCTGCTGCTTTCATCTCCACACTATGTCACCTTGCCACTCTGTGGTATCCTGATGCTGCTGCCATCTCCACACTATGTCACCTTGCCATTTTGTGGTCTCCTGCTACTGACATCTCCACACTATGTCACCTTGCCTCTCTGTGGTATCCTGATTCTGCTGTCATCTTTGCACTATGTCACCTTGCCATTTTGTGGTCTCCTGATGCTGCTGCTGCCATCTCCACACTATAATAATTTGCCACTCTGTGGTATCCTGATGCTGCCGCCATCTCCACACTATGTCACCTTGCCATTTTGTGGTCTCCTGATGCTGCTGCTGCCATCTCCACACTATGTCACCTTGCCACTCTGTGGTATCCTGATGCTGCTGCTCCCGCCATCTCCACACTATGTCACCTTGCCATTTTGTGGTCTCCTGATGCTGCTGCTGCCATCTCCACACTATGTCACCTTGCCACTCTGTGGTATCCTGATGCTGCTGCTACCTCCAGACTCTGTGATTGTGCCACTCTGTGGCCTACTCATGCTGCTTCCACCTCCAGACTCTGTGATTGTGCCACTCTGTGGTCTCCTCATGCTGCTGCCACCTCCACACTTGGTTATCGTGCCACTCTGTGGCCTCCTCCTGATGCTGCTGCTGCTGCCTTCACCTCCAGACTCATTCATTGTGCCACTCTGTGGCCTACTCATGCTGCTGCCACCTCCACACTCTGTCATTGTGCCACTCTGTGGTCTCCTGATTCTGCTGCCACCTCTAAACTCTGTCTTTGTGCCTCTCTGTGGTCTTCTCATGCTGCTGCCACCTCCACACTCGGTCATTGTGCTACTCTGTGGCCTACTCATGCTGCTGCCACCTCCACACTCTGTTATTGTGCCACTCTGTGGTCTCCTGATTCTGCTGCCACCTCCAAACTCTGTCTTTGTGCCTCTCTGTGGTCTCCTCATGCTGCTGCCACCTCTACACTCTGTTATTGTTCCACTCTGTGGCCTCCTGATTCTGCTGCCACCTCCACACTCATTCATTGTGCTACTCTGTGACCTACTCATGCTGTTGCCACCTCCACACTCTGTTATTGTGCAAATCTGTGGTCTCCTGATTCTGCTGCCACCTCCAAACTCTGTCTTTGTGCCTCTCTGTGGTCTCCTCATGCTGCTGCCACCTCCAGAACCTGTCATTGGGCCACTCTGTGGTCTCCTCATGCTGCTTCCACCTCACCACTATGTCATAGGTCCACTCTGTGGACTTTTCATGCTGTTCCCACCCTCCCCACTCCATGACTGGTCCACTATTTTGGCTTTCGGCCTGGATGACATCATCATTTATTTGACCTTTCTTCTGATCTGTCAGAAGCAAGGAAAAATGAGACGCTGTAAGCTGCTATACGCTGTAAGGCTTGTATGGTTCCATCAGAATTGGCTTATGATTTGAGAGCCAAAAGCAGGAGTGGGTACAAAACACAGAAGACATGCAAATATTCCATTCACGTGTCATCTCTGTTTTAGATCCACTCCTGTTTTTTTTGGCATTAGCAATACTGATGGATTATTGAGCACATGCTGACCGAGTAAAGGATGCTCCACAGACAGGATCCGTTTTTTGTGGGTTATTGTTCTGACGGATCAGTGACGTCAACACAAACTTAGTGCTGACATCCTCTCCACTCTGTCAGGGGGGCTCTACTTGTATAAGCGTTTAAAATAACAGGTTCTGTAGACATCTATGTGGAATCATCTGACGAGGGTGTAAAACAGGCATCCTCAAACTGCGGCCCTCCAGCTGCAAAACTATAATTCCCAGCATGCCTGAACAGCCTACAGGTATAAGCCTATAGCAGGGCATTGTGGGAGTTGTAGTTTTACAACAGCTAGAGGGCCGCAGTTTAAGGATTCCTGGTGTAAAAGGACTGCGCTTCTTCTTGATGCTAACATCTACCTGTAAGGCTGAATTGATACTTGAGTTATTTGGTCAGTTTTGGCCCCGTGACTGCCCAAATAAGTGAAGTATTGTATGCAGTGTTTCTAAGAGCGACGCCTGTCATCTGCATGTCATACTGACTCACGGTAGTATTTCACTACCACAGCAGACTCCCTATGCCTGTTACTGGAAGTTACAGTGTTCTACACCCCTATAAAGGCACTCTGCAGCCTGGAAATAGCTGTTTTTTAAGACGTTTCGCCACAAATAAATTTGGATCAAAGCGACTTTTTCCGAAAAATTTGGCAAACCGGCTAAATCGGATTTTTGAAAAATGCGCTCATCTCCAATAGTAATATATGGCACTATGGCTTTTTTGATTACTGTATATTTGATCTGAACAGGTTGCCACTAGACTGGTATCTCACTCGCCAAGCCGGTAATTTTTTTCTATATGGTAGTTTTTTATATGGACTATTACTAATGAGTGCTTCCATTGTGGCACTAATGGGGGCATTATTAATTCTGGGGGGCACTAATGGGAGAACTATTTATACTGGGAGCCATATTATGACATAACAACTTAACACCCCGTGTTAAGCCATGCCCCCACAACCACACCCCATTGGGGTGTGACTTAACTTAGCTGGTATTTTTTGTTAGGAAAGGTGGCAACCCTATATCTGGATTATATGAACTATACTTGTTTATCCGATTCACTATGGCTCGTAGTATCAAATGTTATGACATCCACTATAATATATATATATACTGTAAATTACTACCTGTAGAATAGCATTCATTATTAGCATTATAATAGCATTTATCAAAACTGGTGTAAGGTAGAACTGGCTTAGTTGCCCATAGCAACCAATCAGATTCTACCTTTTTTTTCCAAAGGAACTCTGAAAAATAAAAGGTGGAATCTCATTGGTTGTTATGCTTTCTAGGCACTATTTTTGATAAATCTCCCCCCCTGTATCTATAACACGGCACACAGCAACAGCCCCCCCCCCCCCAAAAAAAAAAGAAAAAAAAGAAAAAACAGTGGATTTATATGTTTTTCCCACCTCTCTCACAAACTATAACTGGTTCTGCAAAACACAAGTGCCCATTCAGCTACATCAATAAAAAAAAATGTTACTCCTGGAATGTAGTGACTTTTTTTTTCTATTAAAATGTTTATTGTACTGTACAAATATAGGAAGATATGAAATAAATAAGACATATTTGGTGGTTTGTTTTTTTCAACACAATAGTGGATCTACTATTTTTAAAAAGAAATGTCAAAGGGAAAATTAAAAAGTTATGGCTTTTTGAGTTTTGCAATAAATACAATTGCCACATCATAAAGGCCTAAAAGCAAACAGGTAATTTTTCCATGTAATAGTGGGGTGGTCTCCCAGAGTTAGGCCCCTTTCACACGGGCAAGTTTTCCGCGCGGGTGCAATGCGTGAGGAGGACGCATTGCACCCGCACTGAATCCGGACCCATTCATTTCTATGGGGCTGTGCACATGAGCGGTGATTTTCACGCATCACTTCTGCGTTGCGTGAAAATCGCAGCATGTTCTATATTCTGCGTTTTTCACGCAACGCAGGCCCCATAGAAGTGAATGGGGATGCGGGAAAATCGCAAGCATCCGCAACCAAGTGCGGATGCGTTGCGATTTTCCCGCATTGCTGCTTAGCAACGGGACCCAATCTCTATTATTTCCCCTTATAACATGGTTATAAGGGAAATAATAGCATTCTTAATAAAGAATGCATTGTTAAATGATGAGGAAGGGGTTAAAAATAATAAAAGTTAACTTACCTTAGCCACTTGATCGCAGTAGTCGCGATCTGTCCTCTCTTTCCCTGCAGCATCTATGATCTAAAGGACCTGTGATGACGTCATCACATGGCTCAATCACATGCTCCATCACTATGGTGATGGAGCATGTGATTGACCATGTGACATCATCCAAGGTCCTTAAACACTATCCTCAGGCTGTGGATAGTGGTTAGGACCTTGGATGATGTCACATGGTCACATGGACCAATCACATGCTCCATCACCATAGTGATGGAGCAGGTGATTGGGCCATGTGATGCTGTGACATCATCACAGGTCCTTTACATCTTTCAAGCTAACGGAGAGGAGGCCAGGCTTCGCGATCAAATAGAACAGGTAAGTAATTATTAGTTTATTATTTTAACTCATTCTGCACCAGTTTAAACATTAGGGAGATGGCCAAGGGTATTATTTTACATTATAACTATGTTATAATGTGAAATAATACCAGCGGGACAATTTCTGACCCAAACATGCACTTCTGTGAAGAAGTGCAGGTTCGGGTCTGGGTACCAAAAGTGCCGATTTTTCTCCCGCGCGTGCAAAACGCATGACAGCGTTTTGCACTCGCAGGGAAAAATCGCGGCGATTCCCGCAACGCACCCGCACTGTTTGACGGAGTGCACCCGCAACGCCCGTCTGAAAGAGGCCTTAGAGCTCACGTTTTTAACATTTTACAATAAAGTTAACTGCACTTGTCACACCTACTGGGGCATATTTACTAACCTTGCATTTTCTTGGGAGTAAAAAAAAAAACAAAAAACAGGCGCATTGGCAAAGTATGTCTTTAATTTGTATCTTATTTATTATGCCTAAATAGATCCCTTTTACATCTCCATCTCTTTCAATGTAAAAAAAATGGTGCAAGTTTCAATTCAAAACAGATGAGAAAAATAAGCCTGGTCAGGAGTGGAGTAGAAATAGGACTCTTTGGGGAAGATTTATCAAACTGGTGTAAAGTAGAACTAGCTTAGTTGCCATAGCAACCAGAGGAGCTCTGAAAAATTAAAGGTGGAATGTGATTGGTTGCTATGGGCAACTAAGCCAGTTCTACTTTACACCCGTTTGAATAAATAACCCCTTTATGTACCTAGTTCAGGTACAAAAAAGGCGCTCCTACATAAATAGGTCGGAAATAAGTCGCAAAAGTTTAAAAAATTCTGAATTAGTCTTAAAACTCAAAACAGATGCAAATGCCTCCAGAGGGCTTATGCACACAATCGTATTTTGTTTCCTTGTCCGTTTACTTTTTTGCAGCCCGTATGCGGAACCATTCACTTCAATGGGGCCGCAGAAAAAATGGAAATTACTTTGCGTGCATTCCGTTTCCATATGTCCGTTACGCAAAAAAATAGAGCATGTCTGATTATTGTCCACAATACGGACAAGGATAGGACTGTTCTATTAGGGGCTGGACGATCTTTTCCGCAAAATGTACACGGACATCATCTGTGATTTTTTTGGATCCGTGTTTTGCGGACCACAAAATACATATGGTTGTGTGGATGAGCCCTAAATGAGATTTAAAAGAAAAAGAAAGTCGGAAACTGGCTTTCTACTAGAAAGTAGCGTAGAATTGTAAAGTTGTTATGTACATCTCCCCCCAGATCAGGAACGCTTATCTCCACAGCAGGACAATGTACTTAAGCAAACATCAAAAAAGTACAGGTCTCTTAACGGTGAAGTACACATGTCCACCTGGTGAGGACAGATACTCTCTGCGGTTACAAAGTCTCTTAAAGGGCATATCAAGTTTGCTAGTCTTACTCAGATGAACTCACTTTTAACTATTTAGAGTCCATATATATGGTCTAGAAGTAGTAGTCCCAAGGGTAACCTCCCTGCTTCAGGGATGATGGTAGCTCCTCTGGCCGTCAGGTGTCCATCATGGGGTCTTCATTCAATACACAACTTGGGACATTATTCCTCCATGGGGCTCCAGTGCTCCCAGGGGCTGAAACAAGAACCATGGTGTTGGCACCTCTTTTGTCCAGCAGCACCAATCCTTATTTCTTGGTCCCCAGCTCTCCTCACCTGTTTGGTCAAACACTCTATTGTTGTAGCCAATCACCTCTAGCTATTCCATCAGCAGGATCCACCATCTCTCTCATTTGACCATTTTTGGATCATTGCAGTCACTCGTTTCTATACATGGACCCTACTTCTGGCCTCCATACTTAGGCTCTTACATTGGTGGATCAGCATCACATTTACTCTTTCTGCAAAAGGCCTAATTGCCTGCACACCCAGCAGGGCTGCAAGCTTCACCAGGGCATGTGCCAAACTCTTCCCAAGAAGACCATCCAGTTTTGTTTTTGTTTTTTTAAACCAGAGTCCCTACTCTCTTCTTGCATCACACAAATGGGCAGCCATTTTCTGCTCTGTCTTCTCTGTGGAGCAGAGCAATGTTCTCATTTGTGCTGTAACAGCACTATCTAGTGGCTGGAGTTTACCACTACAGATAATGGGGACGGCAGATTTGGTCTGAGCAGCAGCACTGTTCATCAATTATACTATGTCATTCATTGTCATTAGATAAAGGTATCACTTTAAGGCAGGGATCAGCAGCCTTCGGCACTCCAGCTGCTGTGAAACTACAACTCCCAGCATGCAAACATGCTTGGCTGTTTTTTATAGCTCCTATAAAAGTGAATGTAGCATTCTGGGAGTTGTAGTTTCAGAACACCTGGAGTGCCACAGATTGCTCATCCTTGGTTTAAGACTCATGCACACGGTCCACAAATCTCGGATCCTCAAAATACAGATGCGGTCCGTGGTACATCTACATTTTCTGCTGACCCATTTAAATTAATGAGTCTGTGGTCCGTATTTTGCGGACAAGTATAGGACACGTTCTATCCTTTTGTGGAATGTACATACGGATGCGCAAAACACACGGATCATCAGTGTGCGTTTTGCATCTGTATGTCCGTTCCGCAAGAAGATTATAGGGGGTGATTTATTAAGACAGGCCTTTTAGAAGCCGGTTGTCATGCCTTCAGCAAGCCTATTTGTTAATTTATGTATAGTTTTCATGCATATTCAATATATGTTCTGTATAATTCTCTGTTGATTGTGTAATCTAGTGGCCGTTTACACAATTCACATTAGAAGTTTGGTCTACTTCATACCCCATAGCTTGTGACCCATGAACTTAGTGACATCTTCATCCCTTCATCCCTGCACACAGCAGCCATTTTCCTCATTCACAGTCATCCCTGCCAGAGGTAGCACATGGTCTGAAAGCCTCTGGAGTCATCCTCCACATCTAAGCCAACTGTAGCATCGCTGGTATGCCACATTACAGCCTGTTTGCATCTGTTTACATAATGTATTTGCATGTCTTTTCCTGCTCTTGTATAGCAGCTGTAGTTAGCAGCTAGGGACTATGCTTGTTATGTAGATAGGATAACATGCTCATGGTTAGATCTGCATCTGTGTTTTTATGTGCATTGCTATGCATAGTAATGTTATGATATGCATTGTCATATGTCAGATCCCTTTAGTAAGTGCATTATTTTTTCTGTTCCCCAGTTTTACCGCACATGCACACGCGCATTTACATCCTTGCGATATAGATGAAGTTGGACGATACTCCATTGTCAATTCATTGCCGGGATAAGGTTTAGCTGTCTGTTGAGCTATGTACCTTTACACATAAGGAGGACAGAACACCGGTCCTAATAAGGCTCTGCGCTGGTGGAGGATCCTCCGAAGTCATGTAGAGGCGCCGGTCTCTACAAAACTTTGGCGGTTCCACCGCTGCTTCTAAATCTGCGGCAGCCCTCTTGCTGTTGTAGATTTAGACCATTTTCTCTGCCTAAAACAGGCCACTTTTGTAGACCCGTGAGCGGGGAAAAATCAGATTGCGGCACAAAGAACCTTTGCGCAGCAATCTCCACCATAAATACACCTAATATAGACATATTTCTGTTAGTAAGCAACCGCCTATGTTCGCAAAATGTGGACCACGGACCAATTGAAAACAATGGGTTTGCAAATAAAATGCATATTTTTTGGATCTGCAATTTGCCTAAAAGTTGCAAAAATCACATGTACCTCACATGTGCAATGTGATGCAAATATTCGTGCAGCTTAATGTCATTAATGGGAATGCTAGGCTGAGGCAGGGTTTACATGTTCAGGCTTGAAGACAAAGCCAGGAACGGATCATGGAGGACACAACACATAAAGTAAAGGCTGAATCCACTCCTGACTTTGTCTTGAAAGACTGCACCGAAAAACTTGAACATGTAAACCGAGCTTTAGGAAAAAAAGGGAGACCCTAATTTGCTTCTTTCCTTTTGTAATGGTAATCAGTCCAGGCTGGCGGAGGCTGAGTCGGGGTGGTGTTGGGAAGGCTGGGGGGAAGGGCGCAGCTTGCTGCGTCTTGTACTCATTTATTTAATGAGTTGAAAAAAGGCTGCTCTGGGGTCTTCATTCCCACCTCATTTTCCCTACTGCAATGGTTGGAATGAACATCACACAGGACTACACAGAAGATTTTTAATGATTTTCCTTGTTATTGCTTGAGACGTCCTTAATGATTTTTGCACAGCGTGAATGAGGGTGGTAGTTTTCAGCATGGTGATGGAATAATACTGCTGAAATGAATGAAATAAATATATTTTAAGTAGCACAAGGACATAACACCAATAAACGCAATTAAGAATCTGTACAAATGCTGATAATTTGCTTGGAATGGAGCAGAATTTCCATTTTGATTCATGGAAGTATTTTATCCGAACAGTAAATGCTGCAAGGTCTGCGAGTTCTGAAAGTTACTGATGCAGAAGACTTCGACATCTGGTCAATAAGGGTGCCTTCACATTTTACGCAACAAAATCCACACCATAAAGACATCCCCCATGTTAGCCTATGGGGATGAAAAGTGTCAATAACTGCGTTCCGTTCCGCTGTGGAATTGAGGAAAGTAAAGCTTTGTTGCGGGATTTCCTGAAGCTGAATGTTTCCATTGATTTCAATGGAGATGGAATCTTTACAGAAATCCGAAACATTATTCACCCACAAAAAAATCGACAGCATAATCCACAAAAAAAAAAAGCAACTGAAGATTTTGTTGTGTCAAATTCCGCAACGTGTGAAGGCACTCTAAAGGGGTTGTAAAACCAAAGGAGAGGCTAGTATCACACTATCAGATCTGCCAGGCAATTGTCGGGAGGGAAGTGTTCCTTCCGAGCCTGTGCCTGCTTGTCAGCAGAGAAGACTACAGCTATTACATGCAGTAATCTCCTCCTCAGTATGGGGAGGAGCGATCGCTAATTCCATCGCTTATGTCATTGCTCGTCCCCATACTGAATCATTGTTTGCCGGCAGAAGATTGTGATTACACAGAACTATATGCTGCCAGCAAACTATTTTTAAGCCTGCTGAAAGATTCAGATTGCCCAATGAACGAGCAAACTGCTCGGTGGCAGTATTACACTGCCAGATCATCGCTAACGAGTGTTCCTACAAATGCTCGTTAGCGATGATATGGTCGGCTATCAGCCAGTTTAACATAAGCTTGAGGGTTGGGATTCTCTTTCCCATGGATGCAACTCCCAGAGTAATGGGTATAGTAGCGTATATGGGGACTATCTGTACTGAGAGATAAAAGAAGCTAATAATAATGGTGGATGATGGAAAGGTAGGGTGGGGAAATGACCATAACTGAGGTTGCTGGAAGACCAAACTAATCTTAAAAAGGAATGGGGGTCATTTACGAACATTTTTATGCCAGTTTTTGGCATAAAAATTACGACTTTTTTAACACCCATGCAACAATATTTTGTCGCACAGGCGTTGTTGTGCTGTGCTTGCCAATTGGGGGCAGAAGGGACATGTGCTGTCCGCATCCGTGTGGCCATTCTGCATATTATAGAACATGTGCCTCTCTATGCCTCCCCAGTGAAGGCAGGAAGTTAGATAGAGATCAGAGTGAGTGATACCCTGCATGAGGGAGGTTGTTTGGTGAGAGACTCGCCCTTGCCGGGTGAGCATCGCCTAAAGCCAGGAAAAGATTCCGTGGAGTACACCAGCGACCTGACAAAGATAAATTACAAGCAAAGAGAAAGCTGAGGACTTTAACCAGCTTATTCATACAGCAGAAAGTAAGAGAAAGGATTTCTGTTTAACCTTGCAAACCTAAAGTACAGCAGAGAGCGATAGCAACAGATGTAGCAGGGCCTAGAGTTTTTACCAGCCTGCCAAAGTTTGCCAATGCCTGCTGGGAATCAGGAAAGTACAAGAAATTGTTTCGAAGACAAGTTTATTCAAGTAAAGCTGTGTTTGAACTTTATAACCAAGTGTGGACTCAATTCATTCATCATTAAAGTTCAACTACCCCTTGCTCTACTTCGGACAGCCACGTCTGGGATCTCAAGGATATTCCAGGTAGGAGCGTGGTGACACGTGCATCCAACATTTGAAGAGACATTGTAGGCTGCACTACACCACTCTGGCAATCCTACACTGGGTGTCCCACCAGCAAGACATCTTGAAATGGAAACCTTCCGCTCCTGCTGCTTTACCGCAGCTGGCGTCACAACAAACTTTTTATACACCTGTTGGTCATAACACCTTAAAGGGATTTCCAGGCTGAGGCCGGACGTCGCACAGGTACTATTCTTGTCAGTTTTGGGAACAAGAATAGGCATTTCTACAATAGATACTGAGGAAAGTGTGCGATGCTCACAGTCAGTATATTTAGCGAATCTGCGATGTACTGACCACAAAAAGGAAATAGCCCTGTGCATGAGCCATTACTGTGTTATGCCTGGTAAAGATCATGTCTCGTATTCTTTCTTTGGTAGTCTTTGATAGAGATGTCGCGAACATAAAATTTTCCGTGCACGCCGTGGACGCATTAGATACCGGCATTTCCTGCTTGAGAAAGGGCTCCAACTTGGACCGGAAACGTTGCAGTTTATATACTCTGAAAAATTCAGTTTCTACGAATTGTGGATATAGTCCATACTATCGTGTTTAAATTGTACCACTAGTGTGAATAATAAACTATTGTGCACTAAGCATCGATTGGCGTGCTGTCTCCGAAATATGTGTTACATATTGACTCCTGGACGACTTGGGTGGAAGTCATCAAAGGGGACGTGCACCCATGAAAGCCTCATCTTGATGTGTGCTGAGGTCCACTATTGAATTAACTGAAGATTGAGAATATAGTGCTATATTCGTTATATTCGTCAATTCTAGCAATACAACCATTAGGAACTCAGATCTAAGTTGAATTCGCAATGCGATTAATACAGGTTATAGTAATCGCATTGCGATTACAACTTAGATCTGAGTTCCTAATGGTTGTATTGCTAGAATTGACGAATATAACGAATATAGCGCTATATTCTCAATCTTCGTTATATTCTAGCATTACAACCATTAGGAACCCAGCTCTAAGTTAAATTCGCAATGCGATTAATGCAGGTTATATTAATCGCATTGCGATTACAACTACTAACACTGCAGCTTCAGAATGAATCTAAGATGGATGCTGTCCTTGCTTTTTGATAGGAGGTGGGAGGGTCTGGGAGGGAGGGTATGCTGACTGGCTGTAATGTGTCTGCTGACTGTGAGGTACAGGGTCAAAGTTTGCTCAATGATAAAGTATAGGGGCGAACGCACACATAGCATATGTTCGCCCGCCGTGGCGGACTCGAACAAGCTATGTTCGCCAGGAACCGTTCGCCGGCGAATAGTTCGGGACATCTCTACTCTTCGATTCTCTGCCCTAGGACCTGCACTAGGCATGACACAATGGGGCACATTTACTAATGCTTATTGGCAAAGTCTGTCTTCAATTTGCACCTCATTTATTATCCTTTCATAATTCTTTATTGATTTGTCTGACATCTACCTGTATTGGTCGTTTCTTATAAAAGAAATTTAAATTCACTAAAACTGGTCTAAATAGTATGCACATGAATATGTGGAGCAAGTGAGCTGAATTTTGGAGCACGTTTGTGGCGCAACTCACCACTCAATAGAGACAGAAATGTACACCAGCCCTCGGGTGACGTAGAAATTAAATAAATAGGACAGAAATTAGGCACAAGAGTTAAAAAGCTTCTGAATTTGTCTTATATGTCAAAATAGGTGCAACAGGTGCAAATGCTTCCAAAATATGCGCAAAAACAGTTGGTAAATGAGACTTAATAAATAAGACAGTCCTAAACAGGCTTTTTACTCATAAAAACAGGCGGCTACACTTTAGTAAAAGTGTCAGTGTATCGGTTTTTCATAAGGGGTTCCTCCGGATTCACTGAGTTATAACAAAACATCAGTGCCCCAAAATGTAATAAAACAATAAAAGAACATATACTCAGCATATCACTCATATGCAGCATATTGCTGGCCTCAGCAGTCTTGTGCTGTATACTGCTGAAACCATCATTGGCTGTAGTGGTCACATGGCATACATATCTATTAACTCTTATTGGTTGCTATGGGCAACTAAGCCAGTTCTACTTTACACCTGTTTTTGACTAACTCTCCCTCTTTAGTCTTTATTTACTGACTTGAAGATGGGAGTAGTAGTACATACAAGAGTAGAAGGCACAGTTTTAAAGTATATATCAGTGTTATCTGCTCTCAATAACAGCATATAGGCAGCAACAATGATGGTAGTTGTAGTACTCCCTGTCTCTCTTTCTAAGGACACTTTGCAGTCTCTCAACAGAACCATAGGCATGCAGTTAGGTTCTATTTAACTCCTTTTGCAACCCCTTTGGCTGAGATCTTAGATATGAATGTCCATCTCAAAGCATGGCAGGTGCTAAAGTCAACAATCCTTTCCACAGCAGTAAAGTCTTATGCCATAAACGAGAAAATACCTTACTATCTGAAACTTGCATGGTTCTGGACCTTCTGATCATCTTCTCTCACCAGGTACTCCAGTAACAAACTTGCTTTCTTCGTAGCTGAAGTCCCAGAGACAAAGGTTTTCTGAGCTTGGCCTTAGATAGCAGAAGCTTTTACATGCACATCTTCTCTCTTGCTCTGCTCAGACTAAACTCCCCATAAACTAACCAGGGGGCAGACTAAGTATATTACCCTGGCAACCTCAACAGTTTGTCAATTTGCTAACCATTTGGTTGCCTATACACTGCTATTAAGTATGTAAGGCATAATAATTCACATTAAATGCAATAATATTGCATCAACTCATTTAGTTTTATTTAACCCCAGTCAACACTGGAAACCTGCACACTTTTACGCATACATATGCACAAACAGGCATGCTTTTAAACATACTAAAATACACAGAAGCCAAATTTTACTACATAGTCACACTTTTACAAATACATATTCACACACAGGCTGCAGTCACTTATAAATGTGTGTCCGCTGTCTGTTCTCCAATAGTGATGAGCGGCAGGTGCCATATTCGATTTCGACGAAATTCGCGAATATTCGAATGAATATTCGTTTCATATTCGTCGAAATCGAATATTCGTCATTTTTTCTAGTTATCGCGATTAACATGCGATTTAAATAATCGCATATTGCGATTTGTACTTAAGGCTACTTTCCTATTGGTTTCATATCTAGAATTAGCGAGGATGACGAATATGACGAATGTATTCGTCTATTCCTCAAAACGAAGATAACGAAGTATTCTACATCTTCGTTTTAGCTACCTATTCGTCAACTTTGCTAATTCTAGCAATCAAATAGTAAGGTTGACTATAGAGACAGCTGTGTTAAATTCGCTATGCGATTTTTTTTTTTTTTTTAATAAATAGAATACTTATAATAATTTTATCAAGTAATATAATTATTGTATTAAAAAAAAATCGCATAGCGAATTTAACACAGCTGTCTCTATAGTCAGTCAACCTTCCAATTTGATTGCTAGAATTAGCGAGTTGACGAATAGGTTGCTGAAACGAAGATGTAGAATACTCGTTATCTTCGTTTGAGGAATATGACGAATACATTCGTCATATTCGCTATTCGCTAATTCTACCAAGCCAACCATAACTTCTGTGCTCATGGAGCGTCCCCATCACCATGGGAACGTCTCCATATACTAAAATGTACTGTCGGATTTGAGGAATTACGTTGAAATCGCAATGCGATTAATTCAAGTTATATTAATCGCATTGCGATTTCAACTTAGAGCTGGGTTTATAATGGGTCAGCTTGCTAGAATTAACGAAGTTAACGAATATGGAATATAGCAGCAGTGCTAAGTTGAAATCGCAATGCGATTAATTTAACTTAAAGTATTCGCATTGCGATTTCAACTTAGCACTGCTAGTGCATAGCTATACTCCATATTCGTTAATTCTAGCCTATGTAAGATAGCAGTGCTAAGTTGTAATCGCAATGCGATTAATATAACTTGAATTAATCGCATTGCGATTTCAACGTAATTCCTCAAATCCGACAGTACATTTTAGTATATGGAGATTCTCCCATGGATGGGGACGCTCCACATGAGCACGGAAGTCGGCAGAAGCGGCAACGGGCACTGACTAGAGCAGCCAGGAAGCCAGGAATCCTCAGGACAGGTAAGAACTACTTTTGGGAAGTAGGAAAGAAAAAAATATAACTAAAAAAAAAAGAATATTCGAAATAGCGAATTTATAGCGCTATATTCGAAATATTCGCGAATTAGCGAAGTGCCGATATTCGCTAAAAAAATTCGCTTTTCGAATATTCGCGCTCAACACTATTCTCCAACTGGAGCGCTGTGCCTCTGTTCAGCCCTCAGAGGACCAGGCAGCCACAGGAAGCCATTACAGAGAGTTGACTTACATATCACTTGCAGGGTGGCGAGCGCTGCCTCTTGAAAGAAATAGCTACCCGCTGCCAGCTGTATATGATCAGCTGACCTGTCATGATCCCCCTGGTCATGGCAATCTTCAGTTGTCAGGGGAAGCGGGGCTGCTAGGTGGCCCGTTCTGACATCGGAGCCCCGCGTCATGCAGGTATGCCATGTGAGCTGCTTCCTCTTCAGTAGAAAAAGACCGCCATCTGCATGTGCAGGTGATGGTGAATTCTATGTCCTCTGGCTCCCCTTGCTGTTTCTTTGTGGTATTGAAGACTCCTTTGGTTCTGGATTTCTCGATTGGTATTGTGACCATGTTTTTGGCTTCTGGAGATCTGGCATTGTATTGATCTTCTGTTTAAATTCTTTTGTTTAAATTATTTTTTAAATCAAATTCAACAGAATTCTTTACAGTGACAGAAATAAAAGAGAATAAGTCAATGTCACATACAAAAGTAAAATTGATATACAGAGCATTAAAAGTCATGACATGTATTATAATAAGATTGTATATAAATAAGAGTATAGATGACAATAATTTAACTCTCAAAAGTTGTTGACCTTATAACACACAATTGTCGCTGGGATGACAAATCATCTTGTAGAAAATTAGGACCAAAGTCTTTATTGATAACCCAGTAAAATGATAGTGAACCTATTTCACTTCAGTTTTCCAATAATTCGGATTAGGTCAACTTCTAGAGTACGGAGCGTAATATTCTGGTCGGCTCTTCCCAGCTGACTTTTTGGCGTGTTGGTTTTCTCGTTTGTCTCTAGCGTTTTGTACTTCATTATCCGACTGGCATTTGACTCTATTTCATACTACTATTCTCTTAGTGTTTGTTTGTGTGTCGCCTTCACAGGTATTACAATATAGGTACTGTTGCGCAGTTGTGGGGTCACTGCCTAGAGTGACCTTGCAAGTAGGTAGGGATAGTGGGTCCAGGAAGTTTTAGGGCTGCACTATTCCTGTTTGTGTGTGACGGTAGTCGCGTTATCCCGACATGACCACTCCTGAGTCCATCCTTATGTTTGCAAACTTTTCGTGCAGCACCATGACATGCTGTAGTTGTAGCACATAAATGGAGCTACTCTGCAGACCTCTTTTTAGTAGTTCAAGTTTTTAAGATGGTGGGTGGTTTCGGTGGGCATGGGCCCCCTAGGAGCCCAAACTGTCCATATAATGATCCACCATTAACAGTAAGGACTCCAGTAATTATATGGCCTCCACAGTGGACTTCATATTCGGTTACACTGTTGGTCTATGTCTATGTTATTTCTATGTAAGCTCTAGGTAAATAGAAATAATGGTAACCATGATGATTATCACTTTGCACAGTGAATACGTTCATTCTACAATTCTAAACTATATTCCAATTTCAGCAGCTTTCATACACCAACCTCCATTATTGTATTGCAGCTATGAAATTATGCAAAGCTACTTGAATCAATGTAAAACAATTTTCATTTAGACCGCCAAGTGAATTGCTCTTTAGGAAACAACGATATCTCTTTGTGAGATTTTTTCCGCTGCTTAGCAGCTGTGTGAATGAGTTCCTAGGGCTGTGCCACCTGGGCACCCTCAAGAAATTGGAATTGTTTTAACTCTTTAAAAGCCACAAATAAATAAAAGAAATCTACCAAACTCATACTAAACGAAATTGGTAATGGGAATAGACAGGATAAACAAATGCCTTAAAGGGAATCTGTCACCTCTGATTACACAATTTCAGCTTTTAAACCAGTCATGCAGAACACAGTACCTTGAATCGGCTTGTCTTTTCTATTATGTCAAACCGATTCAAGGAGCTTCATCATTGTCACTGGGCATGCGCTTCCTCCCAGGATGACTGAGGAGAGAGCGAGCATCTGACGTCACTGGCTCGGCGCATGCCCAGTGACAATGATGAAGCTCCTGCCCTCAGTCTCCAGTACATCGCGCTGGTGCAGCCCTAAGTGGGTACTGCGCCTGCGCGAGAGTTCGCTCGGCCGTCAGGGAGGGGGAGGAGACGCTGTGGGCGGTTAGGTCTGCTTGTCGGAGGCAGCTTTGGGCACTGTAGGGGGGCGTTACTGGGCTCCAAAGGGGGAAGAAAACGCCCCTCTGGGCACCTTCAGACTTAATTTGCATAAAGATAAAATGCGTTTTTTAGCAAAACTACTGCACGAATGACATAATAGAAAAGACAAGCCGATTCAAGGTACTGTGTTCTGCATGACTGGTTTAAAAGCTGAAATTATGTAATCAGAGGTGACAGATTCCCTTTAAACATTAGATCAGAAGAAAACATTGACAGCAAAGGGCCACTGTGCAAGAAGTGTGCCTGGACCACCAAGCCTTCCATAGTCAGTCTATATTCATCTGACGAGTGTAAAGGTCATTAAAGCAGCTACTTCTGGTTACAAAGGTGCATCCCAGTGACCTCTCCTCCTGTCTCTCCTTTTCTCCTCTTCCTCTTTAACAGTCAGCAGGATGGGGTGGGAGGATTGCTGCAGAAGCTGTCAGCCACGGCTCCAGCGTTCTCCTGGGGTGTTTCAATGTCATCAGGAGTCAGCATCAATGTGGGATGCTGCCACCTACTGGACACAGTGATGATAGCTGCCCTCAAACAGGTAGTCAGATCATTATTACAGCTATCACACTGCCTGCCTGTGGACTACCCACTTTCTCTGGGCCCCTGTCAAACTAAACCAGGTGCACATTTGCTATGTCCACTGCTACATTAGATAAAAAAAGATAATTCCATGAATATGTCATTGAAATATCAGAAAATGATGATAGTACATGTTCCTTATAAAGAACCCCAACTGAGTTTCACAATAAGTAGACTGAAGTCCTTGAAACAGCAATCAAATACTTCTTAAAGTGAATTTCCACCCTACTAATCTTTATATACGGAAAATACTATATCCAAATTAGAGCTTAAGTTTTCTTATACAGAGCTCCAAATATCATTCATACACATAGATTTAAAAGAATAATTTTGGATTGCCTGCAGCCACCGCTAGAGGGAGCTCAGGAGCTTACTGTATACTGTTTAATCATTAAATGCAATAATAAAATAGTATGCAGTAGTCTCCTAGGCTCCCCTAGTGGAATTGGCAACAGCCAAAATTTGATTATTTTGAGGGAATCTGTGACCAGGAAATTTCCATGTTAAACCAAGCACAATACCTTGTAGGGCTAGCTCAGCTGAATGGGTTCTGACCCTTTTAAAGATATATTAAGTGATTAATCAACACCAAATTTTATACTGAAAACTATAATAACGTATAAAAGCTGGACATTCACTTTAAGGCTATTAGTGTTGATCGAGCATGCTCGGCCGAACAATAGTTCGGCACGGGCATCTCGATGCTCGGCACATGACGGTATTCGGCCGATTACTAAATTTGCTTGAGCGCAATGCAGTCTTCTCCCCAGAGCCAATAAACGTGCAGGAAGGTACTGCCACCACTGTAATGCCCTAGCCATGTTGGCTACTGGCATTACAGTGATTGGTTGGCCGGAACGCGTCATCGGGTGCTATATAGCACCCGATGACACGTGTTCGGCTCAGTAATAGTAAGGGAGAGCTGAACATAGGGAGAAACAGACAGTGTAAGGAGTGTTATTGGAAGATTTTTATTAGAAAAACTTTTGAGACCCAAAAGTCCTTTTAAGGACTGTTGTGTGTGACAGCAGCAATATATGTTTGTAGAGCAACCTGCGCTGAATTGCTCAGTCTTAGGGAGAGCTGTGCATAGGAAGGGACAGACAGTGTAGGGAGTGTTATTGGAAGACTTTTTTTAGAAAAACTTTTCAGAGACCCAAAAGTCCTTTTAAGGACTATTGTGTGTGACAGCAGCAATATATATTTCTAGCGCATCCTGCGCTAAATAGCGTCTAATAGGCCGCTGGGGACAGGTAAATTATCCGGCCCACATCTTCTCTGTAAAGTGTGCGCATCCCTAAAATATCTGTGACATCCAGTGTACGTTTTACGGTGTCCTCTGAGGACAGTTAAACTATCCGTGCCACATCTCCTGTGTAAAATGTGTGCATCCCTAAAATATCAGTGAGATCCAGTATACTTTTTCCGTAGACGGTGTCCACTGCGGACAGTTAAATTATTTGCGCCACATCTCATGTGTAAAGTGTGCGCATCCAAAAAATATCAGTGACATCCAGTGTACTTTTTCTGTAGATGGTGTCCACTTCTGAGAGTGACATTACCAGGGGGGAATCTAAAGTGTAACATGTGCGTTTATCAGTGACATATAGTGTACTTTTTAAATAAATGGTGTTACATGCTGCTGGCCAATCCCCTTTTGAAGGCGCAGGCCCGGATGCCTCGCGCCCTGCACCTGGACCTTTGCAAGCACCTTCAGCAACCACATCTACTTTCCTGTCCCAGCACAGCGTCCAAATATCCTTACCCCAGGCATTTAAACGCAAGCGCAAATACCCAGTCACCCACCCACAGCACTAAATGCGCAACCTTCCAAATTACTGGCCCTGGAAATGTTGCCATTTAGGCTTGTGGACACCGAGGCCTTCCGCAGCCTGATGTTGGTGGCCGTCCCATGTTATGCAGTCCCCTGCCGCCAGTATTTTTCACGATGTGACGTGCCCGCCTTACACCAACATCTGTCCCGTAACATCACACATGCCCTGACCAACGCAGTTAAAGGATTTAATAGGGTACTCATTCCAATAACAGGGCCAGTTGGAAGTCCTGTATTGTTATTTATCGTCACTACCTTCCCGAGTTGGGAGTGGGTAATTGGCACGCCTGCTGCCTTCCTTGAATGTGGTAGCCGTTTCTTAGGCTCCCTCCCCGGAATCAAACCCTGATTCCCCGTTACCCGTGGCCACTATGGTAGGCGCAGAAAGTACCATCGAAAGTTGATAGGGTAGAAATCCAAATGGATCGTCGACGTCACGGGGAAGTGCGATGAGCCAGAAGTTATCAAAGTTAACAAAGCATCAGCAGGCCCTCGCCCATAATGTTTTCGATGGTCAGCTCACCTGCAGGCTCTCACCTACAATCTTTTACAGGGTCAGCTTACCTGCAGGCCCTCGCATATAATGTTTTACAGGGTCTGCTCACCTGCAGACCCTCACATATAATGTTTTAGAAGGTCAACTCACCTGCAGGCCCTCACTTACAATCTTTTACGGGGTTAGCTTACATGCGGACCCTCGAATATAATGTTTTACAGGGTCAGCTCACCTGCAGGCCCCCGCATATAATGTTTTACAAGGTCAGCTCACCAGCAGGCCCTCACCTACAATCTTTTACAGTGTCAGATCACCTGCAGACCCTCGAATATAATGCTTTACAGGGTTAGCTCACCTGCAGGCCCTCGCATATTATATTTTAGAGGATCAGCTTACCTGCAGGCCTTCGAATATAATTATTTAGAGGGTCAGCTCACCTGGAGGCCCTCACATATAAGGTTTTAGAGGGTCAGCTCACCTGCAGGCCCTCACCTGCAACCTTTTAGAGGGTCAGCTCATCAGCAGGCCCTCACCTACAATCCTTTACAGGGTCAGCTCAACAGCAGGCCCTCACCTACAATCTTTTACAGGGTCAGCTTACCTGCAGGCCCTCGAATATAAGGTTTTACAGGGTCAGCTCACCAGCAGGCCCTCACCTACAATCTTTTACGGGGTCAGCTTACCAGCAGGCCCTCACCTAAAATCTTTTACAGTGTCAGCTCACCTGCAGGCCCTCGAATATAATGTTTTTCAGGGTCAGCTCAACTGCAGGCCCACACATATAATGTTTTAGAGGGTCAGCTCACCTGCAGGCCCTCACCTACAATCTTTTACAGGGTCAGCTCACCTGCAGGCCCTCGAATATAATTTTTTACAGGGTCAGCTCACCTGCAGGGCCTCGCATATAATGTTTTAGAGGGTCAGCTCATCAGCAGGCCCTCACTTACAATCTTTTACGGGGTCAGCTCACCTGCAGGCCCTCGAATATAAGGTTTTACAGGGTCAGCTCACCAGCAGGCCCTCACCTACAATCTTTTACAGTGTCAGCTCACCTGCAGACCCTCGAATATAATGTTTTACAGGGTCAGCTCACCTGCAGGCCCACACATATAATGTTTTAGAAGGTCAGCTCACATGCAGGCCCTCACCTACAACCTTTTAGAGGGTCAGCTCACAACTTTTCTTATGAACCAGGCACCCTCCCCTCTTCAGAGCAGGGGGTGCCTGGTTTAATGCTTGGGTTCTCCTATTGACTTTCATTATACTCGGGTGCTCGGTAGAGCACCCGAGCATCCCGATGTGTTCGGCCCGAGCACTTTGGTGCTTGATCAACACTAAAGGCTATATTTCGGTAACTTGGAACTACTTTTATCAGCAGGTATGTCCGAATGTAACTATAAGTGGCATTCTTTGCTGCAGTAGATGAGGTTTCAAGTGCCGGACAATCATGAGGTCCCCAGTGGTGACATTTCTAGCAAAATGGGGACTTTTGCCTTGCTGAAAAGTGAATATAAAGGGTGCCATAGGTTAACTTTAGCTGGTGTGTCCTTTGTGGTGTCAGATGAACAAACAAAAGTTTCTGAGGCTTCCCTTTTGTGTCTTTGAGAAAAAAAAATTATTAAAATTTCATTGACTTTTTAAAAATCTTTTGATGTATCATAGAAACATATCAAAAGTTTTGACTGGTGGGGGTTTGAGTGCTGACACCCCCATTGATCACTAGAATGAGAAGAGAGAAGTGCGAGGAGAACAAATTCGAGAAGGGCCTATAGACTTTCTTTTGACTCCATCTTGCTTCCTCTACTAGAGCAAGAGAGCTCAATATGAAAGCATTTCTCTTTTCTTGCTCTAGCAATTAGTTCGGGTCTCAGCATTCCGACCCCCACTGATCAAAACTTTTGATAAGTATCTCAAAAGATATCTCAAAGTAAGTGGCCCTTTAAAAAGAGAGCTAAAAATGTAAATAAGACATCAAAGTACAGTCCATGAAACATTCTTGACACCAAGCTTCCAGGTCTCTGTTCCATGGTAATGTCTGTAAAGAATCTGTGGTTCACGTAGGCTACTTTCATACCGGTGGCGGAACAGCCTGCTGGATCCGTGCTAACGCTAGCCTACTGTGACGCTGGAGGTCTGGCCGCAGCACGGCAAACAAGCTGAGAGGCAGACGGACAAAAACCGCAGCATCTGGCTGGTGGTTGATGTGCCTAACTTATGTAGAGGCCCGGTGCATCATGTGCCAGTGCAAGGGGTCTAAAACGCCAGTCAGAGTGGGGCCCCTGTAACACAGGACCCACGCTGGAAACTAGCTGGATCCCATTATAATCCAAAAGGTCTAGAGGTGAACGGCTGTCTCTCACTAGGCCGGGTTCTGTGAACTCAGGCAGGTTGTTTTCTGCCAGATCAGTTAAACGGAGGTGTGAACCTACCCTTATGATACCAAATGTATTGTACGCCAGAGTTACCAAATTGCAGTCTGTCTGTAGGTGCTTCTGTATTCGAGGCATTGATATTTATTCTTCTCTCTCTCTCACGTTCTGTATATCTGGGCATATATATATATATATATATACATATACATATTCTAGTATTCTTAAATAGTAAAATTTGGCTTGTCTGATTAGCGTTCTGGAGGTTTGTGCAGTTGAATTGTTGGCATATTTGCACAATGCGTTGATCTGTGATGTCTGCAGTCCTGGGATTGACATCCTGCTGTGTTTATTCAATCCTCGTGTGCTATGATTATGTTATCGGGCCGGCCAGGCAAAGGGGGAGGAGCAAGTCTAATTTCAAAGCAGGATTAGGTTGAAATAATGAGGACACCACGATTCAGTTACCATGGAAACATCACATCGTGAAATATAGTATAACTGGTGAACCGCTCTGCAGAAGTCAGGTTATTCTTTTTTTTTTTTGTGATAATTCTAACTTGTTTCAACGGCCCTTAGTTTAAGTATAAAACACCAACTATGTATATGTGTTATTTTAGAGTTAATCTTTAGGCATTTTTACCTCCCTTTACAAAATTCCATTCAGAAAACTGCACATGCATTCACAGATGTAGGTGACAGTCGCTCCCAGGCTATCACACAGTATTAGGAACAACACGAGTGCAGTAACCTAGACCTAGGAGTATCTGCAAAGTTAGGTTTGGTATATAATGTTTGTAATGTTAATCTAATGTACTGTATACTCAGGGTGTGGGCTGGCTCCATCCCCTGCTTCCAGAAGTTTCCAGTGAGAGTAGCTCTAGAGAGAGAGGAAGAAGGAGCAGTCTCCATGTGCTTCTGTCCTGTATAGCACATTCCAGACCCTGGAGCCTCGGTTGCCTCCACGAGTTCCAGGAGATGCAAACAAGCAAGAACTAAATAAGGAGGATTTGCATGGCTTTAGTGAGAGAGAGAGCTAGGGTAACCAAGCTTAAGGAAATCCAGACTCTGCTGCTGCAGAGGGAAAACAAGTTAAGACAGCCTATGCACCCCAGAATAGTTGACATTACTGCCATGATTGCCCAAGCACAGTTATTACCCAAAGATCCCTATAACAAATATTTTTGCAATCTGGGGGCTGTATTTATCTGCATAGCTCATGCTGGAACATCTGGGTGAACTTTACATTGTATACAAACTACTGCTGGATTTACTACAACTTCAATCCTGTATATAGTGAAGATAAACTCTTGTTAAGTTTCATCTGGGCTGGTCTCTGACTCTCTTAAGACCACATGATGGCCATTGCATTTCCTACATGTACCCTGCCAGCACCTATGGACATTAAAACTATTGGCAGCTCTCAACCACCATCAGGCATGGAGCTCACACCTACAGGGAATGCCTAGAGGAAACAAATGGTGCCCACCTTCACTTCACCAACCTCAGTGAGCAATGGCCTGAGGAAGTATACCATGACACATCATCAGGGCCACTACTACTCCCATCCACTGCTCCGGCTTCTCCAGAGTTTGCTGCACACGGTAAGTGGCAGACTTAGCACATCCATATACTACATGGACAGCCATATAATACTACCTCTAATATTCCCCCTTATAGTGGCAGCTGCAAGGAAAATGTATGCATACATGCAGCCTTAAAGGGAACCTGTCACCTCCAAAACACATATAAAACCGATATCATTACCTTAAAGTAGCCCCCAGTGTGTTCATATTCATGCGTCTCATTTCTCCATCGGTTGCTGCATACTTTATAAAAACTCTGTTTCAATCTCCATTCGTGCTATCTTCAGAGCCAGCTTGAAGTCAAGGGGGCAGTGGCCTCCTTGCTTCAAGTCAAGCTAGCCCTTACCCGTCCTCTCTTCACTTTGAGTGACATCCTGCCATGAGGCTGGGATCATGCAAGTCTCGCGCATGTGCGGTGTTTCTCCTTGTTACTGCGCAACCAGAATTGCCGGCTGCGCGCTTGATGGAAATGGCCGGCGCATACGCAGTTAGACGATAGCAGTCGGCTGACTGCGGGAGCCGGAGCCTGGATCGCGCAGTAACAAGGAGTGCACCGCTTATATGCGAGAGACTTGCACGATCCCAGCCTCACGGCAGGATGTCACTCGAAGTGAAGAGAGAATGGGTAAGGGGCGGGCTTAGCTTGACTTGAAGCAAGCAGGCAACAGGCCCCTTGACTTCAAGCTGGCTCTGAAGATAGTGTGAATTTTTAAGTTTAGTCCCTTGACTTCTTGTATGGGTGACTACCATTTTAAGCATATGTACACAGAAGGCAGAGCTGAGGTTGACATTTAAAGGGAATATGTAATTAGTCCAAAAAGTTTATATAATCCTGCAGTTTTGACACTGGCCACTAGGTTTACAATATATTAAGACTTCCTGTTCTTTGAGAGCAGGTACATGGGCCAGTGGTGGTTATACCCCCATAAAAAATGTCAATGTCTCAATAACTTGTCATGTGGCCTTGAGCATTAATTACAGCTTGAGAATGATGTCTCATGCAGTTCAAAAGTTGACTTATTGTCTGCTGAGGCATGGCATTCCACTCTTCTTAAAGGGTGGCCCTCAGGTCATTGAGTTTCTGGGGTATAGAGTTAAAAGCCTCTACATGGTGACCCTGCTGATCCCATAGGTTTTCAATGGGATTCAGGTCTGGAGAAAGTGCAGGACACTCCACTTGAGGTACCCCAGTTTTCAGCAGCCGTTCCTTAATAATGAAACCTCGATAAGCTGGCGCATTGTTGTCCATGAAGATGAAATTAGGCCTGTGTTGTTCATGCAGAGGCAGAATGACTGGATTAAAGATGTTACTCAAGTAGTGTGAGCTTGTCACTGTACCTTTCACAAGGTGTAGGGCAATTCTGTATTGACTAGACACACCTGCCCACAATGTAACACCACCACCACTAAAATCTCATCTAGTGACAACAGTGGCTGATGCAACACTACCAAAGGCTCGTCTGGTGACAACAGTGGCTGATGCATAGCTGATGCCTGTGCCTGGTGGTGGGGTGAGGGACCCTTGCAGGTAATATAGCACGCAGACGACACTGATTTAAACGGTTTTGTATGGTCTGATGTGACATGGTATCTCTCATCTCCCTTAAATGTGCCTGGAGTTTTGTGGCATACATCATCCGGTTCCGCAGGGCATGTTCAAAATGAAGCAGTCAGTGTGGGAAGTGGCCAAAGGATATTCACTTCTATGCCTTTCTGTGACTCTTCCAGTCTCTCTGTATCTCTGTTGCAACCTGCTGATGACTCTCTGTGACACTCTAAGCTCAGTGGACACTTACATAAGCGAACACCCTGCTTGAAGCCTTGCAATAGCGAGGTATTGTTGATCGATTTTTAGGTGTCGTTGGTTTCATGATGTCAAAATGTGAACAGCATGATGAGGAGCACTCCCTGTAGCTAGGTAAATGTCTGTGTCTGTGTGGGTGCACGGCAGGGCTTGAAATGATGCAATGGTCAGGTTGGTAAAATCAGGGGAATCTGAAACCTTGCCACTGGGAACTCCTTGACTCTGCCCAGAAACACCCACTTATGGGTAGCGTTACGGTTAGCCCCATCAATTTTTGACCCAGTACTGCCCAAATTTTCCCGGGACTGTCTCTGAAAATCAGGGACAGTCCCTGTAAATTTGGGGCAGTTGACAGCTCTGGTAGAGTTGTGGCCCAGAGCAGTTTGGTTGCATCCTTTATTTTATTAAAGGGATGAGAACTTGAACAGTAATGCTCTCTCCACCCGTCCAACAAATTTTATTGTGGGGAATTACCCAAGGATCATGGAAGGAAGGTAGCGGTATATAAGCACTGAGTCATCCTGTGGTGCTTAGGAGTGTGGTGGCGTTAACTTGCACAAACAGGGGCACACCTTTAAAGGCGTTGGCCCATCAACAATATGTATTACCATCCACAGCATAACTCGTGTCATGAATAATGCAAGATTGCTGGGGTCCAACTGCTGAGACAGCTGTAATGGGGTCAGACCTTACAGATATTTTCTTTTTTGGCCCTGAGTGGTATGCATGGCTTCCCACTATAAGTTGGCAGATACAATAAACCAGAGTTGCAACTTAAGAAAGGTGGATTTAGAAGGAGAGACTCCTCTCTTTCCTAATACTGTGGCCTCAACTCTTTTGTGGTGCTCAGCTGCAACTTACTGTATCTACTAGCTCACCCTCATGATTAGTGCTACTCACCTCTACTTCTAACTAGCTACTCACAGAAACACCAGTGAATCCCAGCAAACAGTCTCAGGCAGTTCTGTATCTGACCAAGATGCTTGCCTTCACTTCTATTCCTCATCTCTACTAATCAGGAGACCACCTCTTTATTCAAACAGGCGACACAGGACCCCATTCTCTTGATAAGTTTGAGTCCAAGTGGTTGGACCTTCTGTCGATAGGGGTTACATGTTGTTCCTGGGCCAACCTCTTTAATCTTTACTATGGTCCCTGTAGTACCCTGGAGCAAGGGTACTTTGGACTATGGACATTTGCCCCTATTACTACTATCCAAAGCCATCAACTACCTATTTAGTTGCACTCTGAAGGGTTAACTTGCCCTGTGATTTATGTTTTATCGTCTGCTCTTATACTGTTTTATATTGTTGAACTGCATTTATATATTTATTGTAATATATCCTGTTCATTTGCACTATTAGACTATAGCTGCACTGCCCTGTGGAAAGGGTAAATGCACAGCCAGCTAATACTGAGAGACTTTATTACTTTCTACCGTTGCAGGGTTTGGAGGAAAAAACAGACACACCGACTTTCTGTTTCATTTACCTCTGTTGTTTATGTCTAAAGAATTGTTTATGGAAAAATTGCTTAGCTACCTTCACATCTGTGGTAGTAGTGTTGCGGTAGCTTGTTCCAGCAGGCAAGCGGAGGATCAACCAGACACATTTCGCAGCATGCATCGGTTTGTGTCTGGTGGGTTCTCCACTTGTCAGTCGGATGTGAATGGAATGGGGCACATTCCATTTTCATCCGGCAGTGCCAGATAGTTTTATTCCGGCAGGCTATTCTCTGACGGAACAACCTGCTGGAATGAAATACGCAGATGTGAAGTTAGCCTTAGTCATTCCCGAAGACTTGAACTTAAGCTCTGTACAAGTCTATCATATACATAGTAACATAGTATATAAGACCGAAAAAAGACATTTGTCCATCCAGTTCGGCCTGTTTCCTACAGGTTGATCCAGAGGAAGGCAAAAAACCCCTGTGAGGCAGAAGCCAATTTTCCCCACTTAAGGGGAAAAAAAACATCCTTCCTGACTCCAATCAGGCAATCAGAATAACTCCCTGGATCAACGACCCCTCTCTAGTAGCTATAGCCTGTAATATTATTACACT
Source organism: Bufotes viridis (assembly GCA_033119425.1). Lineage (NCBI taxonomy): Eukaryota > Metazoa > Chordata > Amphibia > Anura > Bufonidae > Bufotes > Bufotes viridis. Next base: position 564,468,262 of record CM065589.1, read on the forward strand.
CCAGAAATACATCCAGGCCCCTCTTGAATTCCTTTATTGTACTCACCATCACCACCTCCTCAGGCAGAGAGCTCCATAGTCTCACTGCTCTTACAGTGAAGAATCCTTTTCTATGTTTGTGTACAAACCTTCTTTCCTCCAGACGCAGAGGATGTCCTCTCGTCACAGTGACAGTCCTGGGGATAAATAGATGATGGGAGAGATCTCTGTACTGACCCCTAATATATTTAAACATAGTTATTAGATCTCCCCTCAGTCGTCTTTTTTCTAAAGTGAATAACCCTAATTTTGATAACCTTTCAGGGTACTGTAGTTGCCCCATTCCAGTTATTTACTTTAGTTGCCCTCCTCTGAACCCTCTCAAGCTCTGCTATGTCCGCCTTGTTCACAGGAGCCCAGAACTGTACACAGTACTCCATGTGTGATCTGACTAGTGATTTGTAAAGTGGTAGGACTATGTTCTCATCACCGGCATCTATGCCCCTTTTGATGTAACCCATTATCTTATTGGCCTTGGCAGTAGCTGCCTGACACTGGTTTTTGCAGCTTAATTTGCTGTTTATTAAAATTCCTAGATCCTTTTCCATGTCAGTGTTACCGAGTGTTTTACCATTTAGTATGTACGGGTGACTTGCATTATTCCTTCTCATGTGCATAACTTTACATTTGTCAGTGTTAAACCTCATCTGCCATTTCTCTGCCCAAGCCTCCAATCTATCCAGATCCCTCTGTAGCAGAAAACTCTCCTCTTCAGTGTTAATTACTTTACACAGTTTAGTGTCATCTGCAAAAATTGATATTTTACTGTGCAGGCCTTCTACAAGATCATTAATAAATATATTGAAGAGAATAGGGCCCAATACTGACCCCTGAGGTACCCCACTAGTGACAGTGACCCAATCTGAGTGTGTACCATTAATAACCCCCCTCTGTTTTCTGTCACTCAGACAGTTACTTACCCACATACAGATATTTTCTCCCATTCCGAGCATCCTCATTTTATATACTAACCTTTTAGGAGGTACAGTGTCAAATGCTTTGGAGAAGTCCAGATATACGACATCCATTGATTCGCCGCTGTCAAGTCTAGAACTTACCTCCTTATAGAAGCTGATTAAATTCGTTTGGCATGACCGATCCCTCATGAAGCCATGCTGATATGGCGTTATTTGCTTATTTTCATTGAGATACTCCAAAATAGCATCTCTTAGGGTACTTTCACACTCGCAGCAGGACGGATCCGGCAGGCTATTCAGCCTGCCGGATCCGTCCTGCCGCAATTGGCCGTGCACTGCTGTGCTGCCGCTCCATCCCCATTGACTATAATGGGGTGGGGGGCGGAGCTACGGCGCAGCACGGCTGCGCACGGCAAAAATCGCCGGACTGAAAAGTCGATCATGCAGGACTTTTAGTCCGGCGATCTCAGCCACGCACTGCCGTGCTGCGCCGTAGCTCCGCCCCCCACCCTATTATAGTCAATGGGGACAGAGCGGCAGCACGGCAGTGCACGGCCACTTGCGGCAGGATGGGTTCCGTCCTGCCGCAAGTGTGAAAGTACCCTTAAAAACCCTTCAGTTTACCAACAACAGATGTTAAACTTACCGGCCTATAATTTCCAGACTCTGTTTTTGGACCCTTTTTGAATATTGGCACCACATTTGCTATGCGCCAATCCTGTGGAACATTTCCTGTCAGTATAGAGTCTGTAAATTCCCATTGTAAAAATGTTTCTGTTTAGGTTGTGCTTCTCCACTCCACCTCTCCCACAAGTAAAGTTCTAATTTAGCTAGAAACTGTATATATAGAGAGCAATCAGAGCCCCTTGTTATCTGCAGATAGGGGCCAGTGCTTAGTAGGAGAAACTCTGCCAGAATGCTTGAGTGACCAGAAGAAGATGCTGAGATGGGAATGCTGAACCACAGATCCCGGGATACCAGCCATGTGACGAGGAGCCAGCCGGAATGACTAAGCCACGGGTCCTAGGCCATCAACCTTTGGTCAAGGTACCAGCCTTCTGAAAGAGAGAGAGCGAGGGACAGCTAGCTCAAGCCTTTCTTCAGCATGGAACCTTCTTCCACCTGGGAGGAGACTGGAGAAGCCAGCCCAGTGCATTGCTTGTATTGTTTTGCACTTGAGTTGCTCCAGTAAAGAAGTACACTGGTTTACTGCAGACCCTGACTCTCTGGAATTATTTCCCACCACGTTTATCCCTTCCGGAGATCAGCAACATGTGGTGGCACCTTGACAGTGTCTGGGGAACGCAGTGTAGCATTAGGGCTACTCCAAACCTGGTCACTGTATCCCCCAGAATTTATGTACAGTATATTATGTTTTGCATAAAATATACATATTGTGATAGGATGACATTTGTCTTTCAATATACAGTATATTGACAGGATTCAAAATGTTTAATATCTGCAACTTTCCATGACTAAATATTCCTCTTGATTTCCTACACATTTATATGCAGGAATCTATAAATTGTGTCAACGCGTAAAGTCTATGCGTTCTCTAATAATAATGCCTGGTATTTCTGTTGTGAAATCCATTCACTTTCCTCTATATAGAACCGCAGTGAAAAACAAACATACACAAAAGATAGAAGTAAAGAAGCAGCGAGTGTCAAACTGCTAAAAACCATTCCCGTTAATAGCGCTTTTTAAACCATTAGCGTTGAGTGGTTGCGTTTCATTTTACATTTAGTTGCCCTTGAGAGCTATTTATTTTGCTTTATGCTACACAAATAATGAACTACTCGTAGGAGAGAGTTCACATTTTAAAATAATGTTTTTTTTCTAAAGCAATTTCTTTAGTTATATTTTTAGAAAATTCTAGGGGTGGTATTGAATAATGCTAAAAAGAGTAAAAAAAAAAAAAAAGCTGGAATCTCAATACAATGATAAAAAAACAAATATAAATCAAATAAAACAATATAATCATTATCATAACAACTCATACATATATGTGTTACAGTATAAGGGATGTCCAAGAAGTAGCGCCACTCTCATCCCCAGGTTGTATCTGATATTACAGCTGATCTGCATTCAAGCTGCATTATCGAACATAACCCATGGTAAAAAGATAACCCATGGTAAGCGTCCTGTAAATTACACATTCATTTTTTAGATTTGAGAATATGAGGGGGCTACTATTCTGGAGACCCCTGAATATAAAAAGATAGTGGGGGGGGTAGTAGTGCCTTTGTAAAAGTGGTGCAACATGTGCTGAATGATGTGAAGTAAGGAGGAGTATACTTCTAGACTAGGGATCAGCAACTTTCGGCAATCCAGCTGCTTTGAAACTACAACTCCCATCGTGCACACTTATGCCACTCTTCTTGTAACTCCCATAGAAGTGAAAGGAGGACTCGGGGAGTTGTAATTTCAGAAGAGCTGGAGTGCCAAAGGTTACTGATCCCTGCTCTAGACAGTAAGGCCCCTTTCACACGGGCGAATTTTCCGCGCGGGTGCAATGCGTGAGGAGGACGCATTGCACCCGCACTGAATCCGGACCCATTCATTTCTATGGGGTTGTGCACATGAGCGGTGATTTTCACGCATCACTTCTGCATCAACTCTATATTGTGCATTATTCATGCAACGCAGGCCCCATAGAAGTGAATGGGGCTGCGGGAAAATCGCAAGCAAGTGCGGATGCAGTGCGATTTTCCCACATGGTTGCTTAGCAACGGGACCAGATCTTTATTATTTTCCCTTATAACATGGTTATAAGGGAAAATAATAGCATTCTTAATAAAGAATGCTTAGTAAAATGAAGTGGAGGGGGTTAAAAATAATAAAAGTTAACTTACCTTAGCCACTTGATCGCGTAGTTGCGATCTGTCTTCTCTCTTCATGCTTTAACTAACAACTAAAGGACCTGTGATGACGTCACATCACATGGTCCAATCACATGGTCCATCACCATGATGATCATGGTCCATCACCATGGTGATGGACCATGTGATGTGACGTCATCACAGGTCCTTTAGTTGTTAGCTGAAGCATGAAGAGAGAAGACAGATCGCAACTACGCGATCAAGTGGCTAAGGTAAGTTAACTTTTATTATTTTTAACCCCCTCCACTTCATTTTACTAAGCATTCTTTATTAAGAATGCTATTATTTTCCCTTATAACCATGTATAAGGGAAAATAATAAATTCTACAGAATACTCTACCCGAAACCGGACTTCAGAGATGAAGTCCGGCTTCGGGTCTGGGTACCAAACATGGCGATTTTTCACACGCGCGTGCAAAACGCATTACAAACGTTGGCACTCGTGCAGAAAAATCGCGCATATTCCCGCAACGCACCCGCCTCTTATCCGGGCGTCAAACATGACCTAGAGGCCTAAGGAGAAGAGACAGAAACAACAGTCTATATACAGTCCGTATAAGATGCTTATATACAGTTATCACAAGGTGGCCCCCAGTACAGCCCCTCCCCGTATAGGTTTAATGCTGCTGTTCACCACCTCTACCTATCAGTCGTCTTTTTTGGGGACACCTCTCTTATTGGCAGTCTTACTAACAGCTCAAATATATCTCATGGACTTCATGAAGACAACTTCTCTAACCACAACCACCCCAATTTTTTGCCAATGCTTGCCATTAAGATAAATGGGATATCCCTGTGGTCTTCTGGGCTTCAGGGCACCAGCACAGGATTGGACTATAGCACCTAGCATCCTATATTCCTGGACTATAGCAATATTACTTCACCATTGATGCTTACATGCTAAAAATGTAGATGTTTGCCATGGTTTCTTCTCATGACATTGACTGTATACAGTATGAATGGTTTATCTAAATAATAAATAAAAAAAATCTAAATCTCTCCCCGATATTTCATTTATTAAGGGCATATTGTCTGTAAAGCAAAACCAGAATAAGATGCTTCATGTTCCACGTCTGCACCTGAAGATGGCAGCAGTAGGACACAAACACAGACGACTCCACGGTATCTGCACCATGCAATTAAACAAAAACTCGCAGAAAATAAAAAATAATCTAAAAATGTTCCACAAATCTGTTCCGTTGGAAGCATCTTACACCAGTGTCAAGTGAGGATTCAACTAAAATCATCTACTAAGCCGAGGTGCCGTAATTAAAACAGGGAACTGAAACATGGGTATGAGCGAAGTATGCATCTTAGGGAGAAAGTACAGATGTAGGAGTGCCCAGTATGTCATAATAAACTGTGATATCTCTAGTTTTTATAGGACTACAGATTTAGCTTTTTGTATATATTTTTTTTTACTATATTGTATATTTTTACTATATCTTTTTGTTAGAAGGGTCCCCAAACAAATAAATAGATTAGGGGGAGTCCCACTAACAGGACCCAAGTAATCAGCTGTGGTTGAAACTTGCATCGTGTTCAGTCTGCCTACAGTGCCACCCCAGGTGAAATACAGCATAACATGGTGCCCACTGTAATGAATCAACTCTGCTGTAGGGTTAATCCACCTCTCCCCCCGTTACTCCTCTGCCTCTCCCCTCTGCCAGTCCCTGCACTGGCTCCCCATTGCCATCGAATTCAGTTTAAAATACTAACAAATACATACAAGGCCGTCCACAACCTGTCCCCTCCATAAATCTCTCAGCTACTTTCCTGATACATCCCCACACGTAATCTCCGATCCTCACAGGACCTCCTTCTCTGTTCTCCTCTCATCTGTTCTTCACACAATCGACTACAAGATTTCTCGCCTGCCTCTCCCCTACTCTGGAACTCACTACCCCAACATCCAAAGCTTCAAGAGAAACCTGAAAACCCACCTATACAGGAAAGCCTACCATCTGCAATGAGCATGCTCAGGGGTGGGATTCAAATTTTTAACAGGCTGCCTACTTAACGGCAGACACGCAGCATCATGACTCATGTTTACATATACATACTGTACACCATATATATGCAACACACACACACATAAATATGCCTTATATACACCACACACACATACCATCCAACTTTTAAAAAGCCTAAGGAGCTAAAGCATGGAATGGAAACGCTCATCTCCAGCTGCCACTGTAATTTTAACAACCAGATCTGGAGAACCTGAGGGAACTGGCTGAATCCCATGCCTGAGCATGCTGCCACCACACACCCACAAGAGCAGCCTATACCCTCACCCAGAGGCATTGCTTGGGTCCTAAAAGATCAGGGGCAAAAGTCTCAAGGCATGCCTACCCCCTGAAAACAATTATAATATACTGTATATACTGTATGTGTGTATATATATATATATATATATATATATATACAGTATATATATGTTCTTCAAGCGCCAAGACCTCCCCATAGCACATAATACTAACACCACCACTAGCAAATGCCAAAATGCAGCATAAATTAGACCACTACAGCCACATTACAGTTCCCGCTATAATACACACACATTTCCCCTATAATACACAAAGAACATACACAGCTCCTTCATTCACAGTATATACTGCATGCACAGCTCCTCCGCTCACAGTATATACACAGCAGCTCCTACGCTCACAGTATACACACAGCATCTCCTACGCTCACAGTATATACACAGCATCTCTTCCGCTCACAGTATATACACAGCATCCCCTCTGCTCACAGTATATACACAGCATCTCCTCAGCTCACAGTATCTACACAGCATCTCCTCCGCTCACAGTATATACACAGCATCTCCTCAGCTCACAGTATCTACACAGCATCTCCTCCGCTCACAGTATACATACAGCATCTCCTCTGCTCACAGTATCTACACAGCATCTCCTCCGCTCACTGTATACACACAGCATCTCCTACGCTCACAGTATATACACAGCATCTCCTCCGCTCACAGTATCTACACAGCATCTCCTCCGCTCACAGTATACACACAGCATCTCCTCCGCTCACAGTATATACATAGTATTTCCTCTGCTCCCAGTATCTACACAGCATCTCCTCCGCTCACAGTATACATACAGCATCTCCTCTGCTCACAGTATCTACACAGCATCTCCTCCGCTCACTGTATACACACAGCATCTCCTACGCTCACAGTATATACACAGCATCTCCTCCGCTCACAGTATCTACACAGCATCTCTTCCGCTCACAGTATACACACAGCATCTCCTCCGCTCACAGTATATACATAGTATTTCCTCTGCTCCCAGTATATACACAGCATCTCCTCCGCTCACAGTATATACACAGCATCTCCTCCGCTCACAGTATATACACAGCCTCTCCTCCGCTCACAGTATCTACACAGCATCTCCTCCGCTCACAGTATACATACAGCATCTCCTCTGCTCACAGTATATACACAGCAGCTCTTCAGCTCACAGTATTCACACAGCATCTCCTCCGCTCACAGTATATACACAGCATCTCCTCCGCTCACAGTATACACACAGCATCTCCTCCGCTCACAGTATATACACAGCATCTCCTCCGCTCACAGTATATACACAGCATTAAATAGTTTTATTTAATAAAACTATTATTTTTTTAATTGCATTTCATATGTGTCATTTTTATTTTCAACATTTCTTAATTTCTGAACTGTATTTTTTTATTTGCAACAAAAAAAGGCATACTTAGAAAACTACCTCCTCAGGAAACTAGTCCCCAGTTCACAGAAAGGATTTTCCTTATTGAATTGAATTGAACATTTGCAATCTTGGTATTCATAGGGATAAATCCATAAATGAGGAATACGTTTATTTTATGTCTTTTTACCGCCAATGCACTGGTCACCTGCTCTGCTCTCTACCTGTACCACAGTGGATATAAAAAGTCTACACAACCCTGTTAAAATGTCAGGTTTCTGTGCTGTAAAAAAATGAGACAAAGATAAATAATTTCAGAACTCTTTCCACCTGACCTATAAACTGTACCACTCAATTGAAAAACAAAACTGAAATTTTATAGGTGGAGGGAAGAAAACCAAAAAACCCTAAAATAATGTGGTTGCATAAGTGTGCACACCCTCTTATAACTGGGGATGTAGCTGTGTTCAGTATTAAGCAATCACATTCAAAATCATGTTAAATAGGAGTCAGCATACACCTGCCATCATTTACAGTGCCTCTTATTAACCCCAAATAAAGGTCAGCTGCTCTAGTTGGTCTTTCCTGAAATGTTCTTAGTCGCATCCCACAGCAAAAGCCACGGTCCACAGAGAGCTTCCAAAGCATCAGAGGGATCTCATTGTTAAAAGGTATCAGTCAGGAGAAGGGTACAAAAGAATTTCCAAGGCATTAGATATACCATGGAACACAGTGAAGACAGTCATCATCAAGTGGAGAAAATATGGCACAACAGTGACATTACCAAGAACTGGACGTCCCTCCAAAACTGATGAAAAGACGAGAAGAATACTGGTCTGTGAGGCAACCAAGAGGCCTACAGCAACATTAAAGGAGCTGCAGGAATATCTGGCAAGTACTGGCTGTGTGGTACATGTGACAACAATCTCCAGTATTGTTCATATGTCTGGGCTGTGGGGTAGAGTGGCAAGACGAAAGCCTTTTCTTCCGAAGAAAAACATCCAATCCAGGCTACATTTTGCAAAAACACATCTGAAGTCTCCTAAAAGCATGTGGGAAAAGGTCTTATGGTCTAATGAAACCAAGGTTGAACTTTTTGGCCATAATTCCAAAAGATATGTTTGGCACAAAAACAACACTGCACATCACCAAAAGAACACCATTCCCACAGTGAAGCATGGTGGGGGCAGCATCAGGCTGCGGGGCTGTTTTTCTTCAGCTGGAACTGGGGCCTTAGTTAAGATAGAGGGAATTATGAACAGTTCCAAACACCAGTCAATATTGGCACAAAACCTTCAGGCTTCTGCTAGAAAGCTGAACATGAAGAGGAACTTCTTCTTTCAGCATGACAACGACCCAAAGCATACATCCAAATCAACAAAGGAATGGCTTCACCAGAAGAAGATTAAAGTTTTGGAATGGCCCAGCCAGAGCCCAGACCTCAATCCGATTGAAAATCTGTGGGGTGATCTGAAGAGGGCTGTGCACAGGAGATGCCCTCGCAATCTGACAGATTTGGAGTGTTTTTGCAAAGAAGAGTGGGCAAATCTTGCCAAGTCAAAATGTGCCATGCTGATAGACTCATACCCAAAAGACTGAGTGCTGTAATAAAATCAAAAGGTGCTTCAACAAAGTATTAGTTTAAGGGTGTGCACACTTATGCAACCGTATTATTTTATTTTTATATTTTTTCTTCCCTCTACCTAAAAGATTTCAGTTTGTTTTTCAATTGAGTTGTACAGTTTATAGGTCACATTAAAGGTAGAAAAAGTTCTGAAATGATTTATCTTTGTCTTTGTGTCGACTTTTTATATCCACTGTATATGTACTGTACTGCTCTCTACTTGTACTACATATACTGTACTGCTCTCTACCTGTACTGTATGTATTGTACTGCTCTCTTTCTGTACTATATGTACATGTAAGTACTGTAATGATCTCTACATATAAATATTGTACTGCTCTCTACCTGTACTTCATGTACTGTACTGCAGTGTAGCGATGCTACATGAACTGTACGGATCTCTATCTGTACTGTATTGATCTCTATATATAATAAATGTACTGTCTACACTATATCTGAAACATGTATTGCTTTCTACCTGTATTACATGTACTGTACTGCTCTCCCTGTACTACATAAACCTTATTGCAGTGCTACATGTACTGTACTGCACTTGTTTTATACTATATGTATGAACTGTAATGATCTTGAGATATAATGCATGTAATATACTGCTCTCTGCCTGTACTGTATATATTGTACTGTTCTCTTTCTGTGATATATGTACTGTACTGATCTTTACATATAATACTAGAACTATGCTGGTCTATACCTTCACTTCATGTACTGTAGAGCAGTGTAGTGGTGCTACATGAACTGTACTGATCTCTATCTGTACTGTATGTGCTGTATTGATCTCTACATATAATAAATGTACTGTGCTACACCATATCTGTGACATGTATTGCTTTCTACCTGTGCCACATGTACTGCACTGATAACCACCCTCACCACATGTTGCACTGCATTGCTATCTAACCGTACTACATGTTTTGCACTGCCCTTGACCTGTGCTACATATACTGTACAGCTCTTTACCTGTGCCAGGTAGATTGTGTATTCAGTACAGCACTGATGATGCTCCTGTCCTCAATGTAAAAAGGAATTTCATATACATAAGGACTTCTTTTATATGTATTTGTTATCTGCTTTTTATATATATTTTAATAACGGTTGCTCTGGAAGTTACAAGGGTTGCTCTGAGATTCATTAATGTTGTAACTTGAGAGAGCACAGCACAAATCAAGATGGAAAAGGTGATCACTGAAGACACAGATGAAGCTGTAACCCAAATTATCCTGACTGATGATGACGCGATATTTTGTAGAGATTAATATAAATCACTGTGTTATCTCATAAGGAACCACTGAGGAAGGAGCCGGGAAAGGCTTTGAAACGCGTTTGGTATCTAACAGGCAAAAGGGCCCGTGTGGACTAAATAATTGCGATCCCTAACAAGGGCAAGTCGAGAACTCAACATATAACTCCCACCTATAAAGTGGACAAGACCACTCTGCTAAGCAGCAATCACCGCGGCCGCGGATTGATAAAAGATAAGGGAGTCGAAACCACATGACCGGAACCCAGTCACGTGAGACGCCACACGAGGAGAGCCGGCAACAGGCTCAACGTGGATGCGAGACACCGCACACAAACAACCACCGGGACCGTGAGTAGAAACTATAACCTCACTATAATCATACAACGTACTCCCTAAAAATACACAGAACTGTGAACTGAAAACCAACAGGAGACTACTTTACCGGGAACGGAAAGACTTTTTTAAACTACAGACCGGCATAGAGGACTACCTATGGTATTGATATATATGGGAGATAACTCGCTGAACCACACTAACACAAATGGTATATAGTTTTACAATACCCTACTGATCAACCAAGGTTTTATATACATATTTTTATCAGCTGATCGCGACACCTCCATATTGCGATACCTCTACATTTGATGTAATACTCCCATAGTAGACACAATATTGTCATATGGGATACAACTAAACTGCATCCAGTGTAAGAGATATCACAGATTCGAACCCATGATGGAATATGTTGTATATGAATCTAAATGTAATGTATATATAAGTGACACTGGAAGCACGGTTTTTTAGCAGGTTTTTTATAATACTTTATTAATAAATTTGTTTGATACATGAAACCATAGTTCTGTGTGCCTACCCAAACTAACTAAATACTTGCTTTCTACCTGTGCCACATGTACTGCACTGATAACCACCCTCACCACATGTTGCACTGCATTGCTATCTAACTGTACTACATGTATTGCACTGCCCTTGACCTGTGCTACATATACTGTACAGCTCTTTACCTGTGCCAGGTAGATTGTGTATTCAGTACAGCACTGATGATGCTCCTGTCCTCAATGTAAAAAGGAATTTCATATACATAAGGACTTCTTTTATATGTATTTGTTATCTGCTTTTTATATATATTTTAATAACGGTTGCTCTGGAAGTTACAAGGGTTGCTCTGAGATTCATTAATGTTGTAACTTGAGAGAGCACAGCACAAATCAAGATGGAAAAGGTGATCACTGAAGACACAGATGAAGCTGTAACCCAAATTATCCTGACTGATGATGACGCGATATTTTGTAGAGATTAATATAAATCACTGTGTTATCTCATAAGCTACCTTGAAATTCTATTGTTCCGATATTACTTCTACGGCGTAAGTTGTAGTATAAGCTTTTTGATATCGAGAAAAGCTTAGCCAACTATGGTGGCAATACACTATATTCCGTGCATCATATTTATCTTTTCCCATTGGAGATATTTTTCTCTGTAACAATGAATCACAGAGGATCCATTTAGGAAGGAATCTTCCACCAGAAAATCTGCAGATGTTGTAGTTGGAGTTTTTTGGTGTGATTACGTTGCGCATTACCCAGTTTTTTCTGCGAAGATTCTAGTAGTGATGAGCGAGCACCAAAGTATTCGGGTGTTCGGGCCGAACACATAGCTATGTTCGTGTGCACGGCCGAGCATCCGAGTATAATGGAAGTCAATGGGAGACAACCAGGCACCCCCTGCTCTGGAGAGGGGAAAGTGCCTGGTCCATTGGAAAAGGTCAGAAAGTGACAGAAACACCACCAAAAAGGATCGGGAACAGCATGGGGACGATGTCTGGATGCATCTTGGACTCCCAGGTCGCTTCTGGGAACCATGTTGTCCGAGTTGTACGCCACTTTTACAGACTGACAAAAATACGCCCAACCCCCCCCCCCCAAAATAAATAAATAAATAAATAAAACAAAAAATCATTTTTTAAGGAACAAATGTTAGGAAACATTCTTTCCTGCATATCCAATTGTATATAAAGTGCAGATGCTGCCAAAAATTACAAGCAAAAGGCACTCTAAAACAGCCTGTATATCACATAAAGGAGGACCCTGTTCACATCGTGGTACAATTGTTCAGGTTGTGGGACTCCTACACTCATAAAGCCTATGCACTAAGTGAAAGGTTTGCCCAAAAATATAAGGAACTGGCACTATAATACACCCTGTATTACAGACAAAGAAGGGCATCATACAACCCTTGAAAAATTATGATTGGTGGCCTGCTGCTGACCATCAAAAACATTTAGATCAAGGGCCTACTGGTGACCCTCTAAAACATTACAGGCAAGAGCCTGCTGCTGAGCTGACCATTAAAACATTAGGGGCGAGGGGCTGCTGGTGAGCTGACCCTCTAAAACATTATGGTTGAGGGACTGCTGGTGAGCTGATCCTCTATAACATTATGGTAGAGGCCTGCTGGTGAGCTGACCCTCTAAAACATTATGGTTGAGGGCCTGCTGGTAAGCTGACCCTCTAAAACATTATAGTTGAGGGTCTGCTGGTTAGCTGACCCTGTAAAACATTATGGTTTAGGGCCTGCTGGTGAGCTGACCCTGTAAAACATTATGGTTGAGGGCCTGCTGGTGAGCTGACCCTGTAAAACATTATGGTTTAGGGCGTGCTGGTGAGCTGACCCTCTAAAACATTATGGTTGAGGGCCTGCTGGTGAGCTGATCCTATAAAACATTATGGTTGAGGGCCTGCTGGTGAGCTGACTCATTAAAATATTAGGGGCGAGGGGCTGCTAGTGAGCTGACCCTCTAAAACATTATGGTTGAGTGACTGCTGGTGAGCTGATACTCTATAACATTATGGTAGAGGCCTGCTGGTGAGCTGACCCTCTAAAACATTATGGTTTAGGGCCTGCTGGTGAGCTGACCCTATAAAACATTATGGTTGAGGGCCTGCTGGTGAGCTGAACCTGTAAAACATTATGGTTGAGGGCCTGCTGGTGAGCTGACCCTATAAAACATTATGGTTTAGGGCCTGTTGGTGAGCTGACCCTATAAAACATTATGGTTTAGGGCCTGTTGGTGAGCTGACCCTGTAAAACATTACAGATGAGGGCCTGCTGGTGAGCTGACCCTCTAAAATATTATAGTTGAGGGCCTGCTGGAGAGCTTACCCTCTTTAAAAATTGCAGTGGAGGGAATATATACAATCTGGATGAGGAGAAGGAGAAAACAAGATTCAACAATAAACACTTTTTTTTTGTGGTGGAAAAGGTGCATGGGAATACACTACAGTAGACTGAGAACATTATAAACAATACATTGAAATTGCCTTTATGTTTATCATCAGCTCAGCTCTCCTCTGGTGGAGTTGAGAAGTCAGGGGCAAACCAGGCCTTGTTCATTTTTATATGAGTCAACCTGTCAGCATTGTCAGTGAAAAAGCGGATACGCTTATCTGTTATAATGCCACCAGCACCAATAAATACACGCTTAGACAAAATGCTGGCAGCAGGGCAGGCCAGCAATTCCAAGGCGTAGAGCACAAGTTCGTGCCACGTGTCCAGCTTGAACACCCAGTAGTTGTAAGGCACTGAGGGATCATTTAGGACGCTGACACAGTCCTTCACCATCTTCCAAAACTTTTCCCTCCTTGTGCCACTAGGCCGCGCTTTAGTACGGACTCTGCCGGCCGCGTTGTCAGATGGAAAATTTTGGAGCAATCTCTCAACAAGTACCTTCTGGTATTGCACCGTTTTAGGCCTTATTCACACGTCCGTAGTGTTTATGGATCCGCAAATTGCGGATCCATAAACGCACCCGGCCGGCAGCCCCATAGAAATGTCTATTCTTGTCCGCAATTGCGGGCAAGAATAGGACATGCTCTACTTTTTTGCGGAGCTGCGGCCGTAAGATCGGCGACGCGCTCTGCAAAAACTGATGCGGAGAGCACAGTTTGTGCTCTCCGCATCGTTCCGTGCCCCATTCACAGTCAATGGGTCCTCATGTATTCCGCAGAATTGCGGAATACATGCGGACATATATGCGGACGTGTGAATAAGGCCTTTCTCGTCCTCTCCACCACAGGAATGAGAGATGAGAAGTTCTCTTTGTAGCGGAGGTCAAGAAGGGTGAACACCCAGTAATCTGTGTTATCGAAATTGCGTATAACGCGAGGGTCACGAGAAAGGCAGCCTAACATGAAGTCAGCCATGTGTGCCAGAGTACCAACAGGCAAGACGTCGATGTCAACATCAGGATGACTCTCCATCCCCTCATCCTCCTCCTCTTCAGCCCATCCACGCTGAATAGATGGAATTAAAGTTCCATGGGTACTACCCTCTGTAGCAGAGGCAACTGTCTCCAGCTCCTCCTCCTCCTCTTCATGGCCCAATTCCCGCTGAGAAGACAAACTGTGGGTTGTCTGGCTATCACCCTGTGTAATGTTCTCCCCCATTTTCTCGTCTGCCACATTCAGAGCCACGTCCTTAATTGTGAGCAGCGATAGTTTGAGTAGACACAGCAGTGGGATGGTTACGCTGATAATAGTGTTATCGCCACTAACCATTTGTGTGGATTCACCTAAATTTTTTAAAACCTCACAGACGTCTGACATCAATGCCCACTACTCGCTACTGAATAGTGGCAGTTGACTGGAAAAGTGACGACCATGTTGCAGCTGGTATTCCACAACTGCCCTCTGCTGCTCACAAAGCCTGGCCAACATGTAGAACGTAGAGTTCCAGGACGTGCTCACGTCGTGCAACAGTCGGTGAGCTGGAAGCCACAAGCGCTGCTGCAGCTTTGACCGACCGGCTGAAGCTGTGGACGACTTGCGGAAATGGGCACACACGCGGTGTGCCTTCACTAGTAGCTCTGCAAAATTGGGGTAGGTTTTTATAAACCGCTAAACCACTAAGTTTAAGATGTGGGCTAGGCATGAGATGTGTGTCAGGTTTCAGAGCTCCAAAGCTGCCACCAAGTTACAGCCGTTGTCAGACACAACCATGCCTGGTTGTAGGTTGATTGGCGAGAGCCACAGCTCGGTCTGGTCTCTTATGCCCTGCCACAGCTCTGCGGCGGTGTGCTGTTTTTCCCCTAAGCAGATAAGCTTCAGCACGACCTGTTGACACTTACCCACAGCAGTGCTACGCTGTTGGAGGTGGACGTGGAGGAGAAGGCGGTGGAGGAGGAGAAGTGGGGGTTAGAGCCAGTAACATAGCTGCTGGCGGAGACCTTGATGGATGTAGGGCCCGCAATCCTGGGCGTGGGTAGCACCTGTGCCATCCCAGGGTACAACTCACTCCCGGCCTCAACAACATTCACCCAGTGTGCGGTCAGGGAAATGTAGCATCCCTGGCCACCAGCACTTGTCCATGTGTCCGTGGTGAGGTGGACCTTCCCAGTAAGTGCGTTGGTCAGGGCAAGGGTGGTGTTGTGGGACACATGCTGGTGTAAGGCGGGCACGGCACACCATTAAAAATAGTGGCGGCTGGGGACTGCGTACTAAGGGATGGCCGCCGACATCAGGCTGCAGAAGGCCTCAGTGTCTACAAGCCTAAATGGCAACATTTCACGGTTTAGTAATTTTAAAAGTTGCGCATTTAGTGCTATGGCCTGTGGGTGGGTGGGTGGGTATTTGTGCTTGCATTCAAATGCCTGTGTTATCGACATTTGGAGACTGCGTTGGGACAGGGAAGTGGATGTTGTTGCTGACAGTTCATGCGAAGGTCCAGGTGCAGGGCGAGGGGCATCCGGGCCTGTGCCTTCGACAGGGGATTAGCCGGCAGTGTGTAACACAGGAGAATAGGAGGCAGTAGTGTGACCTGCAGAACCAGATTGTGGACCCAGGCGTCCGGCCCACTTATTAGGGTGCTTGGATGCCATGTGGCTGATCATGGTGGTGGTGGTGAGGTTACTAGTTTTCACCCCACGGCTCATTTTGGTACGTCACAGGTTGCAAACTACCACTTTTTTGTCATCTGCACATTCCTCAAAAAAGCACCATACTGCAGAACACCTACCCCTTGGCAAGGTAGATTTACGCATGGGGGTGCTCCATGTAACGGTTGTGGGCCTGTTTGGTGTGGGCCTACTTCTTTCTTTTGCAACCCCACTGCCTCTTCCAGACTGTTGTGGTGCTGCGCATCCCTCCCCATGTTGGGTCAGTGATCTCATCGTCCACCACCTCCTCTTCCACTTCCTCACTCTGCTCATCCTCCTGACTTGACCTAACCACAACCTCAGTGATTGACAACTGTGTCTCATCATCATCCACCTAGTGAATGATTGCCATTCACCACTGACATCTTCTTGAGACTGTGAAGGCTCAAGAGGATGGGAATCGGGGCACAATATCTCAGGTACCTCTTCAAGCGTGCTTGGCGAGAGAGCCAAACCAAGTACTGGCAATGAAAAGAGGTCATGTGAATATCCGAGTGTGAGATCACTTGTTTGGCCAAACTCAACATGGTGGGAGGAAGGAGAATCAGAGTGAGGATTTGGTTGACAAGACTCTTGGCTACAGAGACTGGACTTAGTGGAAGAGAGGGTGGTGCTTAACCGACTGGAAGCATTATCTTCAGCAATCATCCACGTGTTCGCACTGGTCCAACTTAGACAGTGTTGTCCTGCACCGCCCAGCTATGTTAGACATTAAGCTGGGTAAGGTGGATTTTTTTGTTTTTTTGTTTTTTGTTTCATTGCGCCCAGGGCCACGGCCCCTGCTTGCACCATCAGCATCACGCCCACTTCCCAGTCCCTTTGTGCTCGCATTCTTCATATTAATGGTTTTGTCTGTAGATGTGGCACAGATTATTTTACTGTCCACTAAAGACTCAGTTTTCTGATACAGGACAGTATTGGTTACGGAACACCACAGATTTTGGACACTACACTAGGCCCAAATTAATGGAAGTTGTAATATAGACAGTGTTTTTAGATGCTGTTCAGTATTGGCTACAAAAACCCACAGATTTTGAACACTTTACTAGGCCCAGATTAATGGAAGTTGTAATATACACAGTGTTTTTAGATGCTGATCAGTATTGGATACAAAAACCCACCAATTTTACACACTTAACTAGGCCCAGATTAATGGAAGTTGTAATATAGACATTGTTTTCAGATTCAGTTCAGTATTGGATACAAAAACCCACAGATTTTAGACACTTTACTAGGCCCAGATTAATGGAAGTTGTAATATACACAGCGTTTTCAGATTCAGTTCAGTATTGGATACAAAAACCCACAGATTTTGGACACTTTACTAGGCCCAGATTAATGGAAGTTGTAATATAGACAGTGTTTTTAGATTCAGTCCAGTATTGGATACAAAAACCCACAGTTTGTGGACACTTTACTAGGCCCAGATTAGTGGAAGTTGTAATATACACAGTATTTTCAGATTCAGTTCAGTATTGGTTATAGAACACCACAGATTACAGACACTATTTGAGGACCAGATTATTGGAATTTGTAATACTGACAGTGTTTTCTGAGGCAGGACAGTATTCGTTACAGAGAACACCACAGATTATGGACACTAGATGTGACCCAGATTATTAAGTATTAAGTAGCACAGTAGCCCTTAAAAGGATTTTGGGTTCTTTGAAAAGCTTTTGGTATTAAATACAACAAATTTCTCTCCCTGCACTATCTGTCCTTTCCTTAGCACGGATGTCCCTGACACTGCTGTTAAATATATTGTTGATCTAAAACACACACACACACACAGTAGTCCTTAAAAGGACTTTTGGGCCTTTGAAAAGCTTTCTCTAACTAAAATTGCTGAAATTCGCTCCCTGCTCTTGACTATGACTGATCCGAGCACGTGTTATCGGGTGCTATATAACCTCTGATGACGCGTTCCGGCCAGCATATCACTGTAATGCCAGCAGCTTACATGGCTACTGGTATTACAGTGAGGGCAGTACTTACCTTCACCTTTAATGGCTGCTTAAAACCTGTGAAATGTGCGGAACGCAGACTCGAAATTTCCAAATCCACAGTATGTCAATTACGATTTCACCCTTTTCAAATAATAAAACCTCATCAATCAGCACAACAAAACCACAATTAGAAACCAAGGTTTTTTTTGCAGTTTGGGTGCAGAAACTTACAGAAATCCAAACGAACATTTGCGTGGATCTTCTGTATGTTAACCCGCACCCTTGTACAGATGCCCTGATGGTACGGATCTTGTTGTGGATTTTTCTGCATTGTTTTCCACTGCATAATCATTTTTCCATTGAACTGAATGGAGAGATTCTGATACAGAAAATCCCCAACGCAGTATCATTCATGCTGCAGAATGTAAATTTCACAGTGGAACACGACACAGGGATAGGCAATTTTCAGCCTCATAGGATAACATGAGGGGAGTCTTGATGTTGTTGTTTTTCTGGTGGAAAACCCCACCACGTGTTAAGACACCCTTAGGATTTTTTAACATTTCTCTTAAATATCAAAACATCAAAAAGCCAATAAAAGTTTAGCAGAGAGATCGGTCTAATGATCTATTTCTTCACAGGGCTATGGTAACGGTAATAAGGGGGCAACCTCTACATCTAGAGGAAAGAAGGTTTCCTCATCAACATAGAAGGGGATTCTTTACTGTAAGAGCAGTGAGAATATGGTATTCCTTGCCAGTGGAAGGTATATTTAGTTCAAAGCAATTCAAGATTCATTGGGGCAGATTTACTTAGCCCGTAGTAGATGTAAGTGTAAACTTAGGGGGTACGGTATCTTCACCAGAAAAGCGGAGTGGTTTTGTTGGTGCAGTATCCATTTGTGCCAAATTTATGAAGTAGATGCGCCATTTGTGTGGTGGTTTGGCCATGCCCAGCAGTTTGCAGTTACTGAGCGATGTACTGGTGTTTTGTGGGTGGATCTACATTTTTGGCCAGCTTTATCATTGCCTTTTTACAAAAAATTGCAACCCTAGTGGTGGAAAAACGGATAAAACCTTTGTAAAAAGTAAGATCCAAAGTTTTGAATGTGATAGGTTGGACTTAGTCACAGAACTGTCTTCTACCCTGGCTCCAGAAACTGCTCCTCTGCTCAGCTGCAGATTTGCCCTATCTGGGTTTGAGGTGGCACACCTTTATGGGTAGTGCCAATCACCTCCACAGCAAGCTATCTACGTGCAGAAGTCTGCAATGCCTCCAAGCTCCCACTAGTGACATTTCCATGTCTCTGTTCTGTCTGGGGACCATGCTAACTTGTATAGTGAGGGTGGCGATATGAGCCCCACACTGACCTCTGACTAAGGAAATGTGTCACCAAAAATGTTATCTGCCAGTTAAAATCAGATAGTAGCCCATATCCTTCTTTTCTAATCTGTTTTTATTATCTGATTGTAGACTTTTTTTAATTCTATTTCTTGAACATTATTATGGGGACGGCCATCTTGCCTGAGCTGTCCTTAACAGCATTTAGAAAGCATAAAAAAAAATTGCTTTACAGCAGCCCCATGGGTTATAGACACAATAGTCAGGAGGGTACTTCATTGACTTCTATGGGAAAGTTTTCTCGGCATGCTCTGCAGAGGTCATTGTACAAAGAAGGAATAGATAAGCTTTGACCTATTCCCCTATTGTGAATAATGGATACCAATTTACAGTATCTACACAGTGAGGTAATATCATGACATGCAGGATTACACTGACAGATAAGCAGATATCTGCAGTACAGACCAAGAAGTGTCACCTATTATTAAGCATAGTGGTCAGTGCAAAAACTGCAGGATTTCTTTGTTTTTAATGTGCGTAGATATTGTCATAGAAAATTAAAAATAACCATCAAAAATATGTTGAACATAGAAACGTGGCAAGTTTTGAGATACACACATGCCATACCATCTGATCACTTCATGTACTACAGCCTTCATACGTGCTCTTCCCATAAAGCCGAGATAGATATATATGGGGATGTGTAAAATAAGGTTAATTTGATCTGTGCGGTACAGAGCTTAGAAGACATCAGCGTTGCGTGTACATGATTGAATAAAGCTTATCTTTCACATTGGAGTACAGTAGCAGACCGTCCATTCCATTGCTATTCATATTCGTTCCTCACGCAGCAGAGCGGTACTTGGTGCACCTCGCTGATCAGCATCTGATACATTTCTCACACTTTTGTATTTCAGCTGTAGACTTTCTACTGGTTTCTGCTTCAAGAGCCAGTACATAAGCATTCAATTATAAAAACACTGCAAAATGATAAATGCCTTTCAACTGGAATAAAAGATTATGCAAAATACAATATTCTGGGAAGAGCATACGAAGTGAGACTATTACATACCGCGTACTGGACGGAGAAATGGCTTTTGTGAAAGATGCTTATTCCATTCTTTTGGGGCACAAGTGAAGTTACATTTGTCAGAGCCAGTTTTTCGTTTTTCTTTTTAGGCTACTTTCACACTCGCGTTTTGGGCGGATCCATCCACAATAATACAACCGCATGCATCCGTTATGTATAATCTGTAACATAGCCAAGACATATCCATCATGAACTCCATTGAAAGTCAATGGGAGACGGATCCATTTTCTATTGCGCCAGATTGTGTCAGAGAAAACCGGTTTGGCTCAGTTTCGTCAAGTTTACAGCAAAACGCAGCAGGCAGCGTTTTGGTGTCCGCCTCCAGAGCGGAATGGAGACTGATCGGAGGCAAACCGATAGATTCTGAGCGGATCCTTTTTCATTCAGAATGCATTAGGGCAAAACTGATCACTTTTGGACCGCTTCTGAGAGCCCATGATGGATCTCACAAGCGAAAAGCCAAAACGTGAGTGTGAAAGTAGCCTTAGGGGGCTGGGGGGCACATTGGGCAAATGACTCATCCTGAAAATAGAATCCCCAGAAGCAATGTGAATTTACCACTCACTCTTTCACTGGCCCAGACCACCGAAAATGTAAAATGAACCCCATGTATTACCTTGGACAACCATGGAAGTAACCAGTACATTTTTGAGTTAACCAAAAATACCAGGGAGTTACAAAAAAAAAATTTTAAAAATCAACACACCTTGACGCCAGCCCCATAGAGATGCCTATACTTGTCTGCAATTGCGGGCAAGAATAGGACATGATCTATATTACTGCGGAGCCACCTGCCGGAAGATCGGCGGGTTGCTCCGCAAATGCGGATGCGGAGAGCACAGTGTGTGCTCTCCGCATCCATCACGTCCCCATTCAAAATGAATGGGTCCGCACCCATTCCGCAAATTTGTGGAACGGATGTGGAAGAACATTGCGGACGTGTGAATGGGGCCTAAACCAGACACACCTGGCTTAAAGGCTCATGCACACGACAGTATATATTTTGCGGTCTGCAAAAAATGGATCCGGAAAAAATACGGATAGCGTCCGTGTGCATTCCGTATTTTGCAGAACGGAACAGAAGGCCCCTAATAGAACAGTCCTTTTCTTGTCCGTAATGCGGACAATAACAGGACATGTTCTATTTGTTTGCGGAACGGACATAGAGAAACGGAATGCACATGGAGTAACTTCCGTTTTTTTCCCATTGAAATGAATGGTTCCGCATACGGTCCACAAAAAAACCCCAAATGGGCACAGAAAGAAAATACATTTGTGTACATGAGCCCTAATTTAAAGTCTGTTGGAGTAATTAAAATAGTGCCAAATTTTTAAAAAGTTCAACAAACTGGCACCGTGGACATTAGTGTTTTCTGTATAGGAAAGTGCAACGTCCGGCCCCAGCCTGGAGATCCCTTGGCGGTGTTATGACCAACCGATGTGTAAACAGTTTGTTGTGAGGCCAGCTGCGGGGAAGCAGCGGAGCAGAAGGCTCCCTTTTAAGATGTGTAGTTGGTGGGACACCCAGTGTAAGGTTGCCAGAGTGGTATAGTGCAACCTACAATGTATCTGCAGATGTTAAATGCACGTGTCACGGTGCCCTCACCTGGAGTATCCTTGAGATTCCAGACATGGCCGTCCAAAGCAGAGCAAGGGGTAGTTGAACTTGGTAGATGGACGAATGAATGGAGTTCAGACTTGATATAAAGTTGAACAGTTGCTTTTACTTGCCATAAACGGTATTCCAGACAGTTTCCAGACTTTCGCTTGGTCTCCAGCCAGTATAGGAAAATCTAAGCAGGCAAACAATTTCGGCTCTGCTACATCTGTTGCTATCTATCTCTCTCTCTCTGCTGTGTGAATAAACTATCTAAAATCCTCAGCTTTCCTTGTGCTGCAACTTATTTTTGCTGGGTCTCTTATCTGTAGTCTTTTGTGAAAACTCACCCGGCAGGGGAAATTTCTCACACCCGGCCTCAATATTGCAGGGGCTGACTCACTTTCCTCTCACTTCCTGTTCTTCTCAGGGAGGAATAGACTGGAAAAATAGTATAACAGGAGATGCACTATGTGGAGGACCTGGAATAAATGCATTAAAGGACGTTGTCAGAGCATAAACAGACAGAAGCAGGGAGCAGGGAGTGGGCATGGTAATGCCACTCGGGGGCATTACAAAAGTACAACCTGCAGTAAAACTACACTTTTTTAAATCAGTGTATGGGTGATGTACAGTACTGTGCAAAAGTTTGGGACAGGTATGGAAAAAATGCTGAAAAGTAAGAATGCTTTAAAAAAATAAAAGTGTTGATAGTTTATTTTCAACAAATTAATAAAATGCAAAGTGAATGAACAGAAGAGAAATGTAAATAAAATCAGCAGTTGGTGGGACAATCCTTTATTTTCAAAAATAGTTCACAATAGTTCACAATTTTTGAAGGAACTAGGCAGGGAGGTTGTTCTAAACCTCTGGGAGAACTAATCACAGATCCTCTGTTGCTGCAGGCTTGCTCAAATCCTTCTGTATCTTCATGTAATCTCAGACAGACTAATGATGTGGTGATCAGGACTCTGTGGGGGCCATATCATCACTTCCAGGACTTCTTGTTCTTCTTTACGCTGATGGTAGTTCTTAATGACATTGCAAATATGTTTGGGTCATTTTCATGATGCAGAATACATTTGGAGCCAAACAGATGCCTCCCTGATGGTATTGTATGTAGTATCTGCCTGTATTTTTTAGCATTGAAGACACAATTAATCCTGACCAAATCCCCATCTTAGTTTGCTGTAATGTAACCCCAAACGTGCCTGAAACTTCCCCCATTCTTCACTGTTTCCTGCAGTCACTCATTGTACGGCTCCCCAGTCCTTCAGCAAACAAACTGCCTTCTGTTACAGAAAATATTTCAAATTGTGTCTCATCACTCCAGAGCACCTGCGGACATTTTTCCGGAGCCCAGTTCCTGTTTCCATGCTTAGTTTAGTCACTTGGCCTTGTTTCCATGTTGAAGGTATGGCTATTTTGACCACAGTTCTTCCATTAAGGCCACTTATGTCTCAGAACAGTAGATGGGTGTACATGGGTCCCACTGGTCCCACTTCTGAGCTGATGCCACTAAGGAAAGTAATCATAATGTTTCTATCATCTGTTGCACTAAATTTCCTTAGCTGACCAATGTGTCTATAATCCTCATTGTGGTCCGGAATAAAGGTGGCCTCAATGCTGAGAAATGCAGGCAGATACCTATCCATCATGCAATGCCATCAAGGAGGCATCTGATTGGCTTCAAATTTATTCTGCAGCACAACAACCCCAAACATACAGCCAACGTCAATAAAAACTATCTTCAGCATAAAGAATAACACGGAGATCTTGAAGTGAAATTTATTTATCGATTTATGGCTGTAAATCAGGGCGTATGTCAGATGTTTGCAGTGTGTGAACTCAGCCTTAAGCCACTTTCAAATAGTCAGTATTTGTCAGTATTTTTCATTTGTATTAGGGCTCATGCACACAAACTTAGTTTTTGTCAGCATCCGATACGCATTTTTTGCGGACCAATTCAATAGGGCTGCAAAAGATGATTGTCCGTTCCGTGGCACCCGCAAAAACATAGAACATGTCCCATTCTTGTCCGCATTATGAACAAGGATAGGACTGTTCTATTATGTAAAAACATAGAAGATGTCCCATTCTTGTCCGCCGGTATCTGTGTTTTGCGGATCCACAATTTGCAGACCACAAAGCAGGTTATGGTCGTGTGCATGATCCCTTAGTAAGCTAAAACTTGGAGCAGGTCCAAATCACAGGAGATCTCAATTTCCATTATTCTTTCACTCTGTGGGTTCCATTCCTGGTCTTGGCTTGACAAATACTGACTGTGGGACATTGGCCTAAGGCTTCATGCATACAACCTCAAATATTAACCTGTTCCTGATCACCGTACAACTGTATACATCGGCAGAGGGCGCCATAGCCGCCAGATGGCTGCTGTTTTAAAAAGCAGGCACCCGACACTAATGTACACACATTTAACCCCTAAGATGCAATAGTCAAATGTGACCACCACGGCATCTCGGCGGTCAAAAATCGGGAGCACACTCTCCTGGCCGTGCACCAGCCCCCCCTATAAAGAATCTGGGTAGCTGGACAATGTATGCGGCAGCCTGTGTCCTGCTGAGTGACAGGAGGCTGCCACACATTATAGGAACTCCATAGGAGCTCCATAGGAACTTAGGGGAACATTTATTAAGACTGGCGTTTTAGACGCTGGTCTTAATAAGCCCCTGCACTGGCGGGGGATCGCCAAAGTTATGTAGAGACCGGTGCCTTCAACGTATCCACTGCCGATTCTAAAGGTAAGACAGTTTCCTAGCTGTCTTACATTTAGACCATTTTCTATGCCTAAGGCCTCATGCACACGGCCGTTGTGCGGCCGTTCCGTGCATTGGGGACCGCAATTTGCGGCCGGGACTGATCGAGATCCCTTCCACTTGAATGGGTCCGTGATCCGTCCGCACCACAAAAAAATAGAACATGTTCTATTTTTTGCAGTGCGGAGGCACGGACAGAAACACTCCGTAGTGCTTCCATTCCACACCGCACAGGATTGTGGGGAGCACACGGCCGGTGCCTGCATATTGACCCGCAACGGCTGTGTGCATGAGGCCTAACTCAGTGGTAGAAAATGATGACTGCTATTCAGCAGAATTTCCGCTTGTCCTCTGCCCCAGCTTTGGGTCTAGAAGCAGATTTTCCTGTCGCGGCACCACATACTAGGCTGGCACAATGCATTCACACCAGTAATAACTGCTTCCTTAAATTTGTTGCATAAACAGATACAGGTGACAAATGCTTCTGTGATATCGGGTCTCATTAAATTGAATAAATCTAATTAGCAAGTTGACTAACTGTACACAAATTTGCATAATGTGCTAATCAAACCTAGCACTCAATAGAATCTCTTTATTGATTTCCGACAGTTCATTCTGAAGTAGGAAATCAAACCTAAACAGGCTATTAATTTACACATTAAGAAATACTTCCTTAGTTACACTAGATGATGTTAATATTAATAGAACATATGTTTCTGCTTAATATTAAATCTGCTACAAAAGGGGAACCCTCAGTCTAATTCAGCAAGAAATTAATTAGCGCCAATAAAAGCTGTGAAGTTATTACTTCTGTGAGGAAAGTGTGGAACGGTTATGAAATAGATGCAGACATGTTAAGAGGAGTCTCCATCTAGATGGTCTAACTATTGGGGATTTTGGACTACAGTACTACAATTCTCAGTCATAAGCTGGTTTCACACATTTTTTGTGGCATTTTTCTCCACTTTTTCAGTTGTGTTTTGCTTTAAAAATGCCTGTTCCAGATGTCAGCTGAAGGTCTATGGAAAATATGAAATGCAAAACGTACACTCGTATTTTGCTATTGTCATTTTTGTCTATTAAGTTGCATTTTTTACTTTCTTGCTTTTCATGCTGTAGCTTTTCGTGTTTATGAAGGTGTTATAGCAACCTTTTCTTTAGAGAAAAACACCATGAAAAAAGTGATAAAACACACTGGGAGTTATTTACTAAGACTTGATCGCCTGTGCCGCCGGAGGATGCACTTAATTTATGGTCAGGTGCATGCATCCTCATTACTTAAAGGCTATGTACACCTTTGGGGGTAATTTGTGTTTATGATTGCATTTTACTCATTTTTGGCTAAAAATATTTGCAATTGGCTTTTATAAAAAATATTGAGCCATTCTGTCACAAAGGGTTAACTGTTTTTCTCTGTGACTGGTACTTTTACTCTGTGCCGATCATCTAATAACCCTTATGTCTAAACTACTGAGAGGTCACAAAAAGTTATTTAAGCCACATTCTTATCAGTACTAACATAAGAACTGAGCTATAATGAGCGTTTGTAAGGTCAGAGAGCAGAGATAAAGAGCCTGTCAGCTAGCTGCCTGACAGAAGAGAGAGAAAATTCAGATCTTGCTAAAAGAGCATCTCAGCTATGTACAGAGAAAAGGACTCCATATCTTTAATAAAGACCAAATGAAAAAATTATTTTAGCTCAAAATAAGTAAAATGCAATAATAATAATAAAAACATGCCCCCAAAGGTGTAACATCGTCTGGCAGTCTGTGCACCTAGAATGAAATCTATGGCAGCTTGTACCTCGTTAAGTGTTTAGTCATCATTTATGCCATCAATTTTCAGGAGCCAATAGCCCTGCCACACCTCGTCCCATCACAGCCCCTTTTTGGAAAGAGTCAAGACTATAAATTGGCATTTTAAAAGTGTCCAAAATCTGAATTCACAACTTTTTAATGCCAGCTTTTTTGACATATGGGGATAAATATAGTGAGCAAAAACATCTGAAAAAAATGGCAGAATAAAACATCTACAGAATACACAGGCGTATTCTGGCCTTCGTTTTTTTACTGGTAATAAAATGCCAGAGCCAAATTCATGTATGTAAGGACCCTAATAATGCACACCGGTAACAGAGGAGATAAACAAGGACCACCAAGGACTGGGAAGATAAACTAATGGAAACCAGGCATATTTATGCACCTATCGTCAGGATAGGTCATCAATATCAGATCGGTGGGGGTCTGACACCTGGAAACCCCACTATCAACCTGAATGGAGCAAGTGCTTGTAATTTCACTACGTCACAGCTCCAGAGAAGATGACGCACAGTGTAGAGAACAGTAAGCAGTGTTCACATGGAAAGCCGTCTCCTCTTCAAACAGCTGATATGCGCAGGGCTCATTCAAATGAGTTGTTGTAGAATTGAAGTATCATTTACGACAGTTTGTGGAGAAAATGATTGTAAATCTGGCTCTAGGAAGCCACACCCCTCCAACTAAGCCCCACCCACTCTTCTTGTAAGGGCTCATGCACACGACCATATGTATTTTGTGGTCTGCAAAACACAGATCCGCAAAAAATATGCATGACATCTGTGTTCTTTCGGTATTTTGCGGAACATAACAGCTGGCCCCTAATAGAACAGTCCTATCCTTGTCTGTAATGCGGACAATAATAGGACATGTTCTATTGTTTTGCGCAACGGACATGCGGCCATACGGAAATGGAATGCACATGGAGTAACTTCCTTTTTTTTTATGTGGACCCATTGAAATGAATGGTTATGCATACGGTCCGGAAAAAAAATGGAACGGACACGGAAAGAGAATATGTTCGTGTGCATGAGCCCTAACTTTGAAAAGGAAAAGGGAAGTAAAAAATTGCAAATTATGGCAAAGATATGGCATGTAACATAATTTACAACTTTTTTAATGCCACAGTGGCGTAAACTATTGATAAATGTCCCTCATATCTAATTAAACAAAACCACAATTAAAGGGCATCTGTCAGCAGATTTGTACGTATGACACTGGCTGACCTGTTACATGTGCGTTTTGCAGCTGAAGACATCTGTGTTGGTCCCATGTTCATATGTGCCCACATTGCTGAGAAAAATGATGTTTTAATATATGCAAATGAGCCTCTAGGAGCAATCAGGGTGTTGTCATTACACCTAGAGGCTCTGCTCTCTCTGCAACTGTCCTGCCCTCTGAACTTTGATTGACAGAGCCAGACAGTGTAAATGTGATCACTCCCTGGCCCTATTCAATCAAAGTGCAGAGGGCGCTGCAGTTGCAGAGAAAGCAGAGCCTCTAAGACAGAGATCAGCATCCTTTTGCACTCCAGCTGTTGTGAAACCACAATTCACAGCGTGCGCCGATCTCTTGTCATAAACACTGATATAAGCCACATTTTTATCAGTAAGGTAACAATTGAGCTATAATGAGTGTTTAGGAGATCGAAGCATTCTTAATTTTGCCTACACTCCCAAAATCTTCTTATATGTGCAGTGACCCAGCAGTTCACTGCTAAATAGCATTCTGTGATTCTTGTGTATGTTGAGTGCCACAGGCTGTATATGGGAGAAATAGCTAATTTCTGGCTATGGATTCAGTTGTTAGGTGTGGGCTGGCACCACCACTTCTGACCTGTAGGATGGTGTAGTGTGAGCCTAGCAGCCAACATGTGAGCAGCTAAAGAGGCTAACTGGTGTCTGTGAGAGAAGCAGCAGACAGTGATAGGCCAGCCCTGTAATCAGAAAAGTGACTAAAAAGCAGTTCCAGCCTCTGAGGGAAGGAAGGATTGAACTTTGCAGAAGGCTCAGGGCCATTACAAAGGGACAATCCATGGAAAAAGCTTCAGTAAAGGTAACACATGTATTGAGGCTGTGAACTTCAATGCATTTGGTTAGGGAGAAGCTTCAGGTACCCTGCTAAAAGACTACACCTAGCAGTTAAAGAGGTTGTCCAAGTTATTTGTATTGATGACCTATCCTCAGGATAGGTCATCAATATAAGATATGCGGGGGTCCGACACCCCCGCCGATCAGCTGTTTGAAGAGAAGGCGCGCGGTGCCAGCGCTGCCTCTTCTTCATTGTTTAGCTGCTCGACGTCGCATCCACAGCGGTGAGCAGGTGTAATTACACCCAAGCCGTCCCATTCATTTCAATGGAATGGATTGCTCTGATATAAGTGTATAGGAATGAGCCTTCCCATTGAAATGAATGGGATGGCTTGGGTGTAATTACACCTGCTCACTGCTGCAGATGCAACGGTGAGTAGGTAAACAATGAAGAGGAGGCAGCGCTGGCACAATATGAACAGCACGGAGAACCCCTTTAAGCATTGTAATTAGAGATGAGCGATCCGAATTTATTCGCAGCGAATCGAAATTAAAAAATGGCTATATCCTGTCTGCATAGAGCCTTTATAGGGGTGCAGAACACTGTGCTATGCAGTAACACGCATAGGGAGTCTGATGTGGTAGTAAAACAATACTGTGAGTCAGTATGACACGCAGATGACAGGCGTCGCTCTTAGAATTACTGCACACTTCACTTATTTGGGCAGGTATGGGGCCAAAACTGACTAAATAATTGAAGTGTGATCTCAGCCTTACAGGTCGATGTTAGCGTCAGGAAGAAGCGTACTCCTTTTACACTGTCGACAGCTGATTTCACATAGATGTCTACGGAACCTTTTCTATTAAGCACTTATCCAAGTAGAGCCCCACGACAGAGTGGAGAGGGTGTCAGCAGTAAGTTTGTGATGACTTTACTGATTATTTTGCCCTTCCTCTGATCCATCAGAACAATAACCCCCCAAAAAATGGATCCTGTCTGTTGAGCATCCACCTTCACTCGGTCAGCATTTGATCAGTAATCCATCAGTATTGCTAATGCCAAAAAAAAGAGGAGTTGATACAAAACAGAGATGACACGTGAATGGAATATTTGCATGTCTTCTGTGTTTTGTACCCACTCCTGCTTTTGGCTACAAAATCATAAGCCAATTCTGATATGACCATACAGGCCTTACAGCTGCTACACATACAGGATCCTTTGTGCATCTCATTTTTCCTTCCTTCTAACAGATCAGAAGAAGGGTCAAATAAATGGTGATATCATCCAGGCCAAAAAGGCAAAATAGTGGCCCAGTCATGGAGTGGGGAGGGTGGGAGAACAGCTTGAGAAGTCCACAGAGTGGTCCAATGACATAGTGGTGAGATGGAAGCAGCATGAGGAGACCACATAGTGCCAAGGTGACATAGTGGTGAGGTGGCAGCAGCAGCAGCATGAGGAGACCACAGAGTGGCAAGGTGACATAGTGTTGAGGTAGTAACAGCATGAGGAGGCCACAGAGTAGCACAATGAAAGAGCGTTTAGGTGGCAACAGCATGAGAAGACCACAGAGTAACCCGGTGACAGAGTGGGGAGGTGGGTGGCAATAAAAGTACCCAATGATGATGGTGGGTGTAAGAAGGAGCACTTGGCATCAGATGTGTGGCATCATGTGAGTGGCAATATCAGAATAGTAGCTGAGGCAGGTAGCCAGAAGAAACCAGTCTCTTTTGTCATGATTTGGGTGTGGCACCATGGATGATCTAATCTGATGAATCAGGCATTGGTGTGTGGAAATTCTGGCTGATAAACGCCTGATTCATCTTGACAAAGGTCAGTCTCTCCACATTGTGGACAGGAGAGTTCTCCTTGGGGTAATTATGACCCCCGCTGCACTAAACACCCGCTCTGATATCACACTACTGGCCAGGAAGGACGGCTTTTCCAGGGAAAACTAGGGCAGTGGCGGCAACAAATCCAGTTTGGCTGCCCAGTAGTCCAGCGGATCTTCGATGACAGGTTGCACTCCAAGTATGCCACCACCTGCTAGTTCGGGTTCTGCTCTATGTCTAGCTGCTGGTTAGTAGTTTCTTCAACAGGCTGGTGAAGAAAGCTGCTCATCAGCGACTCTAGACTAAGGCTGCTGCTGATAGAGCTGGTACTGCTCCTGTCCCCTCTCCCCTCCCCCCCAGCAGCCATGGCAGTGGAACATAAGCACATAGGGCTGAATCCAAGATGGCTGATGCTATTTATAGGGCTGTGACATCACAGGGCTGGCTGGCTGCTGATTGGCTGCATGCATGGCATTGTGGGTGATCCCTCGTTCCCAGAGTTCCTTGTTCCATGTCCTAATATGTGCAGAAGCCATTTTAGGAAAAAATGCATTTCGTTGCCACGAAGTGTGAGTAAATTCAGATTCGGTCCAAATAGAATAATTCCTGAAATTCAGATCGAATTCCACTTCGTCAGCTTCGATTCTAATTGTAATGTATGTTACACTGAGAATGAGACTTTATAGTGAGACAGTTTGCACCCCATGCCTGAATTGGGAAGTTCACTTGGATTAACTTAGAAAGAGACTCAGAGTTATACTTTGTACAGCCTATATCCCTGTATACAGCCTTGGCAAAACTGTGCATGTTTTTGTTCGCCATGAGCTGCAGAAAATCTGGAAATCTCAACTGTCAAAACTTGTGACTTTCCTATGCCAGAAAAGTGGTGCACAGGTCAATAGGACAAATACTTCTCTATACTGTATGTGTTTCACTCCTCTATACTCCACATCACGGCCGTCAGTCTCCTTCCCCCTCTGGCAACTGTAAATATTATCTCCAGCAAATTCCCTAATCAGTTTCCTTTGCCCTCTTGCAGCCATAAATATGGTCCCCAGTAAATTCTCCTGCAGGTTGTTAGAAAACAATTGTAGAATGGGGTCTAGAGAAGTAAGAAGAAATAATTCTTGCTTGTACCTCCATAGGATTTATACATATAAAATCCCATATTTATTTTACTTTTCAAATATACTAAAATGATATCCGATTTCTCACAAGTCAATCTCCAGAAGCAGTCTGCTTAGCTTTTCTTCTTATTGCTATGCTACTGCACATGCTCTGATCTTTCCCTGGCCAGCACAGTAGAAGCAATTTGTATAGGCTGCTGTTCAGTGAATAACTTGATCGGAATAGCAATGAGGAATCGGCAGTGGGGAGAGTGACTGAACATGTGTGTTCACCAGCACCCAGCTCATTAAGTGGACATTGCTATATGCTATGCTTTTATTTACTGTTGGGACAACCGCTTTTGGACCGATCATGTTAAAATTCTGTCCTCAATCAAATACTCATCATTAATTTTGTAGTCTCCTTAATGAACATAAGTGCTAGTGTAGTGTCTCCACTGCAAGTGTGAAAGTCACTGTATCTCATGCATTTTTTTCTGTGCACAGCCATGGTGACGTGCACCTGCGCATTGGGATGTGCTGACTGAACCCCCTTTTGTTTTTCTTTGCATTCTGTGCACTGGGTCCTTTTGGCTGTGTATGGAGCTTGGCAGGGCTGGCAATGCTCCTTCCTCCTAGAGAAGGTTGCCTTTAGTCTACTCTAAGCTGTGATCAAGAAAATAACAAGTGAGCAGTGCTGAACAGAGAAGTTTTCCTGTAATAGCAAAAGTTATAATTTATGTACTAGCCTTTGAGGGAAAGAGATACTGGATCTTACAGAACACTGGATTGCAGAACATTGGTCAGAGAAGGGTAACACACATGCATTGAGGCTACAGACAGAATGTCAGGACCAGTGAAAGCTCCTCTTTAAGGCCTCTTTCACACGGCCGTAAGTGTCAAGTGCCTGTATTGCGGACCGCATTTGCGGATCCGCAATACACGGGCACCGTTCCATGGCCATTCCGCATCATTCATTTCAATGGGTCTGCAAATCCGGAGATGCGGAACGGTGCAAAACAGAATGACGGAACAGAACACTACGGAGGCACTACGGAGTGCTTCCGTGGTGTTCCGTTCCGAACTTCCATCCGCAAAAAGATAGAACACGTCCTATCTTTTTGCAGAACTGGCAGATCGCAGACCCATTCAAGTGAATGGGTCCACGATCCGCTGCGGCTGCCCCACGGTCGGTGCCCGTGCATTGCGGGCCGCAATTTGCAGCCCGCAGCACGGGCACGCGACAACTACGGCTGTGTGAAAGAGGCCTAAGGATGGGAGTCATGGTCCTCATTCCATTCAATCTTGCTAAAGTCACTCTATGGCAGGCAATAGTACTCTGGCAATTATGCCTGGAGCGCACACATCAACCTACAGGCTAAATGATACAACTGGCCTGGTCGTTCCTTACAGGGGTATTCCAGTTATAGAAAGTTATCCCCTATCCACAGATAGGTGGGGGTCCTACCACTGGCAGCTCCACCGTTCACGAGAACAGCAGATCGTGAGAATAGCTGAGTACAGCACTCAGCTATTTCCGGTGCTCCCATAGAAATGAACAGAGCGGCAGAATACTTTTCCAACCAGATGCTCCATCAATTTTAGGGGGGTTGCATGAGGTAGGTAACCCCCATTCTCATGACTAGTGTGGGTCCTACCATGGATAGGGGATAAGTTTCTATACTGGAATATCACTTTAAGTGTGTAGAACAGGGATCAGCAACCTTCGGCATTCTAGCTGCTGTGAAACTACAACTCCCAGCATGTGTATGTACTTGGCTGTTCTTGTAACTTCCATAGAAGTGAAAGGAGGATTCTGGGAGTTGTAGTTTTAGAACAGCTGGAGTGCTGGAGGTTGCTGATGCCTGGTTGTAGAGTGTCTAAACATAATCCCTCAACGTAATCCCTCAAAGCGGTTACCTTACTGGCTACAATGCCATACATATCCCAAGTTCTTCAATTCTCTCCTTGCAACAATCACACAGAGATTTGGGTCAGAACATCCTCCCTCTCCTAATTCCCTCCTAAGACTCTCCTAAAACTCTCTAATGCAGGGGTGGACCCAGCCACCACCTAGCAACCTCCTGCAAACGGCTGTGTCAGAGTTAGTTAAAGAGGCTCTCTGGCCCTAAGTTGAAAACTGTGGCCTCAATCTAAACTGTGGAGAGAAAGTTTGGAGAGCTAGACTTATTACAGGCAGCAGTGGCATTTCCAGGATCGTCTTCACAGTCACTTGACTGCTCCTTCTGCATTTTCAAGGTTTCCTGTCAAACTTGTCTTCTCGCTTCCTCTTATCATCATGTGCCCTGTGATCAGACACAAACAATCATAAATTGCGGGCCAGCAC
The DNA here is from genome assembly GCA_033119425.1 of Bufotes viridis. Classification (NCBI taxonomy): domain Eukaryota; kingdom Metazoa; phylum Chordata; class Amphibia; order Anura; family Bufonidae; genus Bufotes; species Bufotes viridis. The sequence goes on from CM065589.1 coordinate 564,502,502, forward strand.
ACGGACCGTGCTTCCTAGGCTGATCATGGTCATGTGTATGAGCCCTTAGATACAGAAGCTGATCTTATAGTATCACACATGATAGGCCTAGTTAAACACTTCAGTAGGCAGTAACAAAAAATATAGGATTAGACCTCATACATACGACCATTTTGCGTTCTGCAAAATGCTGATCAGCACCATCCGTGTGCTTTCAACATACATATGTCTTTTCTGAAAAGGACAAAACGTCCTTTTGGGTCATCAAGATGCAGCCAGCCATCTAGCCATCACATTGGCCACTATCTGTTTTGTTAGCCATCGTATGCTAGCCATTGTGCCTTTAACTTTTCCCCTGATGAACCGCTATATCCTGCCATGGAAACGCGTTGGGAATTGGGAATTTTTATTCCTTTATTGAAGACAGGAGACGTAACTGAACTCTTTGAAAGAATACTACTGGCAATTAGTATATTGGGAGACCGTGCTAGGTAGGGTGCATTATATTAGGGCACAGCCACCGAGAAGTGGGGCTGCCCCTTTCCTGGCGATTACTCCGCTTGTAGGCAGGGTGAGTGTAGCCTAACAGGGACAGCCTCCCATTGCCTATAAGCGGACTTTGTTGGGGACAGGCCCCCACGGAATATGCATGTGCTTACCCTCCTTGATTGATGATCCTACCAGAGGCAAAGATCTGAGCCATATTCTCTCCTGATGTGAATCAACTACAACAGTGGAGGACTCCCTCTGAATTACAGTATTGTGAGTACCCGTGAACACGGTATCATTATCCCAATTTGCTTACCTTAATCTTCATCGAGACCAGTTGTCTTCTATAAACATCATTTTTGTGACATCTATATTTGTTTGTTTTGTAGGAGAATATTTTAATGTATTTATTATTAAAAGCTATGTTTTAAGGGTTAATAACTATTTCAGTGATACGCTTTGTTGATACTTACCCTATAATTATCTACTGAATCAGTGACTTGTCATCCAGATGCAGACCAAGAACTCACTGACGTCAATGACTGTATCCTTATTTTCCAGATTCAAAATTTGCAGATATGGTCATGACCATGAGGCCTTAGATACACAGCTCAGTAGGCATTATCATACAGTACATGAAAATCTTTGATACAGGAACAGAAAACTGTAACACCTGATCGACTTAGATACAGAGGCACAGTGAACAATATGGACATGATAGATACACGCCACACCAGACAGTATTGTACAAAATTGGATTAGATACCCAGCTCAGCAAGCAGTATCACACACAACAGGCTATGTATCAGGCTTAGCAGACTGTATTGTGTATGATAGAATAATATACAGATGTATTTTGATGTGCTTGCACTCCTAGATGGTGAGGGAAGAGCCTGTGGACTGTTGATGCGATGCAGCAAGAGACAGTAGCAGGATTCATGTGTGGGTGCAGTAACATGGCCACAGGAGGTGTAGCGGGCGTAGCTCCTGCAGACTGAGCTGTGCGGTAGGTGGGACCAGCCAGTGACTCATCACTCTGCAGAGCTGCCAGGCTTGCTTACAAATAAAGCTAGGTAGTGAAGAAAACAGGAAGTGCTGAATGTAAACAGACCTGCCAGAATTCTCTGCTGCCCAGAAAGGGGGAAAGAAAGCATAGACATTAAAAACAGGTATTGGGGCATATATATGCATGGTGCTGTTAGCAGCACATAAAACGAATTTAGATTTTGGGACCGGACAACCTCTTTAACTAGCATACTAGCTATGTGTCACTAGCATACAGAGCTATACTGGGAGTATACAAGGCATTACAATCGACAACATAACAACGTATAACATAGCATTTAATAACTTTACATTAAAGAAGAAACCATTTGCAGATACCCCCTGCTCTGGTGTGCCCTGAAGGAAGGAAAGGTGCTCCTTTCCTATCACTGCACAGCTCGGGGAGGACTTAAATTGTGTGTACAACTAATTCCTTCCTCCACACCGCTTTCCTGGGCATGCTTCATTAGGACCCATTTGTTCTAAGCATCATAAGAAGGGAAAATTTAAAGGGGAATAGCAATACAATCCAGTTATCTGCATTCCTATATACCACACTAATCATAAGAACATACAGTATACATTAGCCACACATTATACTAAATATGCCTTGTATATTCAATACTATATAGTATAAGTGTAGGTATACCAGTTACAATAAGTAAGCAGGCCATAAAAAACACTGTAATAGTTAATAAGATGTCCAAATTGCTTTTTATTTTGTTCTCCGGCTGAGGTTAATGGTTGGTCTTGCTGAGAATACCACCATTAGTGACATTTTAGCCTGATACCAGCCCGGTTACATATAAACTTCACAGTAGATAATGGAAATAAGTGTACTGTACATAACTTTTCTTTTTCTCACATTTACACAATCCCTCGGTAAAACCGTTGCATATTGTGCAACCTATCCATGTGAATACTGGATTTTTTGAACAAGATATAGGTATATATTTTTAAAGAGAATTCATAATTAGCTTCCTACAGTCAATTATGCATTCTGAGCATTCAAAATCAACTCTTTAGACTGAACATGCTACACATGGGTATTAGGCTTTTCATCAATGAATAATATATTTATGTACTGTAGCACCAGTGTCAGGCAGCTGCTATGAAAGCAAACAAAATCATGACATTCATTGACGGAGGCCTAGTTATGCACCATGACTTCGATGTAGTACTTTTACATAATTGCTAGCCAGGGTCTGCAGGTGATAGCTATGGAATTATGGAGGCCCTACAGTACACAGAAACAAGAGCATTTACTATTGCTAGATTACAGGAGATGTTCTTTTTTCTTTTTAGGGCCCTGTAACTCACAGGTTCCAACCAAAATCAATAGAGGGACAGATTGGTTGCTCCATTCATCTCTATGGGACTACTGGAGATACAGTAGCCAGGTGCAACACACAGCTATTTGCGGCAGGTTCCACAAAGATTAATTGAGCACCAATGTGCATGCTCAACCTGCCTCTCCATACATGCAAATACAAAGTTCTTGCAACTTATATAGAGCTTATCTCATGTTGGTATACCACCCCCTTTTTTTTATTTTATTATGGAATAATATTTCCATACAAGATAAAAAATCTAAATGATCATTTCCATCTTCTTAAACCTTAATCTCCCAATTCCCTCCCGAACCCCCCCCCCCCCCTTTTGCGATGCGTCTCCTTTAATCTAGCAATGGAAAAGGATTTAGGAAAACTAGAGGAATGGTCAAAAATCTGGCAACTAAAATTTAATGTTGATAAGTGCAAGATAATGCACCGGGGGCGTAAAAACCCAAGAGCAGAATATAAAATCAGTGATACAGTACTAACCTCAGTATCTGAGGAAAGGGATTTAGGGGTCATTATATCAGACGACCTAAAGGTGGGCAGACAATGTCATAGAGCAGCAGGTAATGCCAGCAGAATTCTTGGGTGTATAGGGAGAGGCATTAACAGTAGAAAGAGGGAGGTGCTCGTGCCGCTCTACAGAGCACTAGGGAGACCTCATTGGGAGTATTGTGTGCAGTACTGGAGACCATATCTGCAGAAGGAGATTCAGAGAAGAGCTACTAAACTAGTACATGGATTGCAGGACAAAACTTACCAGGAAAGGTTAAAGGACCTTAACATGTATAGCTTGGAAGTAAGAAGAGACAGAGGGGATATGATAGAAACTTTTAAATACATAAAGGGAATCATCACGGTAAAAGAGGAGAGAATATTTAAAAGAAGAAAAACTGCTACAAGAGGACATAGTTTTAAATTAGAGGGGCAAAGGTTTAAAAGTAATATCAGGAAGAATTACTTTACTGAGAGAGTAGTGGACGCATGGAATAGCCTCCCTGCAGAAGTGGTAGCTGCAAATACAGTGAAGGAGTTTAAGCATGCATGGGATAGGCATAAGGCCATCCTTCATATAAGATAGGGCCTGGGGCTATTCATAGTATTCAGTATATTGGGCAGACTAGATGGGCCAAATGGTTCTTATCTGCCGACACATTCTATGTTTCTATGTTCTATGTCTCCCTCCCTGACGACAAACAAAGCAGCAGAGCGGGGATGATGAAAAGGCTGAGGCAGGAATCTTCAAGATTTCCATTCTCCCCATATCTTAAACCATTTGTCCCCAGCATTTCTTTGTTTATATAAGATTTTTACATAAATTTTGATCTTATTAACGATATTTAGCCATGAACGGATGTAGTAGGTTTAACACACATGCTTTATGAAACGTGTTATCTAAACTAAATGCAACTAAACGCGTTAAGCGATTGCTTTTCAATGGCTTTTGTTTCAAGATAACACGATGAGTTAAGAAATTTGAGTTAAGGGTTTGAGTGTTACCCCTGCTACATCTGTATCTATACTAGGAGCATTAGATGAAAACCAAGCCTGTGCAATCAAGAGTCTTGCCAGAAACATTATCTTTAGCAAAATAATCCTTTTATATTTATGGCACCCCACCTTGGATAGATCACTCAAAACCCAGGACTCTACCGTAAATTATATTGCCACTTTCACTTTTTGAGTAATATAATTATGTATTACCCTCCAATATCCTTCTAGTTCTGAACAGTTCCAGAACATATGTAAATGATCGGCCTCAGGTGTATCACACCTTGGACAGTTGGAAGTGTTTCTCAAACCCCATTTATTAAGCCGAAAAGGTGTGATATAAATTCTGTGTAAAATATTAAATTGAACCAATATGTGATTAAAATTATGAGAAACTAATGCCACATTCCCCAATATATTATCCCAATCATCCAATTGAATCATTGGGCAGTCCCTTCTCCAAGCTTTTTGCCCAGGGGACTGTAATTTAATAAATCGTGCTTTATGTAAATCTTTATAACATTGAGAAATCTTAACCCTCTGTGTCGGCTTTACTATCAAATCATGCAAAAAGTGGGTGTGTCAATATCAAAAAGCGATTTTTCTTTTTTACTAGAAAGTGCTGAACGTAACTGAAAATAACGAAACCAAGATAAGTTAGAAATATTTTCTCTTTGTGCTAACTCCAAAAAGGAAAGAAATATAACCATTTCCAACCACCTGTGCAAGATACCAAACATTATTCCTTTGCCAATACTTATCTCCAACCAGTTCATCTAGGGCCTGTAAATAATAATTATGCCAGAGAGGCGTGCAGCAAAGAGATCCTTTTATCCCCAACCAATCTCTAATAGTACTCCATGACTTAACAATTAGCTTCTCAGCAACTTTGTAATCCTGTTGGGGGTTAATTAACTGACCAGATTCCAATAACAGAAAAAATATTATCATATCGAGACCTCTTCACCAAAGTTCTACATAGTGGACTTTTCTCCCATTCATGGTACAATGATAGCTGTGATGCCATAAAATAGCAATTAAAATAGGGAAGATTTAATCCTCCCTGTTCCATCGGCTTGTAGAAATGCTCCAACTTAAGCCTTACTCGCTTTCTCCCCCAGAGTAAATCATTGATGGTTCTCTCAATCAGTTTAAAAAACGTATCTTCGATCCATACTGGGAAGTTCCTGAGGATGTACAATAATTGGGGCAGAATCACCATCTTCACCATATTCTATCGGCTCTAGATAACCGAAGTCGGAGGCAAATCTTTATTTTAGATCTCAATTTGGTTATTAATGGGACCAAATTCAACTGTAGGAAATCTTGAATCTTAGCAGAAATAGTAATACACAGATATTCAAATGAATCAGAGATCCGCAAATTACTAAACAGTAAAGGGTTATAATCTATCCAGGGGCATACGAATAGTTTTAGACCAATTGATATCAAAACCCAAAATCTTACAGAAGGAATTAACAACTCGAATAACCGTCAAAAGTGTGGGATTAGTATGTTGCATACAAAATAAAACATCATCAGCATATGTGGAGATACGATCTTCTATGCCCAATGTCCCAAAACATTTAATCATAGGGTCTTGCCTAACTCTAACAGCAAGGAGCTCAATATAAATATCAAATATTAATGGGGATAGTGGGCATCCTTGACGAGTACCCCTCCCTAAAGAAATACACTTTGTAAGCATCTCATTAATATTCTGCCTCGCCCTAGAGGATTTATACAGAAGCTTGACCATATTTATAAACTTATTTCCAAATCCCATCTTCTCCAAGAACTTCCAGAGGAATCTCCACTCCACCCTGTCAAAGGCCTTAGAAGCATCCAAAAACAGGATGGAGCGAGAGACCCCCTGGAACACTGAATATTGGCAGTGTAAATGATAATGAATACCCTTATTAGAAATAAACCTATTTTGGTCAGGGTGTATAATAGATGAAATAACCTTGGACAACCTAGTAGTAAGAATCCTTGAGAGAAGCTTCACATCGGTGTTTAATAAGGAAATCGGCCTGTATGAGCCCATATCTAAGGGATCTTTGCCTTTTTTAAATATTAACACTACTACTGCCTTTGTCATTGATTCCAGAGGACTACCCTCCTCTATAGCCTCAGTAAATACCTTCAAAAGACTGGGAAAGACCACCTTCTTATATTTACGATAGAATTCATATGGGAGTCCATGGGATCCCAGGAGTTTCCCGCACAGGCCTTCAAAGCGGCCTCTAGCTCTTGCAAGGAGAGGTTTGCATCTAGGTATTCTCTTTGGAAATCTGTAAGGCCTGGAAGAGAGATAGAGTGCAAATATAGATCAATCATTTCATCTGGGACACTATTTTCTGATTTATATAATTCCAAAAAGTATTTCACAAATGCCTCTTTAATAGATTCCTGATCATGAATAATGGTGCCTTCAGGAGAGCAAATACTAACTACCTCTTGTTTGGGGTCCTGATTATACATCACTCTAGCTAGCATATTCCCTGGACACCTGACTCAGAAAAGTATTTCTGTCCCTGGAAAAAAATCCTTTGCTGAGCCTTATCCAGAAGAAAGTCAGAAAGAGCCTGACTCGTCCTCTGCATATTTTCCCTAGTTTGTTCTGTGTTATTAATGGAAAAGTTATCCATAGGACCTTGGTGCGCTACATATGTATCCCTCTCCTTAGAAACCCTACCCTTTTCTGGATCAATGACACAATTAAAATCCCCCATCATAATAACAGGACATTCAGGTCAACGATCCATAAAAGTTAGTAAACAATTGAGTACATGAAGAGAAAAAGTGGGGGAATATAAATAAAAGCCAAAGTACAGTGAGGAACAGAAGTATTTGAACACCCTGCGATTTTGCAAGTTCTCCCACTTGAAATCATGGAGGGGTCTGAAATTCACATTGTACAGTAGGTGCATTCCCACTCTGCAAGACAGAATTAAGAAAAAAAAATCAGGAAATCACTTTATATGATTTTTCAAGAATTTATTTGTCTTGCACTGTTGCACATAAGTATTTGAACACCTGGCAATCAGCAAGAATTCGGGCTCTCAAAGAAATGTTACTGTGCCTTTAAAAAGTCCACCTCTACTCCACTCATTAATCTAACTTAGTAGCACCTGTCTGAGCTCTTTAAAGACACCTGTGGAAGAGGCTAAAAGACGACTGTCAGTCTCCCTCAGCCTAGGGCTCTATGCAAGACCTCACCTCGTGGGGTATCACTGATGATAAAAAAGATGATGAATCAGCCCAGAACTACAAGGGAGGAGCTGGTCAATGACATGAAAGGAGCTGGGACCGCAGTTTCAAAGGTCACTGTCGGTAGAACACTACGCCGTCATGGTTTCAAATCATGTATTGCACGGAAGGTACCCCTGCTCAAGTCATCACATGTCCAGGCCTGTCTGAAGTTTGCCAATGACCATCTGGATGATCCAGAGGAGGCATGGGAGAAAGCCATGTGGTCAGATGAGACCAAAGTAGAACTTTTTGGTCTAAACTTCACTCGTTGTGTTTGGAGGAAAAAGAAGGATGAGTTGCATCCCAAGAACACCATCCCTACTGTAAAGCATGGGGGTGGTAACATCTTGCTTTGGGGGTGCTTTTTTGCGAAGGGGACAAGACGACTGCAATGTATTAAGGAGAGGATCGATGGGGCCATTTATTGTGAGATTTTGAGCAACAACCTCAGTCAGAGCATTAAAGATGGGTCGTGGCTGTGTCTTCCAACATGACAATGACTCGAAGCACACAGCCAGAATAACCAAGGAGAGGCTCCGTAAGAAGCATATCAAGGTTATGGAGTGGCCTAGCCAGTCTCCAGACCTAAATCCAATAGAAAATCTTTGAAAGGGAGCTGAAACTCGTGTTGCTCAGCGACAGCCCCGAAACCTGACAGATCTAGAGGAGATCTGTGTGGAGGAATGGGCCAAAATCCCTGTTGCAGTGTGTGCAAACCTAGTCAAGAACTATAGGAAACATTTGACCAAAGGTTTCTGTACCAAATATTAACACTGATTTCCTGAGATGTTCAAATACTTATGTGCAAGACAAATACATTCTTTAAAAACCATACAATGTGATCTCCTAAATTTTTTTTTATTCTGTCTCTGAGTAAGAATGCACCTACAATGTGAATTTCAGACCCCTCCATGATTTCTAAGTGGGAGAACTTGCAAAATCGCATGGTGTTCAAATACTTCTGTTCCTCACTGTACATACTGTATTTTGCCAGATAAATTCCCATGGAGAAAAACAAATCTCCCCTGCTTATCGATGGAAGAGGCCTGGAAGACCAAATCAATCCCTTTATGAATTAATACTGTTACTTCCCTTGAATAGCTTGAAAAAGTGGAGTTATAAGTCTGTGCGGCCCATCCCCCACCGAGTCAAGGGATGTCCCCCTCAGTAAAATAGGTATCTACTAAACTAATAATTGCCGGGAAGTGTCTCCGAACCCTATCACATACTGCCTGTCTTTTTAATTTATTACCGAGCCCCCGAACATGCCAGGTTAAGATTCTAACCGACATCTGTCAACAAAAAAAGAAAAACACCCAACTCCTACCTTTTCCCCTCTCAACCTGGGAGACGCATCGCAACCCACCCCATACCCTACAATCCCGCCTCCCGCCCCCCCACCACCCCCTTCAACTCTTGATCCGCTACCATCCAGGACAGATCTCTTCACTAAGACCACCTCTCCTCATTTCCCCCTCCCACCACCACCATGAAAAAATTTAAAAATATTTTTCTATTTACATGGAACTGTGTGTTGGAGGTGGCTGGGGAGGTGGGTCATGTTATTTACAGGGGACTGTATGTTGGTGGTGGCTGTAGGAGGGAGTGATGTTATTTACATGGGACTGTATATTGGTGGTGGATATAGGAGGAAGTGATGTTATTTACATGGGACTGTATGTTGGAGGGGGCTGTAGGAGGGAGTGATGTTATTTACATAGGACTGTATGTTCGAGGGGGCTGGGGGAGGGACTGATTTTATTTACGTGGGACTGTAAGTTGAAGGCAGCTATGGGAGGGGATTATGTTATTTAGGGTGGGTTAACATCAAAATTATGGATTCTGTTTTTGTTTTCCATTATAACATGGTTATAACAGAAAATAACGGAATCCATAAGACGGAAATTAAAACGGAAGCCTTTAAGAGGCATTCCGTTTTGCTTTCCATCATAATAGAAGACTAAGGGAATGATAATGGATCTGTCTAGTTTACGTTATACATAGTGGGAAAAAAGTCCTGTCGACAGGACTTTGTTTTCCGTCTTGCTCAATGGGAACCAGATGGATCCGTTATGCTTGCCCATAGACTTCTTTTTTGACGGATCAAAACGGACTTCCTCTTGAAGGCTTTGGTTTTGCATTCCATCTGGGCATTCCATTGTTTTCCATTATAACCATAAACACAAGGGGGGGTTTCAGTCAGCACTCCCTGTATGCAGGTGCACGTAGCCAATGGCAGGTATACATACAAACAAAAAAATGCAACAGCACTCTGCAACCAGAACTCTGCCCAAGATACAAGCTATAAGAGGACATAGTGTACTAATCCACGCCTACAAACAGTGGAGACATTAGTTTACATTTTGATCAAAAGGCAGTAAGCCCACTCACCCCTTCACGGTTGCCTCCTAGAGTGGGTACTAACGCTAAATCTGACCTGCAATGGGCCAAGCCAGTCACATAAAATCCTCATAGCGCTGAATATTACCTGTTATGGGCCACGACAGCCAGGCTGTCGTGGCCCATAACAGGTAATATTCAGCGCTATGAGGATTTTATGTGACTGGCTTGGCCCATTGCAGGTCAGATTTAGCGTTAGTACCCACTCTAGGAGGCAACCGTGAAGGGGTGAGTGGGCTTACTGCCTTTTGATCAAAATGTAAACTAATGTCTCCACTGTTTGTAGGCGTGGATTAGTACACTATGTCCTCTTATAGCTTGTATCTTGGGCAGAGTTCTGGTTGCAGAGTGCTGTTGCATTTTTTTGTTTGTTTCCATTATAACCATGTTATTACGGAAAGCAAAAACGAAATCCATAAATGTGATTGTGAACCAGCCCTTATATGGGACTGTATGTGGAAGAGAGTCATGTTATTTAAATGGAACTGTATGTTGAGGGGTCTGGGGGAGGCATTAATGTTATTTACATGGGACTGTATGTTGACGACGGCTGTGGGAGGGAGTAAAGTTATTTACATGGGACTGAATGTTGAGGGGGCAATGTTATTTACATAGGACTGTATGTTGAAGGTGGCTGGTGGGGGGGAATGATGTTATATACATGGGACTGAGCGTTGAGGGTGCAATGTTATTTACATGGGACTGTATGTTGAAGGTGGCTGGTGGGGGGAATTATGTTATTTACATGGGACTAAATGTTGAGGGGGTGATGTTTACATGGGATTCCTTTTGGAGGCAGCTGGGGAGGGGGTGATATTTACTTGGGACTGTATGTTGAAGATGGCTGGGGAGGAAGTGATGTTATTTACATGGGATTGTATTTTGGAGGGGGCTGTAGATAGAGAGGGATGTTATTTACATAGGACTGTATTTTGGAGGGGGCAGGAGAGATGGTGTGATGTTATTTACAAGGGACTGTATGGTGGAGGGAGGAATATAACTACAGGGGCACTGCCGGGGGCTATTATAAATACTGGGGGCACTCCAGGGTGACCATTATAACAGTAGGGGGCAGTGGGGGCAGTAAAAATACTGGGGGCACTGTAGGGGTATTGTAGAGATCGAAATCAGAGGAGTAGTTACCTGGGAGGCCCTTGATGTGAGAGGTACATATGTGCTGCTGCATAGCAAGTACAGCAAAATGTTAGGCGTGGGGGGAGGGCGGTGACATAGAGAACTGGGCCATATTCATTGGGGCTTGGGCCCCGGATCTTTTGAGACCCTAGCAACACCCCTGCAAGGTACTGAGATACCCCAAGGACTTACAGTAAGGTTGATTGCACAACTCCGGATGGTCACAAAAACACATAAATGAAACATATATCAATATTGTCAGAAAACAAGACACTTAAACTCACCAGTAAATAACAGGAACCAAGTTGAGAGTCACGGAAAGTGGAAATGATCCAGCAAGAGCGCAGATAAATGACAGTGATCAGAAATGGATTGATCCTATCTGACTGAATCAGTAATAGCTAGAACCATACAACAGCATAGCAAAAGATTAATTGCAAAGACAGCAACACACACAACTTGGTGGAACAGCATATAACAGAATACAGAGAAGACACATGAGAGTAAAATAAGATAAAAACAACAAAATGTGGGAGAAAATACACATGGAAAACATTATACTTGGCAAGCAGAATGAAGTGAGGTCTGGAATATATCTGTAAATAGACTCAATAATCAGCAAACCACCCTAATCAACCAGGCTAGGATAGATGATAGCCAAACTCAGACATAAGCAACTGCCCAGACAAATTTAACAACTAGATGAACTTGAAGCAACAGGCAGACCCTTGTTGCTCATAAAAGTTACATTAACCCTAAGTTCACACCTGAGCGTTTTACAGCGCGTTCAAACGCACTGTAAAACGCTCAACACATGAAAACCAATGCTTTCCTATGGCCCTGGTTCTCACTTGAGCGTTTTACAGCGCGTTTGAACGCACTGTAAAACGCCCGGCGCATAAACAAGTACTTGAGCTTTTTTTGGGGCGTTTGTCGTGCGTTTTGTGATTGACACCACAGTAGTCAATCACAAGAACGCGCGTACGAACGTGCGTTTCCTATTTGCAAAAAACACGATGAAAAACGCGCGTTTCAAGAACGCTCAGGTCTGAACCCAGGATAAAGGTGTTTTCAAACCGGCATCTGGATCTGAGTACTTTTGTAATTGCATGTAATTAAACATTTAGTATCTAGTATTTAGTAGCCACTGAGTTGTTCAATAAAATGTATCTGTATAGCGCCACCTTCTGTTTGTTGTTTTCCTATATTTTTGACCTGCTCACTGAGATGGCCGCACATGCTCAGTTTCATCCATTAACTGCCTCCTGAGCTGTGATAGAGAGAGCTGAGACACGCCCCTTGAGCTGTCAGCTTGATATAAATCAAGTAGAGCAATGAATTGGGAGATGTCTGGATCCATGTGAGGTCCAAGGCTGGTTCTACCTTTGTTAGAAAGAGATTGCCATGTACTAGATTATAGATTCAAATCAATTCATATTTTATTGAAAACCACAAAATGTAAAATATTGTATACCATAAAAACCTTGTGCAGGACTGGATATGTCAAGGTAGATGTACTCATTTTACCGGGATCATTGTGGGTATTGCTGTTTATGTTACTGCATTTGATGTCATGTTTCGGACAATAATTTGGATTATATTTACTATGTGTAGTCTGGTTATATTTGATTGCCCATATTTGGGACTAAATGTGCACATGTTTGTGAATGGACATATCCAGTCCTGCACAAGGTTTCTATTATATGCAACATTTTAAATTGTGTGCTTTTCAATAAAATATTAATTGATTTCACTTGGGATTTGCAGCTTTTCATACGGTTTTGCTTGTTTTCAGTGATTAACTTGGGTGTTTAAAACCGTTGCTGGCACTTCATTTTATTCTCAACTTTTCCACCTTGTTATCTGTTGCTGATTTGCTAGATTATGTCTGATTTTAATTTTTTACATTAATGATTTAAAATAATTTAAAATAATAAATTTTTACATGAATCATTTAAATCCCTTAAAATAATTTATTCTATAAATTATTTTCATACCAAAAGTGTCAAAGTTTGTTAATTGCAGTTTTGAATGGGTTTCCAGGGGAATATATTTTTAAAGAGCCAAAATGGGTTAAAAAATAAAAATTAAGCATTATTCATCGCCGCCCCACCATTGCTGCTGTTCTGATGGCTGTTCTGAAGTCCTTCCTGCTCTTTACTGGTCCTGATTTAGCACACAGGAGATGGCTTAAAATGACTAGCTGAGCGGCACTTCCAACCATTTACTGTCTGTTGAGTTGGGGCCAGGAAATGGAAAGTATTGGGGATTGGGAGATGAGTAAGGCTTACATTTATTTCTAACCAATCCTGGTCCTTAAAAAAATATTGTCCCCATGGACAACACCTTTAAAGTCATTTATAGTCTTATCAGTGTAAAAACTTCCTTTTCATTATCTTTTGCTTCCAAGCGCCCACCTTGGTGCTAATCTGCGTTGCTGGATTCAGGCCTTGCACAGAATCAGTCTCTTTCCAACTCTGCCAGCAAACAATTTCCCCGCTTCAAACCGAGGAGTCTTCTCAGATATAACCATTTACTGCAGAAGCTCTGCTCCTTCACAACACAAAGCTGCAGATGTAGCTCATTTTAACTTGAACGTTAAAGGGGTTGTCCCACAAAAAATATTCTACAGTTTTCAAACCAGCACCTGGATCTGAATACTTTTGTAATTGCATGTTATAAAAAAAATTGTATAGCCTCTCAGTTATTCAATAATAATATGTATCTGTATAGCGCCACCTGCTATTTGTTGTTTTTTCTTATTTCTTTGACCTGCTCACTGAGATGGCCGCACATGCTCAGTTTCATCCTTCAACTGCCTCCTGAGCTGTGATAGGGAGAGCTGAGACACGCCCCCTGAGCTGTGATAGGGTGAGCTGAGACACGCCCCCTTAGCTGCAGGAGAAAAGACCCTCCCCTTGAGCTGTCGGCTTGATATAAATCTAGCACAGCAATGAATGGAGAGATCTCTGGATCCATGTGAGGTACAGGGCTGGTTCTAGCTTTGTTAGAAATAGATTGTTATGTACTGTATGATGTCTGATTTTCATTTTTTACAATAATCATGGGATAACCCCTTTATTATCTACATACTGTAGCTGTGGCAAATTTTTACTTATCTTAATGGTAAATTATCAATATCTAGAGGCCGTCCAACCCCTTTAAGCGTCAAGATAAAGTTTGCTGCTATTGTGTATTGGTAAACATCAAGTTAAACTTTGAAGGAACTTTACAGGATCAACCCCCTCAGGGCCAAACGAATTTTGGCAATGGTATTTGTATTTTTTTCTCCCCACCTTCCAACAGCCATAACTTTTGTCACCAATTCACCATATACCTTTTATTTTTATTTTTGGCAGAGTGAACTGTAGTTTTTTTGTCACCATTATTGGGGTGCATTCAACTTTTTGATACATTGATATTTTTTTATTCCTCTTTTTTGGAGGCAAAGTGACAGAAATGGCAATTCCTATCATTCCAAATCTAAACTCAGTGAGTCAAAAAAGTCACCGGGATGTATATCAAACTAATCTCAAAAAGTAACAGCCCATTTGATTCAGTACATAGTTAAAACATAACTATTAATGTAGATAAATGAGAAATTGTGTCAAGCACAGAATAAATATTCAATTATAATTCCCTAAATGGTAATAAATGTATGCAAAAAGGTACACAATGTTACCGAGGTGTGTGGCGGCACCTAACCAGAGCTAGAAATACAAAACCCAGTTGTCCTACCACATCAAGATATATTAAGATTTCAGGTTGTTGTTCCAGCAGTAGGTCCAGTATTCCTTCTGGTATTTATTTAGGGGGACGTCTGGTATGGGTTCCTTGAAAGGGAGAACCTGTATCATTATCTTGTTCCCTGTTTTTTTTAATAAGTCTCATCATTTCCCCTGAGGAGCAGTACAACTGTGAAACATTCATTTAGGGAAATAATATAAGGGCTATTTACTGTAAGGACATGTTCCAGATGGGGTCGTCCTTGTCAGGGTGGGTGCTCCATATTTAGGTCCAAAGGGTTAGAGGAGTACCCCCCTCTTAGGGCAATACAGGTATAGATTAGTTCCCTAACTTTGTCCTTTATATGTCAAGGAACCCATACCGGACGTCCCCCAAATAAATACCAGAAGGAATACTGAACCTTCTACTGGAACAACAACCTGATATATCTGGATGTGGTAGGAACACTGGGTTTTGTATTTCTAGCTCTGGTTAGATGCAGCCGCGCACCTTGGTACCATTGTGCACCTTTTTGCGTACACTTATTACCATTTAGGGAATTATAATTGAATATTTCTCATTTATCTTAAATATCTACATTTACCTGTTACGGACATAGGACATACTGGTATGCCCTGATGTCCTGATACTTAAGGACACAGGACGTACTGGTAAATTTTGGCAAATTTTCCATTTAATTTCATTTTTTTCAGTAACAAAGCAAGGGTTAACAGCCAAATAAAACTTTATTTCCCTGATTCTATAGTTTACAGAAACACCCCATATGTGGTGGTAAACTGCTGTATGACCAAACGGCAGGACACAGAAGGAAAGGAATGCCATATAGTTCCTGGAAGGCCGATTTTGATGGTCTTTTTTTTTTACACCATGTCCCATTTGAAGAACCCCTGATGCACCCCTAGAGTAGAAACTCCATAAAAGTGACCACATCTAATAAACTACACCCTTTAAGGTATTCAAAACTTATTTTAAAAACTTTGTTAACCCTTTAGGTGTTCCTCTCCTCAAGAGTTTATGGCAAATGGAGATGAAATTTCCAAATTTCTATTTTTGGTAACCTTGCTTCGCAAGAATGTAATATAGAGCAAGCAAAAATCATGTGTACCGTAAAAATAGTCCCAACAAAACAGCCTTCTTATCCCGTACTTACCAAAATGGGGTCACTTTTAGGGGGTTTCTACTCCGGGGGGGGGGGGGGGGGGAATCAGGGGGGCATCACGGTGTAGATAAACCAGTCCAGCAAAATCTGTCTTCCAAAAACCACACGGCACTCCTTTCCCTCTACGCCCTGCCGTGTGGCCATACAGTAGTTTATGACCACATATGGGGTGTTTCTGCAAACTACAAAATCAGGGAATTAAAAATAGTTTTTTTTGGCTGTTAACCCTTGCTTAGATACTGTAAAAAAAGGATTAAAATGGAAAATTTTGCAAAAAATCTAAATTTTGAAATTTTTGCCCCATTTCCCATTAACTCTTGTGAAACACTTAAAGGGTTAACGATGTTTGTCAAATCAGTTTTGGATACCTTGAGGGGTGTAGTTTCTAGAATGGGGTCATTTTTGGGTGGTTTCTATTATGTAAGTAAGCCTCACAAAGTGACTTCAAACCCGAACTGGTCCCTAAAAAGTATTTTTTGAAAATTTCTGAAAAATTTCAAGATTTGTTTCTAAATTTCTAAGCTTTGTAACGTCCCCAAAAAATAAAATGGCATTCCCAAAATGATCCATACATGAAGGAGACTATGTGATGATTCAAATGGGCTGTCACTTTGAGATTAGTTCCTAGCATTGCAATTATATTTTTTGACATTCACTGTATAAGATAAATAATGTGATATTTTAATATTTTGTTCGTTTTCAGATGCAGTGATACAGATTACAGTATGTATTTTTTCTTTGTTATTTTGTATAACAAATGGAAGAAGAGGTTTTAAAAAAAAAAAAAAAAGTTTGAAGGAAACGTTATCTTTATATATATTTTTGTCTCCTAGGGAACCTGAACCTATAAGCACTTGAATATTTTTTGTCGATAAGACTTTTAAAGGAAATCTGTCACCAGTTTTATGCTGCCGCTGATTGACAGCTCTCTTCCTATAGCAGGGGAATGGTGGGCCAGATGGATTTGAAGACTCCCGAGCTCATGCTCTGTATTGAGTGGACTCTACTGCTTGGCTCATGCTGGAGCTTCTCCATACAGATCTTGGAGAAACAAATAGAAAACCACCCAGCATTTTGCTCTGGGTATCTGTCACCACTTTAGGCTGGGTAAAACTGGTAGAGGATTCCCTCAAAGTTCATATTTAACCTTACTATGTAAATACAATACTGCAAATCTAGTGCTGAAATATAGTAAGCCTTTTGTAATACTCCTAAATGGGTAAAGGGCACCTTTTTATCAGTTTTGTACCTATGAAACTGGCTGACCTGTTACATGTGGACTTGGCAGCTGAAGGCATCTGTGTTGGTCCCATGTGTTCATATGTGTCCGCAGATTCTAGGAGCAACAGGGGTGTGACTGTTACAACTAGAGACTCTGCTCTCTCTTTAGCTGTCGCCCCCCTTCGCTTTGATTGACAAGGTCAGTCAGTGTAACAATCACAGCGCCTGGCCCTGTCAATCAAAGCAGAGAGGGCTCGGCAGTTGCAGAGAGAGCCCTGTCTAATGGTGCCTGTACACAAGAGAAGAACACAGCTGCAGACAAAATCGCAAAGTAAGTATTCTCTTGTCCCCCATAAAACGCTCTCTCCACTTCTACTAATTCCTAGTTGAATGCATTATTTTGTAATACATACAGGCACCAATGATTGTGAGCCACAGTGCATGCACCATTAGACAGAGCTAATGGCCTGCCAATCAAAGGGGAAGGGTGAGTGTACTGAGCACTAAGGGGCGTAGCAGTAGTGATGCTCCAAGTGCTACGGTGGCCCCTCAGTGCTCGGAACGCCAAATTTGAATATAAAAACTAATATACTGCTGCCACAATGGTTCCTATAGCCATGAGACAGGTGCTTGAGCAATAAGTTTTCCTAGTTTGGGGGAAATGATCAGCGTTTTCAGCAGAAGGTTTGCAATTGATGCTAGAGATGCTGGCAAGAAGCCTATGAACTGTAAAAACATGAGAAAATTACAAAAGGTTGGCTGGCTGTCTATTTATAGAAAAATTAGGTTGTTGCAGGATTTTATAATGCAGAACCTGACAGCATTTGTATGAAACTAAGAAACACGCAACTCTGGGTGACCTGTCTCTCACTCTCTCTATAATTTCCCTTAAAAAACCCTAAATCATATCACTATACTCTCCCCATACTTTCCCTTTACTCTCCTTATCACACATAGATTGCTAGCTTGTGTCTGCAATTGCCTTTTGGCCAACACAACTAAAACACATGCTTTCAGATCGCAAGCTGTATACAGAATGGCTGAACCATGTTTGCGGATACAAATATGGGGGACATGGTGTCAAGAACCCCCTATTTCCATGTGCAAAAATTATATTAATTATTATTAGTCGTTGGACCCAGATGGAACAGGCAGAAGATCTTAATTGGAGGAAACTTGTAGTTGATCTCGTGAAGGAATCTATAAAGGAAGGATAAAGATCGTTACCGCACACTCATGTAACTGGCAGTTAAGAAACATCCTTAGTCTGTGTGAGAAAGTGGTCAGCATAGTGGAGGAGTCTGTATAAGAAAGTGGTCAGCATGGTGGAGGAGTCTGTGGGAGAAAGTGGTCAGCATAGTGGAGGAGTCTGTATAAGAAAGTGGTCAGCATGGTGGAGGAGTCTGTGGGAGAAAGTGGTCAGCATAGTGGAGGAGTCTGTATAAGAAAGTGGTCAGCATGGTGGAGGAGTCTGTGGGAGAAAGTGGTCAGCATGGTGGAGCAGTCTGTGGGAGAAAGTGATCAGCATAGTGGAGCAGTCTGTGGGAGAAAGTGATCAGCATAGTGGAGCAGTCTGTGGGAGAAAGTGATCAGCATAGTGGAGCAGTCTGTGGGAGAAAGTGATCAGCATAGTGGAGCAGTCTGTATGAGAAAGTGATCAGCATAGTGGAGGAGTCTGTATGTGAAAGTGGTCAGCATGGTGAAGCAGTCTGTGGGAGAAAGTGGTCAGCATAGTGGAGGAGTCTGTATGAGAAAGTGGTCAGCATGGTGGAGCAGTCTGTGGGAGAAAGTGGTCAGCATAGTGGAAGAGTCTGTATGAGAAAGTGGTCAGCATGGTGGAGCGAGCAGTCTGCGGGAGAAAATGGTCAGCATAGTGGAGGAGTCTGTATGCTAAAGTACTGATTAATGAGATCTTTAACTCCCACATTACACTCTCACTAAACCTAATCCTATTTTGTATATTTGATGCAAACCAAAACTGTGTTAAGTCAGACTTGCGGCAAAGATATTGATTCCAAGAAGATGGCTTCATAAAGAACCACCAACTCTTAAAGAATGGTTATCCAAAATGATCAAAGTTGCAGACTTCGAATGAAGAAGATGGGACTTGCAGTTGCAGCCCAAGAAATTTGAGCGTATATGGAGCAAATGGACAAAACACATGACGAAGGACAAAATTGCGTCCATTATGCAGTAACTGTTTCTCTAGGCATCACCAATTTATACTATTGTTTCTTTAATATCTCTTATAATGTAAGACTTGTCTTTTATACTTTTGATAGTAGGATTTATGAAATATAACTCCCTTCTCAGAATCTGACTAGTACCCTCTTACCCTTCCCCCCTGCATGGTGGAGCAGTCTGTGGGAGAAAGTGGTCAGCATGGTGGAGCAGTCTGTGGGAGAAAGTGGTCAGCATGGTGGAGCAGTCTGTGGGAGAAAGATGGACGTATAGCGGGGTTTGTGTGAGAAAGAGAGGTCAAGAGAGCTACTCATTACCTTTCTGCTTAGCCTTATATCCCTAAAAGAATCCGACCTGTTCTGACCCACTATCCCATCCTGCTTACTGTCCTTGTCTCACTAACTCCATCCTTTCTTTTCAAATCTACACAATCCCGCCTTCAGCTTCCCCTTCTTGTTCACTCCACCCAGATTTACCCCTAGTCTCCAGCACTTTCTTATGCAATCCAGTGACCATTAGCTAATGTCAATCTATACTAGGTATCCATTGGCTGACGTGAAAACGGTTATATTTTATTATTTTCTTTCTATAGATATTCACATACTCACATATGTTTATAGTAAAAAAATGTAAAATAATAAATCATTTTTTATTATCTGTTACAGGGAAAACAGAGTAAGACATGCTGACCACAATATCGTATCTATCTATCTATCTATCTATCTATCTATCTATCTATCTATCTATCTAATATCTTCTATCTATCTATCTATCTATCATCTAATATCTATCTATCATCTCATATTTATCTATTATCTATATATCTTTTATCTATCTATCTATCTATCTATCTATCTATCTATCTATCTATCTCATATCTATCTATCTATCTATCTATCTATCTATCTATCTATCTATCTATCATCATCTATCTATCTCATATCTATCTATCTCATATCTATCTATCTATCTATCTATCTATCTATCTATCTATCTATCTATCTCATATCTATCTATCTATCTATCTATCTATCTATCTCATATCTATCTATCTCATATCTATCTATCTATCTATCTATCTATCTATCTATCTATCTATCTATATCTCTCTCATATCTGTTTGACTGTCCTCTTCACATTTTTACTGTACATCACCATCGTATAGAAAACATTTATCTTCAATTTTTGTTCTTATTTTAAAATATAAAAAAAGTAAAATATATCTGTATGTAGTTAGAAATTGAATGGCACTAAAGGGAAAAAAGCTGCTTTTAATCTTGTGGAAGTAAAATGATGGGGGATGAGGAACTGGGAAAATCATGAGATATATTTAAAAATTCTGATCAGGTTCCACCGGTGTCTGCAGGAGGAATGCCTAATGGGTATATTTCCACTCTCTCAGCAGGATAACGCTTTGCATGAACCAGCTCCCAGGAGAGATTGTTGTGCGCTCACTAGACTCACTAAAAATATACTGGAGGTGGCAATTTCTACAAATAAATAAAATAAAAAATTCTCTGCTTTTAATTTTAAAATAGTTTTACAAACTAAAAAGAAAATAAATGCATAAAATGCATATTTGCTTGTGGCTGATATTATTAGGTTCAGCTAATTTAACAGAAGATGATTGAATGGTCGACTGGCAGAACCTGTTTGTAGACATTTCTGTGCCATATCAGGCAGAGCAAAAAGCTGCTGCAAAGAACAGCTCCCACTGGCACACATGTGGTAGAGGGTCGCCCATTAATATGAACGGGTACCGTGCAGCAGTATATTTACTACAGGGCATTGCAGGAGGATTGAGTATTCGCTTCTATGGGAGTTACTCGAGGAAGTGTATTGACTGTTTTTGTGATTCCCATAGAAGTGAATGGAGGCATCTGCTGCACACATTACTGGCCACCTCTTCATACGTTATCTGCCTGGATGTGGCGATCTGTGGCCTCCACACCAGGCAGGACGGGGTTCAGCGGTGGAGCCTGTATGTATCAAACATTTATGTAATATGCAGTGACCCAAAGGATCACTTCAAAAGGGTTAAAGTTATCAAGACACACTGCTAAAGAATTAAACTTATGCTAAAGAGTTAATGTTGTGATTCATTGTTAAAGTACGTATTTCTTAATGCAGTATGGGGGTCATTTATTCGTTGTAGACGCTGGTTCTCAATGAGCTCCTCTGCTGGCTGTGGATCCGCCGAAGTTATGTTGAGGTGCCATCCTCTACATAACTTCAGCGTATCCAGTGCTGGTGTAAATGTTGCCTCCATCACCACTTCCATCCTCTCCAACGCCACCATCTATCATGCCTCCCCCTGTGGTCCAGGTCTCTACACATATTGTGTGGATAAGCCATAAATGAGTAAGATTGTAATGCTACTTTAATATCTACTAAACCTGTAGAATCGCAGTAGAAGACAGGACAGGAGTGTGCAATGTCGACAGAGCAGGGGAGCCTATGGGGCCGTTTTGAGTGATGTCATATCAAGGAGCCAGAGTTGCAAAAACAAACCACAGGACCTATTTACAGCAGCAACAGCAGCAACAGCAGCCTGTCCGAAAGAAGCCCATGAAAAACAATATGGATAAAAGTTAATGAAGACAACAGCAGCAGGGACAGAAATTCAGTGAGGAAACATGGCATGTCCCACACAACAGAAAATGAATGCAATGTTTCCACCTAAGGGGGCATTGCATCTAGCAGAGAGTACCCTGCATGGAGAAGAGTCCTGCCAGTAATCGTTGCTGTCCTGAGCATAGGTCATCAATATTTAAGGCCCAGAAAACCACTTTCAGGCTTAAAGGGGTTGTCCAGGTCCAGGGTTGAACCCGGATAAAAGCTCCCCTTTACTCCTTTACCATGTAGGAGTGGAGCATCGGAGCATTTCCTTGATCCGATGCTCTCCTTGCCTTGCGCTTCATCGCGCAGGGCAAGGTCTGTTTGTTGTGAGCTGGTATATATCGAAAAACCACAGCACTCTATAATTGCTTATAGTTTCTTATTGTATTATTTCATTTCAATTAATTCTTTTCTTATCCATCCAAAAATTAGCCACTGGCCAACGTTTCGGTCTATTCCTAGACCTTGTTCACGGCCTGATGTATAAATAGATATACGTTAGAACAATATATGTAAAATTGGGAAGGAGTTACATACAGTATTACATAGAAGCTGATGTATTACATAATAGATACTTTAACATTTTAGTGGAGAATATATCTCTCTATGCTTCAGGGAATACATAACGGACCAGATTTATACATGATTTTACATTCAGACAATTTAGCATTATGTTATCAGCATGGCATAGCGAAAAAGAGTAGGAGTAGTATATACTATAAGTGTATATTGAGGGTCCCATATGGAGAAGGCTGGACATGTGCAGGGTATCTGTGGAGTCCAAACAGTATAGTATTAGATCAATGAGAATGCAGGAATCCTATCATATAGGTAACAGAGTTCATATGAATTAATTCCTGGAGAGGCAAAGTTAGTAGCAAAATGTTATGTACTACAAGCAGAATATAGGCAGATCACTTGTATATGCGGTTGGTTAGAAGAGAGTATCTCAGGAGGACACCTAGTGCTCGTCACATTGAACATGATCATTTAGATATTCAGCCACTTGCAGTCTAGAGGCACGCACCTTAGTGTTCATAGAAGGGAGTATGGGATGGCGTGAGGACGCCAACATTCTGGAAATGTTTATATAGGTTGGAATGAGCGTCCTGGGCCTGATAGATGACGTGTTATGCGGGCGCATGCGCAACTCGATTCCATGTTGTGAGCTGGTGACTTACCCGGCTTCACATCAGTATGTTAGGCTGAGACTTTCGCTTAACAGGGAACCCGGTGACGTCACCGGCACAAATGTGCGGTGTATAGGGCCACTCTAGGTGGTTTTAGAGGTGGACATCCCTAGTACTCGCCTCTAAAACTGCACAGAACAACTCTATATAGCGCCGATTTGTGTCAGTGAAATCACCGGGCTCCCTGCAAGGCGGATGTCTTTGCCTAGCATACTGATGTGAAGCCCAGTATGTGATCGGCTCACACCAACAGACCGTTCCCTACGTGATGCATCTCTAGGCATGGGGAGCATCAGAGCAAGGAAATGCTGTGATGCTTCACTCCTACATGGTAAAGGAGTGAAGAGGAGCTTATGTCCGGTTTCAGCCCCGAACCCTGAGAACCCCTTTTATTTTACTTCCATTTTATCACATTACTTGTGATTCCACTAGCTAAAGAAGGTGATATTACTTTGGAGAATGAATGAGTAGCACTCAGAAGTCATCTGAAGTGACTGTTGAGGAGTATAATGTTATTGGTTTCTTGGTGGCTGATGTCTTATCTTGAACATGGAGACAAGTTTTGTCAAGTATTATAGAAATAACACGCATATCAGCTCCATTAGAATATTTTGTCAAGAGCTACTTATGTTGTTAATTTATTGGAAACTTCAGTGAAATATAGAGATTACAGTAAAATACTTGACCTTAAATAGTTTAACTTGGTATTACCTATTACGTAAGAACACGATCTGCTCATATTTCAGCCTACATAATTATGGAAACCATTTAAAGATGTTTTTCAGAATTTGGGTTAAAAAAAATTATATTGCTGATAACAAACTAAAATAAAAATGATTCCTACCTACTTTTCAACCCCATTCCCTGCCCTATCCTATGTAATCAGCAGTAATGAAATAATGAGAAAAAAGGCTGGTAGGCACTCCTCTTACTGGTTTTGCATGGAGCATTATTCATTCATTAAACAACACTAAACAAATACAGATTAATTAAAAGGTAAAATAAAGAAAATATATAAAAATAAATAAAAATACATATGCTATAAAATGTTGAATTAATCAGTTAAAATCCAGATGTAGACATGATCCCATTATAAACTAGTACTCCATTATGGTAAAGAAATATCATACATAATTATTAGTCAGTGATATTGTTATACCCTCGGCAGTCGGCATCAATTTATAGAATCGATAATAATGCAATGTATCAATCCATAGGTTCAATATAGTTGATTCATTATGTCAATCCATTGTACCTTCTGAGGAGGGTAAGTGCACAACCCCATACACCGCAGTATTACGAGTCTACCCCAAGTGACACAATGCTGAAGTTACACTGCTAATTCCTTCTGCCGAACATAATGAATCAGCTAATTAGGCCTCTTTCACATGGCCGTGTGTCCCCCGTGGCCGTATTGTGGCCCGCATACGACGGGTCCGCATCACACGGGGCACCGGCCATGTCCATTCCACATCACGGATGCGGACCCATTCACTTGAATGGGTCCGCAAATCCTCAGATGTGGTGCGGATTGGAACGGAACGATGGAACAGAAGCACTACAGAGTGCTTTCATGGGGTTCCCGTTCGGTGCTTCCGTTCTGCAAAAAGATAGAACTTGTTCTGTCTTTTTGCGGAATGGACGGATCACGGACCCCATTCAAGTAAATGGGTCCGCGATCCGCATGCGGCTGGCCCACGGTCGGTGTGAAAGTGGCCTTTTGTGTTAAAGAGGCCTTAATCAGCTACTAGCAGAATATTGTGGAATGATTATTCCAACACCCGTCACTATGGATCAACTAAAACTTCATTTAATTTGGAATTTATCTACACTAATAAGTTATACTTCCATACCTCCATACTCCTGCTTGGAATTAGCTTAGTCTGAAGTACCAGCTGAAGTACCATTTGATATGATATGCTGATCTAGACTGTGGATGTGAATTAACAAACGGAATATGCGTATGGAACATTTCAATAATCAGTTCGATCACTACTGAATATTAAATACTATTAATCAGTCTTATCTTTCCAACCAACATTGTTGTTTGAAATGACATACGAACTGAAATGATACAGGAATCAGTATTGATTATTTGCTGAAAACATTATGAATTGATACAATGGATTGACATAATGAATGAACTATATTGAGCCTATGAATTGAAACATTGCATCAATATCGATTCTATAAATTGATCCCGAGGGTATAACAATATCACTGACTAAAAATTATGTATGATATTTCTTTACCATAATGGAGTACTAGTTTATAATGGAATCATGTCTACATCTGGATTTTAATTGACTAGTTCAACATTTTATAGCATATGTATTTTTATTTATTTTATATTTTTTTTATTTTCCCTTTTAATTAATCTGTATTTGTTTATCGTTGTTTAATAAATTAATAGTGCTGCATGCAAAACCAGTAAGAGGAGTGCCTACTAGCCTTTTTTCTCATTTTTATAATTCTTTACGTACTGGGACTGGGTGAACCCCCTTTATCCATCACATCATAGTGTGAGCCCCTCAATACAACTTTATACGGTAAGGAAACATATGTCACATAGTGGGGGCCTTTATTCGTTGTGAACTTAGTTTAAGCCAGGGATGGACTGGGAACTTAAAGTGGCCCTAGAAAAAAGTTGCTCCATGTTGTAGGCAGGTACAAATTGACAGAAGTTGGTTCAACACAAGTAGACAGGGCCATAATAAGTAAGTAGGAATAACACAAGTGGGCGTGGCAGGAATACTATACTGCAGCACAAAATACCGCAGCAGCAGAACCAAATACCACCGTGCAGCACAGAATACTGTTACCTTCACCACAGTATTCAACTGTATGACCATGATCCTGAGGATGGTGATACCGGTGAATTCAGAATGGTCATTGGTCAGGTGCATATATACCTGATGTTCCTAATGCTCAGAGCATCAGAATATTACTGTATGTACCCAGCCGGCGGCCGTGAGGAGGGCTCAAGTGGCCCTCTGGGCATCAGCCCATCAGGAAATTTCTCTTCCCGATGTATGGCCGGTCAGCTCCTGGCCTCAGCTGAGACATCAGTGTGTGCATTATGCCCTTACTCTGACATAAATGTGTGTGCATTCCCGATGGCTGTGGACAGAGATGGAGTTTATGTCCCCGGTGGTCTAGGACAGAGAAGGGGTTAATTTTCTTATCCCTAGTTGTTTGGGGACATGAAGAGGCTAATTTAGTATTTCTGGTAGTCTAGGGCAGTTAAGAGGCCAATGCTAAGATGCCTGGTGGTCTAGGGCTGTGGAAAGGTAATGTTCCATACTTGGTTTCCAGTGGACTACTCGCTTCTCCAGGCTCTAGTTTTGTCCCTGTAGTAGGAAGGTTGAGCTAGAATTCTGCTCCCCTCTTAAACAAACTGCTCCCCATGGTCCCCACCTCTCACACAGACTACTCCCCATGTCCACCTCTCAACAGTGGTGACTCAGCTTACGCTGTCATCCTAAAACTCCACATAAAGATGAGTGAGAGGACATAGAGGATGAATCATCTGTAAGTGTACAGTCAATGATATCTGACTATGATTAAGCAGGTCTAAATTAATGCCCTGCCTGATCTATAAAGCAAGAGCTCAGGTAGTAGTAGACTTTCCCTGAGCCGGGCAGTTAGAAAGCTATACCTGTAATGTAGGGTTCCACTGATATATCCAAAACTTCTGCCACTCTGCATACAGTTGATAGATGTCTCATTGACAACTAATGCAACTTAATGTATTGCTTAGTATTTCAGCTCTACAGTATACGTATACAGCTATAGTATACAGCTCTACGGTATGAGAGTAAACAGCTCATCCACAAATTCAGTGACTCACTTGTGATATATTCTCTGATTGTAGCTGTTCTGTTTTTTGTTTTCATGATACCAGACCACTATGACGACTTCTCCTCCTTGAGACATCTATGGGCTCTTATCTCTTCAGAAATATCTCAGGAACTATGTCAACATAATTGCCTAAGTAAGTTCTAACTAACATTGTAGACAGGATTGTGTTAAAAAAAAACTGGAGGGCTCTAATATTTTATGAATATGCAAAATAAATGTGGAGCCCCAGTATTGGGTCTACAACACAATGAAAGCCAGATATCCCTCAAAGTAAGGAAAACCGATCAAAGGGGTGTCTCTATTACAGAGATCACCAAATCCACCATATTAAGTGGCCCCTATGTCAAGATCCCACTTTTTTACAAGCTTTAAGGATGTGACAGGGAAAACCTAAGCCAGTTATCCATCCACAGACAGCTGTTTCGGGGTGTTACCCTCATCAGTGTGGAGTAGGATTCTGGCTAACCGGGAGCAATGCCTTGGACACTACTCAAACAAAACAATAGCTGATCTCAGGGAGACCAGCTACAAAAAACACCGCTGAGCCTCATTACTCCACACTGATGAGGGGCAACACCCCGAAACAGCTGTCTGTGGATGGATAACTGGCTTAGGTTTTCCCTGTCACATCCTTAAAGCTTGTAAAAAAGCGGAATCTTGACATTGGGGCGACTTAATATGGTGGGTTTGGTTATCTCTCGGTTTTCCTTCCTTTGAGGGATATTTGGCTTTCATTGTGTTGTAGACCCAATACTGGGGCTCCACATTTATTTTGCATATTACTGTTTCCCAGGGAGCTTTGCACTTTGGATTGCTGTGTTGAGACTCTTAAATGAGGCTCTGTGGTGTTTCTTGTAGCTGGTCTCCCTGAGATCAGCTATTGTTTTATTTTAATATTTTATGAAGCTGCATGTTGGCATTATTTGTGCAATGTAGGCAGGGGTGTAACTACAGTTGCGGCAGACCATGCTACTGCTATGGGGCCCAGGGCAAGAGGGAGCACAGTCTTAGTTATGATTATGTCCTCTTCTACTAGAGGTGAAAATTTGGTCAGGGCTCTACTCTCTAAAGCAGGCATCCTCAAACTGTGGCCCTCCAGCTGTTGTAAAACTACAACTCCCACTATGCCCTGCTGTAGGCTGATAGCTGTAGGCTGTTCAGGCATGCTGGGAGTTGTAGTTTTGCAACAGCTGGAGGGCCGCAGTTTGAGGATGCCTGCTCTAAAGGAACAACTTTTAGCAAATGAGGCAGTGGAAAAATGGCCCAAGGGTCATTGAAAAGGATTCCGGCAGAAACCCTTCTGTCCTGTGTGGGGGCCTGGTTTGATCCTTGCTATGGGTTACTTACTTCTCTATGTACGCCATTGACTGTAGGACACTGTTACTTTAGCATTTTATGTCAACGGAGTCAACAAACAATCCAAAGGTTGGCTTACCTCAATACTGAAGTGTTTATGGAAATAACTATAGTGACCAAATCATGTATACTTACATTGATAAATGATTTGAAAGAATCAAACATTCAAACTTTTTACAGAAAAAAGGGTTTACATTTACCATTCTATTATAAATGAATGGCTTTCTTTCTAATCAGGTTTAAATCTGTTAAAGGGATTGAATCACCTACATTTTTACAAGTGAAGCCAGATACTGATCTATCTCTCTTTTTTAATCTTTTTAACTTTTTCTTTGTACATTTTTCAAATTCTATTTTCTGTACATGGTTATAAGGGCATATATCTTGCTTGAACTGTTTTTAATAGAAAAAAATCTGAAAAAGTGGCTGGGCACACTCAGATAATCAGGACCATACAGAGTAATTCATATATAAGTTTATTTTAATAATTAATAAAGTCAAGGTTATGCCCCCTGTAAAAACAATGTAGTATAGCAGCAATCTTCAGAATAGCAGCAATTAGATTAAAAAAAGGGAGCACTGTTTCTGTATACAGGGCTTTTACAGATGTGGGAAGTGCGGGAATTTCAAGATAACGTCTTTCCCAAAATCTACAAAAGAAATAGTGTCAACCACAAATAATCATAAACACACCATTTCAGAATTCCTTACCTGTACTTCCGAAAATGTCATATATATTGTAAAATGCCCCTGTAGTCGCCAGTATGTGGGGAGGACAAAGAGAACTCTGAAAAAACGGATTGCGGAATATATCGCAAATATCAGAAAAGGTTTTGAAAATCACTCCTTGTCTGCCCACTTTAAGAACATAATCGGGACCCTACAGGCATCAGATTTGCAGCGATAGACAAGGTCGAAAGAGTATAGAGAGGCGGCAATCACATAGAAAAGATGTCTAGACCAGAAACGAGGAGAATTTTTGAACTGGATACTTTAATACAGCAAGGTCTGAACTCTGAATTTGAATTATTTGGATTTTTATGATCTGGGTGGACGACTGCTCGTTGACGATTAACCGGATGTGTGGCTATCACGGTCCGGTTGTCCTTAATGGACAGGCTTCCACCCACCCCTACACTAATCGACCCACAAGATTTTCCAGTTATTTTGGACTTTTACTTAATATGGTTTTATAGTAACAATATTATACTTTTTAGGTTTTATATGTATTTTTTGAATATTTATGCACTCTTTGAACCATTTGATACATTAGAAAAGAACATACCAATATTGGTTTTGATAAATGATACTTCTGGAGCAATTTGATCAAGAACCGCACCAAAATCGCATCAAAAACGCAATAGATGTTCAATTGCGTTTTTTGGTGCATCACACTTCTAAGAGACCAAGAAGGAACTGTATGAAAGGTTTCTTAATTTTTTGATTGCTAATTGGTTTTAATTTTATTTTTAATTTCTAGTTAAGGTACATGCAGTGATATGTATGGATGAATGTATACATATGGACATTGTATGGTAATAAAACATCACCACCAATATGTCCCAGTATAAACTGGGATTAGCAGCTAAAGTTGATAATTTGGCAGCAATTTATGTATATAAAAGTGACTAAATACTATGTGCTTCCAATGTCCTAGAGATCCAGTCCGGACTTTTTATGGGATCTTGACCCCTATATAGGTGGGGTGTTTGCAGGGAAATGGTTGCCACTGAGGAAGGAGTGAATTATTGGACCCCGAAACGCGTCTGGTGCATATTCCCTGCAAGTAACGACCAAAACGGCTTTAATACCCCTTACCGACACGGACCAGGAGGGTATAGCACTATCATATTATCACTGCTGTAAACCAACTGCGCGAGTGTACAGTGGGAGCACGGAAAGAGGCACGAACGAGTCAGGTGCCCTACGTGTGAGTCTACACCGCTGGCTTGAGACTTGCAACTACAGCAGAGAACCCCTGAGATCGCTGTGGATACAGATACAACATATCGAAGGGAGAATCGGTACCCAAGGTCCAGGTAAGACTGTTTTGCACTTTTAACAAGCTAGCTTGGAAGAACTCGTGTTTTTGTGGCGGGATGTCATCACACAACCGCTCAGAGCGGGACGCCGCTCATTCAACTTGTGATCTTCTGAGGACTGTGACTATTTAATATTGGAGCATTTGAATAACGGATTTTGTTGGCTGGACATTGGTCACTATTCACTGCCTACATGTACAGTAACCCATACTAATTGCAGTTTTTAACTATGTTGCGTCATCACTCACTTTTGTTGTCATATACCTAATATCCGGTGTATGAATCTATGGTTCTTGCTGCTATAGTTCATTTAATCTATTTTATTATTCCATCCTGAATGGTACTGTGTACTTATATTAGTAACATTGCTCCCTTTTTTTAATCTAATTGCTGCTATTCCGAAGACTGCTGCTATACTACATTGTTTTTAGTGTGCATAACCTTGACTTTATTAATTATTAAAATAAACT
Organism: Bufotes viridis; assembly: GCA_033119425.1. Classification (NCBI taxonomy): domain Eukaryota; kingdom Metazoa; phylum Chordata; class Amphibia; order Anura; family Bufonidae; genus Bufotes; species Bufotes viridis. The sequence goes on from CM065589.1 coordinate 564,533,477, forward strand.
TATATATGAATTACTCTGTATGGTCCGGATTATCTGAGTGCGCCCAGCCACTTTTTCAGATTTTTTTCTATTAGATTAAGTGGGTGTATCTTGATCGGCGTGGTGCACCTCGGCTGGTTCTAGCTGACCTTGTGCGACATTCATCTATATGTTTTTAATAGAATTCAGAGATATGCTTTATAGCATGCTCTGTAACTTTGTATTTTGTCATACTACAAAGATGTGACCTTGTGTCCTATATTGGTAGTACAATGTTCAGTGACCTGTGCTGAGGTCATTGTGCAGGAGAGTAGATAAGCTGCAACATCACCTAATGTGAATGGTGAATCCTCTATTATCTTTTTATAGGTAATATCTGTCATTGTAATCCTGCCTGTAATCTTGATGATGAGATGACTGCTGAGAATTGATCTCTATAGAACAAAGATTTGGCTTATTATGCTTTTTTTTTATTCTTAAATATATGTTTACTGTAAGATTGTTATCTATGTGCCTGAAAGTTTGGCCATGTAGCTCCTTCTCCTTTTCACTATCCTGTTTCTGGCTGTAAGATAACTGGCTGCAGCAGGAACCTTCTCCCTCTGCCATGTTTGCAGTTGGATACAAAGATGTTTAAGCCCTGCCCCTTAGCAAAACTCTGCCTCTCCATTGGTCGCTGGCCGAGAATGGAACGGATGAGTAGGACAGTATTGTCCCCTGTTTTCTGTGCAGAATTTCTACAATTTCTACAAGACAGTTTATACAGAAAAGACGACAGATTAGCAAAAGAGTGTAGGCAAGATTATCTCTTGTTTCTTCCCATGATTCATTTCTATGTTCATTGTTCCTTTAACACCTTGGTGCCATAAACAATTTTCATTTTCTGCTTTTGATTTTTTTTCTTCTTGTCTCCCAGGAGCAATAACTTTTTTACTTTTCCACTCACATATCTGTAAAAGGACTTGTTTTTGTGGGACAAGTAGAATTTTTAATGACATTATTTAATTTACCATATCAGTTGGGAAAACATTTCTTTGTTGGGTGAAACTGAAAAAAAAAAAAAAAACGGACTTTCTGCCATTGGTTTTTCTGTTTCATTTTTACTCTCTTCACTCTGCACTAAAACTGAAATGTTACCTTTATTGTACAATTCCCTATGATTACAGCAATCTAGAACTATATATTCTGCTTAGTGTCACCAAATATTCTGGTGATCGGGTGTCAGACGGAGCACTCTCCCCCTGACTATCCACTCAGATATCACAGTCACCCATTCTTAGGGGCTGAGTGTCCCAGGGGTGTCAGCTGTGTAACATAGTCATCACTTGCCCTCAATGGTGTTGGCTCAGCTTCTGAGCTGATGCCATCTTTAATCTCCTGACATCAACCATACATGCAGACCGGATGTCGCCAAGGGCTAATGATGTGCATATCTATGGACATTTCCTTTTTTTATTTGAACTGCCACAAAATCAACATTTTTTGTAATATACATTCATAGGGAAAATCTAAGGGATTTGGTCTATGCAGAAAATTTAGGTGGAGTCATGCACGTAGTTCCTTATGTGTCCCTGTACGCCAACTAAGGTATACCTCCAGAAACCACTAGTTAATGGCAAAAATCTGCCAGAAATGTGCAGTGAATCTATGTAGGCAACTTTCATGCCGCTCTGAACTTATCACCTCTTATAAATGAAAGGTATGGAACAACAGGCTCTATAGTTCAGGATACTGACTACCTACTGCAAATGGCAACCGATAGGGATAAAGTGAAGCAATATGTACTTTATGTTTTACAGTAAGTAAGCCTTGACCTCAAGCCATCATAACGTGTAGGAACTACTATGTCCATATGAAACATACATAGGGCTGTACATGGCATATAGAACTCTAATTTTGCACTTTTACTGTCCAAAATAGCTATAATCTGACTTATACAGTAGTGTTACACAGGAACAGTCAGTGATATAAATGACTAATATAATTTGATGAAAGACAGATATTGCCTCAGCTCCCTGAGGCCACAGTCACGGCTGTGCTTCTGGATGGTGTTCTGTTACTCCAAGGAGTGCAGATACAATGCAAGGAGAAATTTGTCAAGCCCTGCACTCTAGAATTATGGCTTCAAAAAGTTTCAGACTTTTTGGGGTTTGGGTTTGAGACCATTTTAATTTTTTACACAACACACTCTAGTTTTGAAAAGTGGGTAGTTATGTGGGCATGATTGGCTAGATGATTTAAGCCAGAGTTTGACCCATCCCACCATTTCCAGCATATCACTAGGATATGCCACCAATGTCAGAAAGCTGCAGGTGCCACCCCCACCTTATCTTTAGAATGTGGCCTCCTAAGGCCACCGGTGGCTGCACTTGCACGGCCTACTCTTCTGGAACTTCCAAAAATAGCCAAGCAGGCTAATTTGGAAATCCAATAGCAATAAATGGAGAGCACAACATGTATTCACTATGGTGGCCCAGCTCTGGACATAGGATGACCTAGCTGGCATTTGTGGCATATTCTATGCCATAAATATTGAGATGGAACAACCCCTTTAAAGGCCACCACTGGAACCCACACCTTTCTTCAGATTGGGACCCCTGAAGTGAGTGAAGAGCAGCTGTGCATCTGCGGCCACCCTCCATTCATTTGTATGGGACTGCTGAAAATAGCCAAGGGCTGGCTCGGCTATCTCCGCCAGTCCCATAAAAGTCAATGGAGTGGTGGCCGCTCTTGTGCTGTGCGCTCTACATTCATTTCTATGGGACTTCCAAAAATAGTCGATTGTAATTTAAGGGGCCGTTTGGAACAGATCTCAAATCTTGACTCCCTCTTACTCCAGTGAGGAGTAACTCAGAAAGTGGAATAATAGCCCAAGACAGAAGTGTTGAACCTTAAGGTACACCAAATGTATCAAACATTGTGTGACATTTGACACATTTGACTCAAATTATATCAACAGAGACTCATGCAAAACTGACCTCAAAAGTTCCACCTGTGATAAATTTTACCTAATGTGCTCATTCAGCATCTTGCAATGACCAGTGTGCTCTAAATACTGTAGGAGCAATGATTAGCCTATAAATGAATCTCTATTTAAAACTGCCACGTCACCTGATCCTTGCCTGAGCAACATGGTTTCTAGGTTCCTGAATTTCTGACTATATTTGTATTTTGCCTACAGAAGTTAATTTTCTAATCATTGTCTGCATACAAATGATCATGCATATGTCTTTTAATTCTATACCTTGTATGAGAATTCCCTTGGCATGACATCAACATTAGAGACCATTCTGCAGACTTGACCTGATGATTCCCTTTGCAAAGACCATAACCAGTGAATGTATTTCAGGTGCTTAATAGAGCCATGAAACAAATGCATCAAGAGGGTTTACATCCTGTTCTAAGGTAGTTTATGACAGAAATCACTTCCAGTAGGCATCATTTTCTTTCTCCAATTTCTCATCCTGGCAATGTGTAAATTATGATTGGATATAAGTGGACAAAGATTTTTTCCTTCAATACACTTCGTATTATTTGATATCTGTAATTTGGATGTTTGTTGGAACAGATGCATACACAAATATATTTATTTTGCACAGTATAAATGCTTTTTCCATTAAGAAAAAATCATTCATATCACCAACAATTACCTGCCTTTATAATGCATCATACCTGTATGTACTTTTCTTGAACAATATTAAGGTTATTAATGTGATGGTACGTGTGCTTTGCTACCAATGACCTACAACATTTTTGAACCATGTACCATATGTGTTCAGTCCTGTGGAAAAATAGATAATGGGAGAGATCTCTGTACTGAGCCCTGATATATTTATACATACCGTAGTTATTAGATCTCCCCTTAGTACTCTTTTTTTCTAAATTTAGCCCTAATTTTGATAATTGTTCTGGGACCTGTAGTCCATCCATTCCAGTTATTACTTTAGTTGCCCTCCTCTGAACCCTCTCCAGCTCTGCTATGTCTGTCTTTTTCACAGGAGCTCAGATCTGTACACAATTCTCCATGTGTGAATATCATTGTACAAAGTCCTATAATTAAGGCTACTTTCACACTTGCGCTTTCCCTTTCCGTTATTGAGATCCGTCATAGGATCTCAATAGCTGGGGAATATGTTTCAATTTTGTCCCCATTCGTTGTCAATGAACTAAACGAAATGGAATGCACCAAAATGCATTTCGTTCTGTTTTAGTTGCGTCCCCATCGTGGACAGAATAAAGCTGCAAGCAGCGTTTTTCTGTCTGCGATGTGGTGCGGAGCAAGACGGATCCATCCTGACACGCAATGTGAGTCAATGGGGATGGATCTGTTTTCTCTGACAATAGAAAACGGATCAGTCCCCCATTGACTTTCAATGCTGTTCATGATGGATCCGTCTTGGCTATTTTAAAGATAATACAACCGGATCCATTCATAACGGATGCAGAAGGTTGTATTATGCTGACAAAAGCGTTTTTGCTGATCCATGACGGATCCAGCAAAAAAGCTGGTGTGAAAGTAGCCTAACTTCACCAGACGAGGCTCAGCTACTCATATTAATAATCACCAACCTGATACAACAAGCAACTGATTCAATACCATTTTGCTCATAAAAAAATCTTTATTAAATAAACAATATTTAAAAAGTATTAAAGTAACCCCATTAATAAGAAGATAGAATACCAACAAGGGGTTGGACTGAGAACGCCCTATTAATGTTAACGAATAACAGTGACGGCTGTCACTACTAATGGCACCGTAATTAAAAAAGTGAATTCACTGTATAAAACATATACTGAAGCCGGCATAACCGTAACTTGAAATAACTAACAATATGTCAATGCTAAAGCTTTGGATCAGTGTAAAAAAACACAATAATATAAATGAATGTCATACCAAAATAAACCGACATGTAAGGTACAGCACAGGGGCTAGATTTAATATTGAAGATAATAGGGCCCGATACTAACCAAGAGGGCAGATTTATTAAATGGTCACTAATAGTTTTTAGAACCGGAGACATAAAGAGGCATTATTAACTCAAAAAATTGTTGGTATTACTAAGAATAATCTCTTTGTTTACAGCTGTATTGGAGGGGTTGCCCTATTAAGGCATATACACATGAAAATGGGGGGTGGCAGCAGTCCCTGTCAAGAACTTCTAACTGCTAGATATTCCAGCAAGAAGAAAAGGGTCCTCTTAATGGGATAAGGTCTGTCTGTGTAGGATTAAATACAACAGTTCCCAAGGAATTATACTTTAATTCATCTAGTGATGTAGGTATTTAAAGTAATTAAAAAAATTAGGTGATCTATGAATCAGCACTCCCACATAGTTCCTAGATGAAGGGGTGTAATCCCTGCGGTAAAGCACTTTTCTATTCCTGTCGCTATGTGAGATGGGGAAACAGCTCTCTTTGTCTGAACACTGTTTGTGTGGATTGAATTGAAAAATCTGGACTGACGTTCTGCTGTTTGGCCACAAGATGCCGCTGTTTCCTAGGCACAGCTGACTGACTGCATATATTTCCATATTTATGAGAGGTGTGGTTTTCAGAGCATGGAGAAGAAGAGGAGGCAGCCATCTTAAGGAGAAACCAAAAACAGCAAATTGATTACCAGGTTAATAATCACCATAATATTTACGAAGACTAGAAAAGATGCAAGTATAATACCCCAAACAAAATTGTAACACAACACCTCCATAAAAAGGTATATATTTTATCGTAACTACACAGAAGAAATATCAAAACATAACACATACAGTAAATAGCAGCAAACAATAGCATGAGTGAGGGACAGGAAACCTAAGAAGGGGCTGAAGGATCAACACACCAGGGGCATACTAACTATAAGAAAGGCCACACTATCACCTTCAAGTACAAATGTATATAGCCTGGACAAGTCCTAAACAGTTACCAAGAAGAAGTGATAAAGTGTGAAAATACAAAGAGCATAAATACCCACAAAAGTGTGTCGGTCCTTCAGCCTCCTTCGCCCACAAAAGTGTGTCAGTCCTCCAGCCGCTTCCTCCCTGGGAGGAGGCGACTGAAGGAACGACACACTTTTATGGGTATTTATGCTCTTTCTATTTCCACACTTTATCACTTCTTCTTGTTAAGTGTGAGCCAATCAGTGTTGCAGCAGGCATTGAGGTGCCCAAGCAGCACAAGCAGAACATCATTTTGTGTTGGGCTGTGAATGAGTATGGATGGGTCTATGCAGTATCTGACAGAAAACGATCCTAGGGACAGTTTACAATCAAAATCAAGCTTTATTCTAATAAGAGGGACAGTGAAGGGAAATACTAGAATGAAGAATTGTGTAGAATAGGGAAAGGCAGGGAAAGCTGTCAGCCAGGTAGTGAGAAGTGTGGAGCGGAGGCTGAGTGTGCCTGGCAGTACATCCTAGCTGCACTTAATGCCTTATAACACAGCTGTAGCGGCTGCATAACATCAAAAACAGCTAACTGCAAGGGCATTTCTTTTCCTTTTTTGCCATTTTAACAGAAATGCATTTGTGTGTGTGTGTGTATGTGTGGAGGGGGGTGTTGGGTAAGCTCAAAACTGTACAACACGTGTTTTACCATACAGGGGATATATAGCATATGAAATCTCAGTGAAAACATGCACTACTATTTCGAAATCTGTGTCTAAGTTTAGGAAAATAGCATATTAGTTTGTCTTACAATACTTAGAGTAGAACACGATTATCTCTTGTGAAAATACAAGATATAGAGATGTGAAACACTAGTCCGAAATCAGTGTCGGTACATCTCCAGACAGTTCAAATTTTTTTTTTCTTTAAGTTTGGGGAAATATTTTGCTTCCTTGGAAGGCTTTGAGGAATGAAAGGAAAGGGGTTGTGCAGGCCCTTCTGGATGCTGGCCTTTAGATCTTTTGCTAGCCTTCAGGAGGATTATCACCTCCCCATAGATGTTTTTTTCAATATCTTCAATTGCTATAGCGTTGCACAGCGTTGGATACCTTTTAAAGGGAGTGGGGGGGGTTGAGTATTCTTAAAAGGGTTCACGGGAAATTAAGAAAATGAAAATACTTAAATGTTACTTTATGATCAATATATTCCCAAATACCTTTTGTTATAATGGCTTCTTTTGTCTAGGGAGCAATCATTAGGAGAAATAAAATGGCAGCCATCCTATAGATACACACAAAACATGTCCTAATCACACAGCAGGACAAGTTACTTTACAACACTGAAGTAAAGAGCTGCTTCAACGTCCTCTCTGCTCTGCTTGTGAGGGATTATGATCCTGAATACAGGTGAATCTCTGTTGAATGGAGATGATGAAGAGACATGAGAATAGGGTGAGGTGTGGATAATGAGCAGCAGCTCTTGTACGCAGTCTCCATTACCACAGCCCCACATTACCACAGTCTGTACTGTCCATCCTCTCTGTATTAAATTCCCCAGAGATACAGCTACAATTCTTATCAGCTGTATTATGGATCATAATCCCTGACCAGTAGGGTACAGAGGAGGACGAGGCAGCTCTTTACCCCAGTGTTGTGAAGTAACTTGTCCTGTGTAATTAGGACAGGTTTTGTGTGATCTAATGAGATAGCGGCCATTTTGTTTCCCCTGATGATTGCTCCCCAGACAAAACAAGCCATTATAACTAATGAAAGGTATTTGGGAATATATGTATTATAAAGTAATATTTAAGTATTTTAATGTTCTTAATTCCCGGAGAACCCCTTTAATAAAGTATTTACAACTCAGCTCCAGCTGGATCCTAAACTGTGCACATTGGGATATGTGACAAACATAGCTGGTTGGACATTGGTCCAAGTGGCCATAAGCAGATTGCTATATGTGGCAAGTAAGCTGGATCTACTGGCTCCAGTCTGCTCCTCCATCAGTAGAGGAATCTAAGAGAAAAGTCAATATAATGTTGATGTATGAGAAAGCAGTTTTTAAGAAAAGAGGCATTCCTCTCAAGTTTGAAAAGACATGGGGCCCGTGGTTGGCATGTACTGAGGTAGCAAATGGTAACCTGCACGTAGAAGTTGATACCAGAATGAAAGGGATGGGAGTTGTAAGGGGGATGCTCTTGTGTACCTTATACTGTGATTTTTTTTTACTGCATCACGTAAGTGCGGTGGTGTAAGACTAATGTTGCACATTTATTTGATTCATATTAATAAAAATGATCTTATTAAAAAGTTTGGGAAAAGAGTATATTAGTGTGTCTTACAATACAAAGAGTAGCTGACTAGCAGTCTATACCAGTCTGAGTGATAATGTAAAATACTAGGCCGAAATCTGTGTCGGTGCATCTCCAGGCACCTCAAATTAATTTTTAATTAATTTTAATTAAATTATTTTTAATTTAAAATTAAGTTTAGGTAAATAGCATATTAGTTTGTCTAAAAATTATTTTAAATCAAAACCATATTTAAATAAGGTCTTTATTGATAGCAACTTAGAAGACAGGCCCAAAATGTATGGGGGCCACAAGGAGACAATATACTGTATAGGGGCGACCACAAGGAGACTTTATACTGTATGGGGGCAGCCACAAGGAGACATTATACTGTATGGGGCAGCCACAAGGAGACGTTATACTTTATGGGGGTAGCCACAAGGAGACGTTATACTGTATGGGTGCCACAAGGATAAATTATACTGTATGGGGGCAGCCACAAGGAGACATTATACTGTATGGGGCAGAAACAAGGAGACGTTATACGGTATGGAGCAGAAACAAGGAGACGTTATACTGTATGGGGCAGAACCAAGTTGACATTATACTGTATGGGGCAGCTACAAGGAGATGTTATACTGTATGGGGGCAGCTACAAGGCGACGATATATTGTATGGGGGCAGCTACAAGGAGACATTATACTGTATGGGGGCAGCCACAAGGAGATGTTATACTGTATAGGGGCAGCCACAAGGAGACATTGTACTGTATGGGGGCGGCCACAAGGAGACGTTATACTGTATGGGGGCAGCCACAAGGAGACGTTATACTGTATGGGGGTGACCACAAGGAGTCATTATACTGTGTGGGGGCCACAAAGAGACATTATACTGTATGGGGGCCACGAGGAGACGTTATACTGTATGGGAGCCACAAGGAGACCTCATACTGTGTGGGGGCAGCCACAAGGGGCTGTGTGTGGTAGTGTAGGGGCGCCTCTTACGATCCATGTAACTGGGGTTACATCCTATTAGGGTAATTAGTGCAGGAAGTCTTCTTTGGGAGATTTTAAAGAAGAGGACAGGGCTCCACATGGGCTAGAAGTGACAACGGGTATGTGGGGGGTCATTCTGTGGTGCTGTCACTCTCCACTCCCAAGTATGAGGAAGCTGACATCGATTAGGAAGTTCTCCTACCCCTATAAATCCCCCCCATGGACAGTTGGATTACCTGACGGAGTAGTGGAATTTCCAGAGGTTATGTTAGCAGTCAGTAGTGGGCTGTCAGAGGGTAACGCCTCCGAAAACACCATCAATGTAAACCATCAGTCTACCGGAGCCCAGTACACACGATATATACAGATATACATGTCATGTATGTACACAGTGACCTCTCTATTTATATCCGTATCACATCACAGGGGGACAACCTGTGACACTGGAGTGAAGACATGTGTTGGTGACATATTAAAGGGAGTCTTTCACCACAAATGTCCATTCTATAACATTAATACCATTTTGTCCATAACAGTCCACATATTAAATGCTTCTTACCATAATGTTGTCCGTTGCAGAGTTGAGCTAAAAAACACTATTATTCAATATGCAAATTAGGGTCTGAAGGTGCCCAGGGGCGGCGTTCCAACACTGATTTTCATATTCAACCACTCCCCTTTCACCCGCCCTTTGTTTGGCTGATCACCTCCTTCCTCCATTCTGAAATCCCCCGCCTGCGGAAAGTCCACGCCTGCGCACTGTATGACCCATTATGGGCAGAGGCATCAGAGTTTCAAGTGCGCATGCGCCAGCCTGTATCTCACGTTCCAGCCGGTGCGGCATCAGAGGGCTGTCATCAGCGCAGGCGTGGGATTTCAGAATGGAGGAAGGAGGTGATTAGCGAAACAAAAGGCGGGTGAAAGGGGTGAAAGGGGAGTAGTTGGATATAAAAATCAGCGAGGGGCCTGTGCATCGGCCATTGGAACGCTGCCCCTGGGCTCCTTCAGACCCTCATTTGCATATCGAATAAAAGTGTTTTTAGCCCAACTCTGCAATGGACCAAAATATGGTAAGAAGCATTTTAATATGGGGACTGTTATGGAGAAAATGGTGTTAATGTTATATAATGGACATTTGTGGTGAAAGACTCCCTTTAATGTTTGTACAAAATCTTGGTAATGTTCCAGTAGATGGCAGCAAGATCATTTACTGCTTTATATGTTAGCTGCCCCATGGGTCAGAGAAAAGTCTATTTGTTAGGTCCCACCGAGTTGTAGCCATGTCTCTTAAACTACTGCACTGACAAGGAGGAGGTGGAGCCTAGTGAGGGGGATGCGGAACCGAACTGGATGGAGGCAGAGCCAAGCAAGGTGGAGGAGGAGCCAAGCAAGGCGGAGCAGAGAAAAGGGGAGGCAGAGCAAGGGGAGGCGGGGCCAAGTGAGACAGAGGTGGGGCCAAGTGAGACAGAGGCGGGGCTAAGCGAGGCAGAGCAGAGTGAGGGGGAGACGGAGCAGAGCGAAGGAGAGCAGAGCAAGACAAGAGGCAATGGAGGTGGAGCAGAGCAAGATGAGAGGCGGAGGTAAAGCACAAGACTTGTGCGGCAGTTTATGACAGGTTTATATTGCTCATCCTCTCCCTCCAGTGCACTTGCGGCCATGTCCCTCCGTGTGCTAGTAGTAATGCAGGAGGCCTATTGCCCAACCCTATCTCAGCCCCGATACTTGCCCAAAGCAGAGCTAAGCTTCTGAACAAACTACATGCCCGGCACCCGGAACTGCATGTCCCAGGCTTTGGACGATACAATTTCCACATCACTGTAGAAGGCTGCAGTTGTTCCTGCTAGCTTTGGAAAGGCGCAACATTATCATTGAGGAGAACGAGAATAAGATTCTGGGTGGCTCACTCCTCCTCTCAGTCACAGCAGGATGGCATGGAGGTGAATACTGAGTCTGACACTGTGCTATGGAGTCAGGGGTCAGAGCATTTCTCCTGCTCCTCCTCCTTGCAGCCCCTGAAAAGGCTTTTAGTAGAGTCCTCTCTGTCTTCACTGCCCATTCCTACTGGAGCGCCTTCCTTTTTTCTAAGAAGGGCCAAGAAAAACCCAACACGCCCTATATCAGACAGTCAAGAGAATTTCCCTGTCACCATTTGGGCTGCCCTGAAGAGGAGGTTCAGAAGGAGGCTGCGGACCCCATGCATAGCTGTGTTGGTGTTAATAGTGGCACCTGTAGCCACATCACTGGTGATGTGGGCAGTGACAGTGGCAGTCGGGGTAAATGCAGAGCAGGGAAGGTGGCCAAGGAGCCCACCATGATATCTCACAGTCTAATAAAAGTGGCAGGAAGGATGAGGACTCTGATGACAATTGTGTGCTGGACAGGACTTGGGAGACAGACGAGGGTACTCAGGGGAAGCAATATCAGAGGACGAGGGTGGTAGTAACAGCAATAGAGAGCAAATGGCAACATACCTCTCAAAGAACAGCCAGGGCCATGTTTATTTCAAGATCTGGTGATGCTGCTGACACTGTTAGTGCATTAGGTGCAAAATGTGCCACAGCTGAGCCAAGCTCAGCTGCTTGTAGCTCTGTATGAACAACTCCTGCATGACATATTTTCTCCACAAGGCAGGCACAAAAAACCATAGTCGTGTGCAAAATGTTCAGGATTAAAATAAGCCATGGGCATTCAAAAACAATCATAGGTAGCAGAGGTCTATTGCAGCACATGAGGCGGGATTACTGGATCCTTTGGGAAAATACAACTTGCCAGCATTCCCAGTCAGAACAAGTCTGTCCCCCTTTTCCTGATCCTCTTTGTGGTAACCAATACAGCAATATGGTATCTTTGTCATCATCATCACCTACTTCTTCTCCTGCTAAGACTCCTTCTTGTCCTTCACTCCTTCTTGAGACATTCAATAATGAGACAACAGAATGTTTGGCCATGAAAAAAACTATTCTCCAAGCTGACAAGCTGAACCCCTAGCTGGCCAAGTTCTGGCAGTGCAGTCTCTACCGTACCTTTCAGTAGTGCCTTGTAGTCTCCCGTGGTAGAGAACGCTGGCCTCTCCTTGCGATTTTCATTGTGCGGCAACCTGCAGTCTGCAGTGGACACCCGGACCAGCTGTTATGGCCAAGGACAGTACATGTTTCTCATGGACCACTGGGTCAGTGTTTTTTTTGTGACAGTGGAGAGGCAGCACTCCAGCAACATGGTCAGATCCTTTTGACCCTCCCACCATATCATGGGGCTGGCTCCCACAGCAGACACATGTCTGTCTTCTTCACCTCCTCCTCCATGGACATGGTTCTGTTCCCATTAACAGCAGGACACAGCATCACTCATATCACATGTGTCAAGTCAAGTCCTCCTTCCTATCACATGTGTCAAGTCAAGGGTTGGCATGCTGTGAGCTGATTAGCCTGGGTGAGAGTGCCCACACAGGCTAGCACTTGCTAAAGTACATCAAGCAGCAAACATTCCGTTGGCTGTCACCCCGCTGACTCAAACTGGTCAAGTTGGCCAGCGACAATGGCTGAAACATTGTGGCCATCCTGAACCTGGGCGATAACACATGCTCCCTGCATTAAAAAGTACACTATTTTGCACAAGATGCTGGCAATGTTCAGCAGACTGTCCCCCTTTTCAGCCATTCTTATGTGCTGAAGAACGCTCTTCTGGACTTCCAGCAACAGAACAGTTTACAGCTACATCGCCTAATCTGTGACATTCCAACTCACTGGTATTCAACATTGCACATGCTAGAGCGTCTGTATGAGCAGTGGAAAGACAATTTTGTCATGCACCAGACCAGCAGGGAACATGTGTTGTTTCCAGGTCGGGCAGCTTAAGCTGTTCATGCTGCAGTTGTCCCTAATTCCCCTCATATATATCTTAGAACAGATGTTGACCCTCATGCAGCAGTGGACAACAGAGGGACAGAGGAGGAATGAAAACAGCTAATACATTTTGCTGTTTGCCCAGTAGTTGTTGGGGACCTACAAGGAGAAACTCCCATGGAGGAGGAGAATGAGGTGCTGCCACTGGTGGAGGAGGAGTGAGGATGATGATCATGGTGACATCGGCCATGGCACCGTCCGTCATCGTCTCAGTGGGGGGTGAAACTGGAAAGAACTGTCTCCTCGGGCACTCTGGCCAGAATGGCAATCTGTAGGCTCACTTGCTTACTACCATGACAGGTGTATTGTTCATATCAAGCAGTCTGATTATTACTGGATAGCCATGCTTTTAGACCCTCGTTATCAAAGCAAAATTGGGGGGATGTTTTCCTCCCTTTGAAAGGGAGGCCAAATTACGTTATAACCAGTAAGCATTCTGTACACAGCTTGCCGCAGCATTAGGTGAGCAAACGCCAGCTACCAGCATGCCCCTCTCCACCCCCCACAGAGTCATCCCCCTCCTGCTGTTAAAAGCAGCAGAAGTCACAGCAGCAGCAACCAGTTCAGTCTCCTCAACATGATGGAGCAGTTTTTTCATGTGCAGAGCCTGGGTGAGGCCAATCAGCAAGCTGAGAGCTCTCGACTCAATGCCTAGGTCCAGGCCAATGTACCTACACTCTGGCCAGTCTCTGGTGTATACCCTGTTGCCTGACCCCATTTCTGGGCAGGCAGACTGGAACAGAGTCCTGAACTGGCACAGTATGCCTACTTTCTTCTTTTTTTTCTGTGTCACAGGAGGCGTGGTGACAACCAAATGGACTAAATTGTCCTTTGCCGGTGTCCAAAACATCACTTTTATCAAAATGAGCCAAGCCTGGATTCGGGAGGATTTTCACACGTCTGAGGCCGATTAATAGATCTAGCCTTGCTAATGGTGCCCAATTTTGCCACTGTTGTCTGCCTGCCATCATGTTGCCTGGCCACTATAATGTTCCAGAAGGCTGCTGCTGCTACCTCCATCATGCCATTGCCACCATCATGCCACTGCTGTGTCCTGCCTACCATAATGTTCCAGAAGGCTGCTGCTGCTACCTCCATGATGTCACTGTTGCCTTTATGCCACTGTTGCTGCCTGCCTACCATCATGTTCCATAAGGCTGCTGTCATCATGCTGCTGCCTGTCTGCTAACATGTTCCATATGGCTGCAGCTGTTTCTCACTGCTAATCCCCTACTGCCACCACTATTCACACTACGCATCTGCCAGTACTACCACTACCACCACTACTACCACTAATACTATTACTACTACTACTAAGGATAGACAGCTGACCTGCTGCTTTGTACCTTCCATGCTGTGCTGCTTCTGCGGCTGCTATTGTTCCAGCTATGTGCCTCTAATATCTTACCCTTTCCAGATCCATACTGCAATGCTGCAGCTCCTAATTAAAAGGGATCAATTTTTCTAGGCTTGTTCACAACAAGCCACTTTTTCTTCTGACAATTAACACTTGTGCTTGTCGTATGGGCTGGCATTCTGACCCTGTTGAGGCATACTTTTTGGATGTTTGGTCCTCCAACAAGCCACTTTTTAATTTTTTTTATCAATTTACATCATGTGTGTTTAAACACACTATCTGTCACCGATAAGAGACAATTTTTTTATTGGTATCATTTTAAACACGCTGTATGTTAATGCCGTCAAATGTGCGTTTACCCATACATCTCAGCGTATGTATGTCAGTGTCACAATGACTTACTATTCCTGTCATAGAGAAAAATCTAAAATGAATGAAAAGAGATAATATGTTTTCCTAAAAGGAGGAGACTAGAGGGTGTTATATACCAATATCCAGGGAAATTGAAGCCAATCTGGTTTGGATCAAACTGAACATTTTGAAAAATTCTTCTAACCTAATCCTCAACATGTTTGCTAATCTATAATGAGTAGCAGACCTTGGATGGTACCAGAAGAAACTAGGAACAGGAAACAGGAGTAGGCCTTGGGTGGCACTCAGAAACCCAAGCAGCAGTGGCCAGCAGTTGTCACAAGGATGTCATCAGGAGCCAAGAGCAGTGATCAGGAATAGACTTTAGATATCACCAGGAAACACCAGGAACAGTGACCGTAAGTAGACCTCAGGTGGAACCAGAAGACACTAGGAGCAGTGACCAGGAGAACGCCTCTGATAGAAGTGGGAGAGACCAAGAGCATCATGGTCATTAGCAGATGATCACAACATTGGCAGATAGTCACAGTAGGACAGGAGAGAGGTCACTGTAACTGAACTAGAGAAATAGTCATAGTAGAGAGGTATTGTCACATTATTCAGGAACCAAATGCAATAATCAGCAAACAAAGCAAAACCACTAAGAAAGGCCCCTTCAGCCAACCACTGACTAGCCAATGGCCAAGTGGGCCTTTTTGGAATTTCAAAGTGTCGAGCAGTGACCAGGCACTAGAGAGCAGTGGTGACCGAACCGCCATCTGGACTGGGGCAGTGAAGAGTGGTATGGCTTATTTATTTATTTAACTATTTTCTTGATCATTTTTAAATATATCTCCCTAGAAGACCTCTTTAAATAGCAGGAGAGGCCAAACATCAGAACTAGAGCATGATTTTGCCTAGCTATAATCCAGTCATGGGAGCTTTATATGTTGCTTTGTTAGCATGGCGGGGTATGGCTGAGCAATGAACTCAGAACAACACAAGAGTTTAACAGAGCTGAATTGCATCCAGAAGAGCTGAGCTAAATTTGTAGAGAAAAATAGGAGCAGACATGAATAGACCACCTGGATGAAATGGCATCCTGCCAGAGGGGGAGAGTTGAGTAACAGCACAGTTCGTGACACTAAGGGGAAAAATTCATCATTCCCCCTATGTGTTTTGTGACTTTTTCAATGCCATTGTGACACTTTTTTTAGTCGCAACTGCCATTTTACGCCTCCCTCACCAGGCTTACGAAAAGAGGGCATGGTGAGTGCGGGGTGTGGGCAGGGCCATCAACCTTAGCTTATTCATCGTTATTTACTCCAGAAACTGGCAAACATAATGGCTGAAATCTACGGCATGGAGAGCCAGAGAAGGCATGTAATTTATGATGAGGTCTGTGCCTTATCATAAATTACATACCTCCTCCAACAACACAGACCCCATCAAGACCAGTGCAGCAAGCGCTGATAATCAGGGCCTAAATCTTTTCCAACAAAAGTACATTCAGACATTCAGTGTTCTAGCTACTCCTGCTCTACAAAACGCTGCCTGTAGATCAGATGTCATGTTCAAAGTTACAAATTTCCTTTAAAGAGATATAGGAAATTACTACATTTTGGTTCTTTTTTAAATAAAATAACAAAAGGGTGTTTAAAGGGGTATTCCAGTATATGAAACTTAACTCATATTGAAAGTATGTGGTGTATAATATAAGTAAAGTGTATAGTATAGCTCCCAAGTGTCCCTCTTTTGGAGGGACAGTCCCTCATTTGGACCCAAGTCCCTCTGTCCCTCTTGGTCCATTAAAAGTTCCTCTTTTTGCTCTGGGAAACACATTTGCATTATTATGCTTATTACATTTATTAAACTGGTTCCTACCTGTATATTAGACATCAATTTATATATTTTTTCAATATTTTGTGCAATTTTGACTTTAAAATGTCTATTATCAGATGATGTTTGTGCTGAGATTTAAAGTAGGGACTTAGGGCAAGAAAAAAAAACTCTGAGGAGCTGCACATGCACAAAAAAACTCCCCACCACTGCAGTTCTGATGGTGCTGCGTCTCTGCTGCACCCCACATGTCAGGAAATGGCTGTGAATGCTGCTCAGTAAAATCACTGGCTGCAACCATGACCTGCCTCAGCCAGTGATTGGATCTTTTACATAATGAACCGTATGTGTCCGTCTTTGACCAGCCCAAAAATTGGGTGGTATGGTATAGTAAGGACATCTTTTCAGTAACTTCCCACGTAATCGCTCACTACTGAGCAAATCAGTTCTACAGAGTAAGAATTAAAAACTATTTTAAACAACAAAATCTATAGAATCAGAATTTTAGGTGATTTGATTCCAGGAGATCTTTCGGAGAGAGACATCCATTTAATGGAATTGGACCCCAATCTTATTTACAGAAATTCATCTGTACTCCAAAAATGTAATGTTTCAAGCTCGGTGCCTAGGGTTTACGGCTTGTAGTCCTGCTTCAGCTTACTAGTCGAGCATGCTCAATTCTTGCACTAGTAGTCGTAGGAGGCTCTAACTGTCAGAGCCTAAGCAGAGGGGGTGCACAATATGAGACTTGTTCGTCAGCAGCCAGGGGAGGACAGGTAGATGAGAAACCCAGTGGTGTAACTAGAAATGACTGGGCCCTACAGCAAAGTTTTGAATGGAGCCCCAATCAGCAACTTCTTGGCAACCCTCTCCTCCTGTGCAACCGCCACTCCTGTGGCTTGTGAAGGTTGCTCTTTCAGACAAGGCACGGCAGCCGCTCCGTCCCTTTCCTTCACGTATATACTGTATGTCATGTCACTGTATATACTGTCACTGTATATTATGTCATTGTGTAATACCGTTGAGGGAGCCCTGACAAAAAAATCTTTTTTAATCCTCTTCCTGGGTGGGCCCCTTCTGAGTTCGGGCCCCCAAGGCAAACGCTTCCCCTGCTTTCCCTATAGCTACGCTCCTGGAGAAACCCCTGAAGCAGATGTCAGTAGTACAATACAGGATATGGGCTGCTGTTGAAAACATCCCTCTCTGGCTGCACTAACCAGGAGCACCAGCATTCCTAGGTAACCAGTGCCAGTTCCACATAGGCATGGATCACCTGATTACAATGGTGCCTTTGTCTTGTTGATCTGCTCTGCAGAGAAATTCCATTCTTTATCAACATGCAGATGAGGCATTTAGTGCAACAAGGGCGGTGACGCTGCTCTCATTGCACCCAAGGTCTGTTTCTTTTTCTGCCCAGTCCCTCCTTTGGACTGTTAATTCACAGGGCCAGGCAGTAGATATGTCATTTCACTTAGTCCTGTATTCCTGCGCATGTACTGGCCTAAGTCTCTACCGGGTTAAGAAAATGAGTGCACTGTGAAAATGACTGGCAGTGATGTAACTAGAACTGACTGGGCCCCACAGCAAATTTTTTAATTTAACCCCCCCCCCCCCCGCCCAGCAACCCCCTCCTCCCGTGCTATCCCCTACTCCTGCGGCTAGTCAAGATTGCTCTTTCAGACCAGGTCCAGCAGCTGATCAGTCCATTTCCTACAAGTATGTACTGTATGTGATATCACTGTACTGTATGTACTGTCATTGTATATAATGTCATTGTATAATATTGTTGAGGGGGCTCTGATCATAAAATCTTTTAGTTCTCGTCCTTGGTGGGCCCCTTCTGATTTCGGGCCCGGTAGCAACCGCTTCCTCTGCTTCTTCTATTGCTACGTCCCTTATGACTGGTGCAAGATTACCTGCCAACCTTGGATGCAACAAGTGCAGCAGCATCGTCCTTGATGCACTAAATGCCAGTGGGGTTGCAGCAGATCAAGAAAATAGGGGCACCGCTGTAATCAGGTCAGCAGGTACCTACTGTATTTGGCACTGGGCTTGGCTTCATAGGCATGACACTTGTGGTGGATTCCCTTCAATTTTAACATGGGCAGATTGGCACCAAAGAAATTCACCATTGCTGCACTGCAAGAATGCCAATTTGTTGAGGTTTTGCTGCAATTGCCGCCATGGTTATTACCTATTCTCGGGTCTGCTTCTGTTCAATGCCACAAACTCAACCTCAGCAAAATCAAGTTAATGCATGTGTTTTTTTGCAGTGTGGTAAATGTGTGTTATCACTTATGCACTTAAAACTGAGACTCACCTTTAAGACGGCTGATCTGTCTCCCTATTATGAAGTAAATAATAGAAAAGAAGAGCTTATGATTTGTAATAGATATAATTATACGGCACAATTGCAGTTCAGTAGTAAATACATTTAATGATATCTCGCTAAAGAAATCTGTATAAAATAATACAAAAAATAAAAAAAAATCTGCCCACATCCTCAAAACCGACTTGAATCTTGACAGTAGAGTGCAATAAATTGTCTCATTATAACAAAAATGTATCATAAAAGAGACCAAAATTGGCACAAAAAGTCTGCAATGGCTATATTATAAAATAGAAACCAGACGTAATGGGAATGGTAAATGTAAGTGACACGTGATTCACATGACAGGTTGGGTGGAGTGAGTTAAGGGCAGGATAATATATTCAGTGGAGTGTAGTATAGCGGTAATGGTAATCAGACGTGTGACCTTACATCATGTAGGGCACATGTGATAGTCATTATTCTTTATTTTATGTAGCATGCATTATGCATCATAAGACCCACACAAATGTCGTTTTCTAATTCAGACATATAGAACTGGTCAGAAAGTGCTGAATAAAAAATTACGTCATCACGTGCACCCTGTCTGGTAATAGCTGACACCGCTGGCCCTTTACTGTCTACATCTGCTTTTTGTCTTTGCTATCGTATCCTTGTCCAACAGTCAAAATAAAAATAATACAAAGTCCTTCATGTTAAGCTTTGTTCACCTTTGTGTTGATCATTTCTGTTGTTCTGCTCTGTCATAACAGATGACAGACATGACAGATTCAAATGATGCCTAAATATCCAATGATATAATGGGGTGTGTAGTGTTCTTCATTTTACAGCATACCGCGTGATTTTATCTGGCAGAGCAAATGTGAACACAAGATTAAAGGTACCCTGTTACAGAAATCCCCTTTCTTTTTATGCTTAAGGGTACTTTCACACTTGCGTTGTGAGGATCCGGCAGGCAGTTCCGTCGTCGGAACTGTCTGCCGAATCCGGAAATCCGTGTGCAAGCGGAAAGCATTTGTAGACGGATCCGAATGCGCATCCGTCTAACAAATGCATTGAAACACTGGATCCATCTCTCCGGTGTCATCTCGAAAAACGGATCCTGTATTTATTTATCTTTGCATCTTTAAAGGTCTGTGCATGCGCAGACCGGAAAACCGGGTCAACATTTGCAGCAATGGAAAATAATGCCAGATTCGGCATTCCGGCAAGTGTTCCGGAAGAGGGAATGAACCGAAGACATCCTGATGAATACTGAACGGATTGCTCTCCATTCAGAATGCATTAGGATAAAACTGATCTGTTTTTTTCCGGTATTGAGCCCCTAGGACGGAACTCAATACCGGAAAAGTTTAACCAAAGTGTGAAAGTACCCTAAAGGGGTTATCCAGAAAAATAAATTTATGATTTAGTCTCAGGATAGGTCATCAGTAGGGGTAAGCGATTGATGCTTCAGTTCCAAGTTCCGAAGTCGATTCGTTCCCCAACTTCATTTTTATGCTGTATGGAAACCTGTCTCTGTACAGCATTAAAATGTATGCGTTGGGAGGAGGCAAAATTTGTTATGAACTTCAGGCTTCCCTTCTACAACTTTAAAAACATTTTAAAACAGGAATCTAAAGTTGGCTTTAGTGTTGACTTGTATCTTGGTACCAAAGCCGACTTCGGATTTCTGTTTTAAAATGTTTTAAAAGTTGTAGAATCGAAGTCTGAAGTTCGTCACCGAAGTTGCCAGACTTCAGACCTAGCAGATTTTTAATGCGGTATGTTGTGATATGTACTCTATTTTTGGATGTACCAGAGACAGCATTTTTGAAAATTGCTTATTTTATTAATTTATTTCAATGTCAGTGGTATATATTCTACATCAGTGCAATGTTTCGGGATCTTGTATGGGTGCCCTTCTTCAGGCTGCAATGTTGTCTGGCCACATGTGGATTGCTGCAGCTAATACATCAAAAAATATATATAACCAGATCCCCAGATGGGGGCAGATCACCGTGAGACGTGCACCCCTAAAATCCATCTGGATGAGGGCTGGGGCCACTACCTTGTCTACGAGCTGTACATTGTGATGTCACATCATGTGCACAGCGCACTGTTCGGACCTGGCACATTTATCCTCTTATATGCCAGTTTTCTGGCATAAAAAAAGACTGAAATTTACGTCAGTTCGGAGCTGGCATAGATTTCAGTATAGGCACATGGACTGCACCTCATCCCAAATTAGGCACATCCTCCAGCTGTGCAGGGGATATCACAGACTGGTCTATGATAATTTACCTCCTCCCCCACTCGATTATCTACTTATGTAGAAAATTCAGGACTGCTGCTACCCTCCCTAATCGTAGGCATCCTGTAAAAATCATAGAGCAATCCTGAGAGGTGAGAAAAAATTCTAAAGATAATATCAAAAGTCCTACAGAAGACTTTAAACTGTAAAAACTTCTGTTCATGTGTAAAGAGTTAGAAAAGCACTAAACAAAAATAGCGTTAATTGACTGATACCATGAAGTAAGCCACATTGAATACCATCTCAAGACCACCTAGTGTCAAGGATGGAGAACAGTTAGCAGGAACTGATAAATAACGACAGACTGGCTTGATCCCAAACTAAGGAAAATATAAGAGGGCCCTATAAATCCCTAAGAACTCTCCCTAAGTGCTATGCACATGTACAGGTCCTGGTGGTAGACAAATACATGCCCTCGTACCTATAACTGAGTGACACCTGAATTCCCTATAGTAGTGAGGGGAACCGCCACCGGCTCCCTGCACAACTGCAGCCTCCAGCAGCACACACTTCATCCAGGAAGTAATATAAACCGCAAAGAGAAGCAGGATGGGAGGGAATATGAAGCAAGCCAATTAATCAAGATAAGAGGCAGCTGAGGGAGAGAAAGGAACTGAGCAAAGTGAAACCAAAACAAAGAACGTCATACACAAGACAGGGAGGAACCTCTGAACGAAAGTACCCCCCCTTTTACGGGTGGACTCCGGACACTCAGGACCGACCTTCTCAGGATGAGACCGATGGAAAGCCCTGATGAGACGAGTGGCCTTAATGTCTGCCAGTGGGACCCACATCCTCTTCTCAGGACCATAACCCTCCCAATGAACGAGTTACTGAAGAGAACCACGGATAATGCGAGAATCCACAATCCTGGAGACCTGAAATTCAAGATTACCATCAACTAAAATCGGAGGAGGAGGCAAAGAGGAAGGAACAGTAGGTTGGACATAAGGTTTCAGTAGGGACTTGTGAAAAACATTATGGATCTTCCAAGTCTGAGGAAGATCAAGACGGAAAGCAACGGGATTGATGACGGATAAGATCTTGTAAGGCCCAATAAACCTAAGACCCAAGTTCCATGAGGGAACCTTAAGTTTGATATTCTTTGTAGACAACCACACCAGATCACCCACATTCAGGTCCGGACCAGGCACACGTCTCTTATCTGCCACACGCTTATATCTCTCACTCATTTTCTTTAGATTACCCTGAATCTTTTGCAAACTAAGTGACAAGGACGAGGAAAATCTCTCCTCATCAGGTAAACCAGAAGACCCCTCTCCAGAGAATGTCCCAAACTGCAGATGAAACCCATATGCACCAAAAATGGTGACTTATCAGAGGAGTCCTGACGACGGTTATTTAAAGCAAACTCAGCAAGGGACAAAAAAGAACACCAATTCTCCTGATTCTCCGCAACAAAACAGCGCAGATATGTCTCCAGATTCTGATTGACGCGTTCGGTCTGACCATTCAACTGCGGATGAAAAGCAGAAGAAAATGACAACCAAACCCCCAAGCAAGAACAGAAGGCCTTCCAGAATCTGGAAACAAATTGCGTGCCCCTATCATAAACGATGTCAGAAGGAATGCCATGTAATTTAACAATATGATCAAAAAACGCTTGCGCCAGCGTCTTAGCATTGGGTAACCCAGGAAAAGGAATAAAATGCGCCATTTTGCTAAAACGGTCCACTACCACCAGAATCACAGTCTTCCCCGAGGACCGAGGCAAGTCCGTAATGAAGTCCATGGACAGATGCGTCCAAGGACAGGAAGGTATGGGTAAGGTAGGAGAGATCACGATGGCCGTGAATGAGAGACCTTGGCACGAGCGCAGGTCTTGCAGGCTGCCACAAACCCCTCAACTGTCTTACGAAGAGCTGGCCACCAGAATCTGTGAGCAATAAGATCCACTGTGGCTCTACTGCCCGGGTGCCCAGCAAGAACACTGTCATGGTGCTCCTTAAAAACTTTGTGTCGCAAAGCGAGTGGCACAAATAGCCTCCCAGGAGGACAAAGATCAGGTGCCTCTGCCTGGGCTGCCTGAACCTCTGCCTCCAAATCAGGATAAAGAGCAGAGACGACCACCCCATCAGCCAAAATGGGACCTGGGTCCTCAAAGTTCCCCCCTCCCGGGAAAACAACGTGACAGGGCATCCGCCGTCACATTTTTAACCCCAGGGCAGAACGTAACAACAAAATCAAACCTAGAAAAGAACAAGGACCATCTGGACTGTCTCGGGTTCAGACACTTGGCTGATTCCAAATAGGCCAGATTCTTATGGTCGGTAAATACGGTAATTGGGTGTCTGGCTCCCTCCAACCAATGACACCATCCCTCAAAAGCCAATTTGATGGCCAACAACTCCCTATTTCCCACATTGTAATTTCTCTCTGCGGCGGAGAGCTTTTTTGAGAAAAGGGCACATGGTCGCCATTTAGCAGGAGAGGGACCCTGAGATAAGACTGTGCCCACCCCCACCTCAGAGGCCTCCACCTCAACAATAAAAGGTAGAGAGACATCAGGTTGTACCAAAATGGGAGCGGAAGCAAAACGCTCTTTAACACTAGAAAAGGCTTAAAGCGCCTCTTTCGACCATGAGGAAAATTCCACCCCCTTTTTAGTCATATCAGTGAGTGGCTTAACAACAGAGGAATAATTCAAATTGAACTTTCTGTAATAATTAGCAAAACCCAAAAACCGCATCAGCGCCTTCTGATTTTTAGGAAGCTCCCAATCAAGCATGGCGCGGACCTTCTCCGGGTCCATCTGAAAACCAGAAGCCAAGAAATTGAATCTCTGGAACCGCAAACACACATTTTTCCAGTTTAGCGTACAATTTATTCTCCCGCAAAATCAGCAGGACCTGACATAGGTGGTTCCGATGAGTCTTGAAATCAGGAGAAAAAATCTAAACGTCATCTAGATACACCAGTACAAATTTCCCCATTAAATGATAGAAAATGCTGTTTACAAAATGTTGGAAGACGGCCGGAGCATTCATCAAACCAAAGGGCATAACCAAGTTCTCAAAATGACCCTCCGGGGTATTGAAGGCCGTCTTCCATTCGTTGGGTAGCCCCAACACTAGAGGAGTAGGTAATCCGCTTAAGCCAAAACATGACACATCCTCAACATGAGTGTCACCCACAGTCAAACCGATATTGTGAACTATGCCCTTTAACGATTTTTGAGAAAGTGGAGCGGAATCGATAGCAAAAACAGGTATAGCTTTTTCCAAAGTGCACACCTGGAAACCATGTGTTGTAGCAAATTGACTATCAATGAGATTGACAGCTGCTCCACTATCAACAAAAATCTCACAAACAAAGTTCTTGCTGTCTAGCGCCACCCTGGCAGGTAAGAGAAAACGGGAACTACAAGCAAACAGCAAATCTTCAATCTCCGCATTAACCTTGCCAATTGTAGCAAATGGAAAGTTTTTAGAGGGTTTCTTTACCCTTTTCTTTTTATTACCCTCAGAAAACCCCATGAACCTCCTAGAAAAGCAAACATTAGCTAAATGGTTAATACCTCCAAACAGAAACATACCCTCCTCTGAGGGCTGAATCCTTTAGTATCAGAGGCAACTAAACCCAGCTGCATGGGGTCCTCCACGGAGGGTATAGAGACAGAGTGAGACCCCTGCGCACTGCATGAGACAACTCCAGTGTCCTTGGGCTGAATACTACAGGAAAGAGTAGTCTCCTCTCTCTCTCTCAGAAGCCTGTCAATACGAACAGCTAGAGACATGGCAGACTCCAAAGACACTGGCCTCTCATGAAACACAAATGCATCTTTTAATCTCACAGAAAGACCATGACAAAATTGACTTCGGAGTGCAGCGTCATTCCAACCAGTATCAGCTGCCCATCTCCGAAATTCAGAACAATATATCTCTGTGGACTGTTTACCCTGGCATAAAAGACACAGTTTAGATTCAGCCAGAGCAATACGATCCGGATCAGCATATATCTGACCAAGGGCTATAAAAAATTAATCTACCGATCAGAGGGAGCGTGCCCCCGCCGGCAGCGAAAAGGCCCAAGACTGAGCATTATCCCTGAGCAGTGAGATGATGATCCCCACCCTCTGCTCCTCATCACCAGAGGAATGGGGACGTAAGCGAAAATGGAGTTTGCAAGCCTCTCTAAAACAAACAAAATTCTCACTACCCTCGGAAAACGTATCCGGAAGAGAGATTTTAGGCTCGGAACAAACTCCATGAACGCCAGCAAAACCGGTCACCTGAAGCTGAGAAACAGTTTCACGGAGATCTGCTACCTCCAGAGAAAGACCTTGGATGCGGTCAATCAAGGCTGAAACCGGATCCATGCTTGAGACGGTTATGGCGGTTTATAATGTCAAGGATGGAGAACAGTTAGCAGGAACTGATAAATAACGACAGACTGGCTTGATCCCAAACTAAGGAAAATATAGGAGGGCCCTATAAATCCCTAAGAACTCTCCCTAAGTGCTATGCACATGTACAGGTCGCGGTGGTAGACAAATGCATGCCCTCGTACCTATAACTGAGTGACACCTGAATTCCCTATAGTAGTGAGGGGAACGGCCACTGGCTCCCTGCACAGAATACGGAGGGAGTCAGGGTCACCTAGAATCAAGCCAGCAAACAAAACACAAAGTAAACGGAATTCACTTATCTTAGAGCAAAACAACTGCAGCCTGCAGCAGCACACACTTCATGCAGGAAGTAATCTAAACCACAAAGAGAAGCAGTATGGGAGGGAATATAAAGCAAGCCAATTAATCAAGATAAGAGACAGCTGAGGGAGAAAAAGGAAATGAGCAAAGTGAAACCTAAACAAAGAACGTCATACACAAGACAGGGAGGAACCTCTGACCGACCGTCTCCCAGAACCGGCGGTGACACCTAAATTATACTTAATGCCTCTGAGGAAATGTTTCATGGACTGTGAAACCTTTTGGCACAATGCTACATGCTATAGAGGAAAAAGAACACCGCAGACATACACCAAAACCTCATCCCAACTGTGAAGCATGGTAGAGGGAGAATCATAGTTTCTAGCTTCTTTGTTGGCTAAAGGACAGGTCACCTTGTGACCATTAACCAATGACCCCAAGCTGGAGACGATTGGTGATTCAAGAATACAATGACCCAAAACAAAGTAAATCATCTTAAAGGTTGAAAAAATTGTGTTTTAGAAAGGCCTATTCAGAGTCCTGACCCTAACCCTATTGAGATGCTGTGACATGACCTGAAGAGGTCTGTGCACACAAGGCTTCACACAAATATCGATGAACTGAAACACATTAGCAAACAGTAATGGACCAACATTCCTCCTCACCATTGTGTAAATGCTTTTTGTGAGCTCTAGGAAATGTTTGGTGGAGGTGATTGCTGGCAATTGTCCTCAATTCATGAACAGTGTAACTCTATGTTATTACTTTAGTTAGATTGCATTTGTCTAAATGACAACATATTAATAGATAGAAATTCTATAAATGTACATTTGTGTAATGTTTTTTTTTTTTTTTTTAAACAACTGTAAAGATACACCACAAGTTTTTCATCATAGAGATGGGCAAAGGGACTTTGCAAGTTTGGGACCTGAACACGTACTTTTTCACTGAAGTTCGGGTTCGGTGATTTTATTATTTTATTTTTATTATGTTTTATTATATATTTAATTTCTTAAAGGGAACCTGTCACCGGGATTTTGGGTATAGAGCTGGGGACATGGGTTGCTAGATGGCCTCTAGCATATCCGCAATATCCAGTCCCCATAGCTCTGTGTGCTTTTATTGTGTAAAAAAACTAATTTGATACATATGCAAATTAACCTGAGATGAGTCCTGTACGTGACTCATCTCAGGGACAGGACTCATCTCAGGTTCATTTGCATATGTATCAAATCAGTTTTTTTACACAATAAAAGCCCATAGAGCTATGGGGACTGGATATTGCGGATGTGCTAGAGGCCATCTAGCAACCCACGTCCTCAGCTCTGTACACAAAATCCCGGTGACAGGTTCCCTTTAAGACAGAATGCAAAACAATATGGTCATTTAGGGGTTAAACAAAAAACAACTCACCTCATCCACCTCACCATTCCCACGTGGTGACGTCATCACGCATATCCTGTTCAGTGCAGATAGAAGAAGCTGCTGCAGTGTGATCAAGTGAATCAGTTGAGTTGTTGTTGTTTTTTTAACCCCTAAATGGCCATATTGTTTTGCATTTTGTCTTAGGAATGCTATTATTTTCTGATATAACCATGTGATAATAATAAAGTGAAGTTTGGGGCCTCATTGACTTCAATTAAGGTTCGGGTCCGGGGTCAAGTTTGGGTCCCGAATCCTAACTTTGACCGGAAATTTGGCCAAACCCAATGAACCCGAACTTCCACAGGTTCACTCATCCCTAGTCATAGTGTATGCCCCTACTGCAGACCCACAAAATGTTATATTTGCCAAAATGTACATTTTCTCAGGCATTACATGAAGCTTTCTAAGAAGCTATAGTTATTGTGGTAAGGTGCAGGGTGCCGTCGTGGATGGCAGGTATGTGTCACCGAGGTTCATAGCCTCGGTGAGGTAAGAGCCCGTTTTTGTTGATGTCAGCAGCAGCTAGTGCTACTGACAGAGTTTAAATAGCATGGCTGCAAAGCCGATCCGGGCCGGCTCTTACCGGGAGCAGCTAAAGTGTAGGGTGGGTGGCTGCTCCCCACGACCCAGTCCTGGTTTTGGGCTGGGTTTAAAAGCTCAGCCAGCTCAGCAGCTGGAGGCTGTGATTATCCTGGAGCTGCTAACAGGGCTGAGGAGTTCTCTGTCCTGGAGGAAAGAGCTCAGCAAGGAGGTGCTTTGTTCCTGGCTACCTGAAGCTGGATTCTCCTGCGGCTGGGCCGACAGCGTGGTGCGAACCTGCACCTACAACTCCCAGGTGACTGAACCTGTGTTGGCCTGTTTTTGTTTTGCCACGTTATTTCCGTTGTGTGTGAACTGTCACCAAAGAGACTGTTTTTCATTTATGGTGTGCAAGTGTGAATAAAACACTGTTTGTTGCACAATCTGGACTCCTTGTTTTGCCTCTAAACTGCACCCGCACCGCTGTCTACCAGAGCGACTCCCCACATTTGGTGTCGGATGCGGGCATGCGCAGTGAGGCTGGCGTGAACGCCGAAGTTTTGTTTTTCTAAAGTGCATGGAATATATTAAGCCAGCAAAGCTGCAAGCAGGAGTTTCTGGCAACATGGAGGCTGCTGTGAAGGCTCTCATAGAGGCTAACGTGCAGCAGCGGGAGACCAACCAACTACTGCTACAACATGTGATGGCGTTACAGGCGGCAGGAGCGTCCCACCACGTCCATGATGCCCGGAAAGCGGTCCGTGCGGCGATCCCAAAAATGACCCCCGCAGACGACGTTGAGACGTACCTGGCGGTTTTTGAGAAGGTCGCCGTGAGGGAAAAGTTACCCCGTGACCAGTGGGCCGAGGTGGTTGCTCCGTTCCTGGCATCCGGACCCCAGCAAGTTTTTTTGATTTGGCAGACGACCAGGCTGCTGACTATTCCACGGTGAAGGGGAGATCCTGGCCAGACTGGGGGTAAACGTGTGGTCCGGCTCAGCGGGTCCACCAGTGGGACTTCAAAGTGGCTGAACCCGCCAGGCCGCAGTACTATGAGTTGCTGCACAGGTTGCAAAAATGGCTGCAGCCTGAGGTTCTAAGTCCGACTGCTATGCTGGACCGGCTGCTAGCTGACATGTTTTGGAGGGCCTTGCCTTACCCCTTCAACACTGGATCGGCCAGGTATCCCCACCAATGCCCTTGAGATGGTCGACCTGGTGGAGCGATATGAGGCCACCAGAAACCTGCAGGGGGTTCTTTTGGGAGGGGGCCAGTCAAACCCGGAAATCTCCACCCCAGTCCCGGCGGCCGGCCAAACCCGCCCGGGATGTACCTCTTGCAGATCCGTCCCCAGTGGTCTGCTGGCAGTGTCGGGAGCCGGGACACATAAGGGCCAACTGTCCACAGTGGGGGAACCCATGGAGACTAATTATGGGTACCGGGCTTCCATGTATGCCCGGAGACTGTGTGCGACCGGCATCCCGGGACAATAGACAATCGTCATCTGTGCCAGGTGCAAGTCGGGGATAACCTGGCAGTGGCGCTGTTGGACTCAGGGAGCCTGGTAACCCTGGTAAGTGCTGCCCTGGTACAGCCCACCCAGTATACGGGCCGGACAGTGGGTGTGGTGTGCATACACGGAGACTTAAAGGACTATCCCACTGCTGTAATGTCTCTGTCCACGGCGGTCGGCACCTGGACTTGTGAAGTGGCGATCTCCACAAAGCTGCCCTATGAACTAATAATTGGGAGAGACTTCCCTGGTTTTCCGTCACTGTGGCCTGAGATGAAAGTGACTAATAGCCCTGAGACAGGGGTAACCCTAGCAGAGTGGCCTGATACCCTGGAAGGCCAGAACCCTGGGAGCCCGAGTCTGAAGGGCCAGCGGTAGGGGTGACCACTGCTGCAGCGGTAGTGGGGAGACAACCCCACTGAGTGTAATGGTGGGAGACACGGAGGACTTGCCACCGGGACCTGAGTTGGCAGACCTCAATGTCTCCGGGGAAAATTTTGGGACCGCACAACACCGGGACCAAACCCTAACCAGGGCCTGGGAGAATGTGCTGGAAATTGATGGTAAACCCCAGAAACCAGGGGCTGAATTAATGTTCCCACGATTTATTGTTCTGCAGGATATGTTGTATCGGGTGAACCAAATCCGAGGTGAACCTGTTGAACAGTTGGTGGTGCCCACAGCGTATCGCAAGCTTGTCATGGAGCTTGCCCACCAACATGTTCTTGGGGGACACCTGGGGTGGCAGAAAACCCAGGACCGCATACTGCAGCGGTTTTATTGGCCCAGTGTGTTCAAGGAAGTAGAAAATTATTGTAAGTCCTGTCCAACCTGTCAGGTAACTAGCCCCCAGCCACATTTCCGTAGTC
The DNA here is from genome assembly GCA_033119425.1 of Bufotes viridis. NCBI lineage: Eukaryota > Metazoa > Chordata > Amphibia > Anura > Bufonidae > Bufotes > Bufotes viridis. The sequence goes on from CM065589.1 coordinate 564,563,681, forward strand.
CTCTGGTACCTCTGCCAATTATTGAAGTACCGTTTGAGCGAATTGCTATGGATTTAATTGGGCCTGTACCAAAGTCTGCTAGGGGCCACCAACACATTCTGGTAGTTCTCGACTATGCCACTCGGTATCCGGAGGCGGTGCCTCTGCGACATACCTCAGCTAAGCTCATTGCCAAAGAGTTAATGGAGATGTTTTCCGTGTGGGCCTGCCAAAAGAGGTTCTGACAGACCAAGGGACCCCTTTTATGTCCAAAGTAATGAAGGAACTGTGTAAATTGTTGCGTATAAAGCAGTTACGGACGTCCGTTTACCATCCGCAAACAGACGGTCTTGTTGAGAGGTTTAACCAAACTCTAAAAAATATGTTAAAAAGGGTGGTGTCTAGAGATGGGAAGGACTGGGACCTGCTTCTGCCCTATCTCATGTTCGCAGTGCGAGAGGTACCCCAGGCCTCTACTGGGTTCTCGCCCTTCGAACTGCTTTATGGCAGACACCCTCGGGGCCTGTTGGATATCGCCAAGGAAGCATGGGAACAACAGCCTGTCCCCCACAAAAGTGTCATTGAGTATGTCACCCAGATGCAGGAACGGATAGAAAGGGTGTTGCCGTTGGTCCGGGAGCATATGGAGGCAGCGCAACAAGCCCAGAGTAGGGTGTATAATCGTCAGGCTCGGGTACGGGGCTTCAATCCGGGAGATCGAGTGTTGGTTCTGGTACCCACCCTTGACAGCAAATTCCTAGCTAGGTGGCAGGGCCCCTATGAGGTGGTCGAGAAGGTAGGGGAAGTAAATTACAAAGTACACCAGCCAGGGCGGCGCAAGCCGGAGCAGGTGTACCATGTGAATTTGCTAAAGCCGTGGAAAGATAGGGACACGGCCGACGACCACAGCCCCCGGCCAGGGCTTCTAGGTGAAAAGGGTCCAGCCCCACAGTTTGAGGCCTGTGAAGCAGTAACCACGGTAAAAATTGCAGACAGCCTGTCTTCCACACAAGTTCAGGAAGTCAGGGAGTTCCTCAGTCGGAACACGGATGTGTTCTCGGACCTCCCTGGCCGCACGTCTCTCATCCGACATGACATCGTCACTGAGCCTCAGGCCAAGGTCCGGTTAAAACCATACCGGGTACCCGAGGCTCGGCGGCGGGCCATCGCGGAGGAAGTGCAGTTAATGTTGAAGCTCGATGTCATTGAGGAGTCGAAAAGTGAGTGGGCCAGTCCCATAGTCCTAATACCCAAGCCGGATGGGACGTTGCGGTTCTGCAACGACTTTCGCAAGTTAAATGAAGTATCCAAGTTTGGCGCGTATCCCATGCCCGAGTAGACGAGCTTGTTGAAAATTTAGGACAAGCCCGTTATTTTTCTGTGCTGGACCTCACTAAAGGGTACTGGCAGGTACCCTTAACGGAGGCGGCTAAGGAAAAACCGCGTTTGTTACCCGCAGGGCCTGTATCACTACAAGGTGTTACCCTTTGGCCTGCATGGCGCCCCCGCCACTTTCCAAAGGTTAATGGACATAGTGCTGCGACCACATCGTCGGTACGCCTCGGCCTACTTAGATGATGTAGTCATCCACAGCACCGACTGGGAAAGCCATTTACCCAAGGTGCAGGCGGTAGTGGATGCCCTGAGGAAAGCTGGACTAACCGCCAATCCAAAAAGTGTGCGATTGGGTTGGAAGAGACCAAATATCTGGGATATGTAATTGGACGGGGAGTCATCAAACCTCAGGTAACTAAGGTAGAGGCCATTCGTAGCTGGCCCCGACCGGTCACCACCAGGCAGGTAAAGTCCTTCCTGGGGATTGTAGGATACTACATGAGGTTTGTGCCCCACTTTGCCACAATAGCAGCGCCATTGACAGACCTGTTGAAGGGGCGAAAGTCTGGGAGGGTTAGCTGGAGTGAGAAGGCGGAGGAGGCTTTCTCCGCGTTGAAGTCGGCCCTGTGTGGGTCCCCGGTTTTGGTGACACCCGACTTCAACAAGGAGTTTGTCGTACAGACCGACGCCTCGGAGGTAGGCCTCGGTGCGGTACTGTCGCAGGAGGTCAACGGGGAAGAACATCCCGTTGTCTTCCTGAGCCGTAAGCTCAGTCCCGCCGAGTCCAGATATAGTATAGTGGAGAGGGAGTGCCTGGCTATTAAGTGGGCACTCGAATCTCTCCGCTACTACCTGTTAGGGAGGAGGTTCCGTCTGGTGACCGACCATTCCCCCTCAAATGGATGAGTCAGGCCAAGGAGAGGAATGCTCGGGTCACCAGGTGGTTCCTATCCCTTCAAAATTTCAAGTTCTCCGTGGAACATAGGGCAGGTCGCTTGCAGGGAAATGCAGATGCCCTTTCCCGCGTCCACTGCCTCACATGTGTCCACCCCCTCAGGATTGAACAAAGGGGGGGGGTGTGTGGTAAGGTGCAGGGTGCCGTCGTGGATGGCAGGTATGTGTCACCGAGGTTCATAGCCTCGGTGAGGTAAGAGCCCGTTTTTGTTGATGTCAGCAGCAGCTAGTGCTACTGACAGAGTTTAAATAGCATGGCTGCAAAGCCGATCCGGGCCGGCTCTTACCGGGAGCTGCTAAAGTGTAGGGTGGGTGGCTGCTCCCCACGACCCAGTCCTGGTTTTGGGCTGGGTTTAAAAGCTCAGCCAGCTCAGCAGCTGGAGGCTGTGATTATCCTGGAGCTGCTAACAGGGCTGAGGAGTTCTCTGTCCTGGAGGAAAGAGCTCAGCAAGGAGGTGCTTTGTTCCTGGCTACCTGAAGCTGGATTCTCCTGCGGCCGGGCCAACAGCGTGGTGCGAACCTGCACCTACACCTCCCAGGTGACTGAACCTGTGTTGGCCTGTTTTTGTTTTGCCACGTTATTTCCGTTGTGTGTGAACTGTCACCAAAGAGACTGTTTTTCATTTATGGTGTGCAAGTGTGAATAAAACACTGTTTGTTGCACAATCTGGACTCCTTGTTTTGCCTCTAAACTGCACCCGCACCGCTGTCTACCAGAGCGACTCCCCACATTATTTAGATTACTTCCAATGAGAAACAGGTCTAAGATAGGGTAAAAGCACAGGAGAGCCAGCACACGTTAAAAGTCCAGCAGCATGCATGTCACAAGCAGTGCACAGACTCTGACCCAGAGGAGAAGAGTTGATAGGTTGGCAATAGTCTTACAAAATATCACAGTACCTTTTCCTTACAGGAAACAGGAAAAAATCAAGAAAGATTTTTTAGGGTCAACAACAAGGTGCACAGAAATGAGATGTGTGGTTGTTGCCTAGTTCCTTTTTGGGTTGTTGTTATGTAATAATTTTATTACTAAGAAACCTGCAAAATACAGCAGTGACATCAGGCATCATAATTGCAAGTGATAATGAACATGAGTAGCCAAGTTTCACTGGAGTTTTGTTTTAAAGAGGACATCTCATCAGGGGATCATCAATTATTTTAATTGACAAATAGCCTCCACACAAAAATCCCTAAATATAACTATAAAAAAGTATGATAGAGTAAAAAAAGGCTTTATACGCTAGACAAACTCAGCTCTGTAGTAAGTGCTGAGCTTCCTGCCAGGCTGATCCCAGCATACCCAGCACCTTCGAATAAACCCTTGTGGCTTAGAAAGTAAAAAATGTTCATCCCATGAGGGAGATTCTGTAAATTATTGTGAGATCCACAAGAACTTGGTAGGCAGTGCTAGGCCTCATGCACACAACCATATCGTTTTTGAGGTCCTCAAATCGCAGATCTGCAAAATAGGGATGCAGTCTGTGTGCCAAACGCATTTTTTTTTTCTGCGGACCTATACAGTGGTCTGCATTTGGCGGACATATTCTATCTTTTTACGGAATGTACATATGGATACGGAAAGCACATGAATAATCCACATCCGTATGTCCGTACTGTAAAAGGATAAAACATGTCACATACTTGGCCGCAAAATGTGCACCAAGGACCCATTGAACACAATGCGTCTGCAAAAAATGCGGATGCAACACGGAAAGTGTCTGCATTTTGTCGATCTGCAATTTGCAGGCCGCAAAATACATATGGCCATGTGCATGAGGCATAGAGACTCTCTCTTGGCACTGACATGGGCATCACAGCCTGACAGGAAGCTTGGTGCCAACTTGAGCGAGACCATTGATGTAACTAGAAATGACTGGGCCCCACAGCAGATTTTTTGAAGGACCCCCTCCCCAAGCAACTTCTTCTCGACCCCATCCTCCCATGCATCCCCCACTCCAGCATCTAGTCAAGATCTCTCTGTTAGACCAGGCCAGGGAGCCGCTCCATCCATTTCCTACAGCGTCACTATATATATAAAGTAATTTTATAATACTGTTGAGGGGGTCCTGACAATAAAATCTTTTAGTCTTCATCCTGGGTGGGCCCCTTCTGAGGTCAGGCCCCAAAGCTGCCGCTTCCCCCGCTGCCACTCTAGCTATGCACCTGGGTGAGACTGTCTATGTGCATGATGTTTGTGTGGCATTAAAAGCCTTTTATTTTTTGTATTTTATTTTTTTGCATAAAATAAACCACGACCTCCTAGTGATAAGGCCTCTTTAAGAGCTAAATCTGGTACACAATGTTATGTATGCTGCATGGAAAAAATAAACAGAATGCAGAAATATAACACACCATGATTTAAACAAGGCCACATGTGCAACAAGAAAAGAATCCTAGCACATTCACTACTAAGATTTTTTAAATGTTGCCGTTTCTTGTTGCTGATTATACATGTATTCCTCACTATCCCCAAAAAAATGATAAAGGAAACTCTTGATCTTGTGTTCCATTCATTATATTTGCATACGAGTCTGCCATTAAATGGGATGCCGCAAAATCCCTGCTTAATTAGTGTGCTCCTGTTGCATGGCAATCATCTTGATTATCAGATCAGTCTGTTTAACAGGCTTGCACTACCGTAATTATAGTACAATGCAATCCACCGGCTCTGTACGTAAGCGGAATACAAACACATTGCAGGCTGGAAAAAAAAGTCTATAACGACCCTAACTCATCAGGGTAACGAGAGTGTAATATGATTTAATTAATCAAAGTATGTAATTAGTAAAGTGTCATTAATGGAAACGCTTTACCTTGCTTGATATGTTTGTTTATTGTTGTTTTTTTATTTATTTTTTTACCAGTAGTACATACCAGCCAGATTCATACAAACTTGTTTTGGTGCAGCTTTTGTGGCACAGAGTTGGGTACAAATACGAAAAGCATACCGTAAGTTCTTTTTTTATAGCCTGCCTTTATTTCTTCATCGAATTCTGTCTTTCAATTTAAAAAAATCAGTCCTTAACAAAAAGTGTGTATGAGTATAGCTAAAGGAGTCAAGCAAATAGCAGCAGAGCCTGGAGTATTCTCATCTAAAAGCAATGCTTTGTAACATTGGGACAGACTTACTATTGGAAATGCGCCATAAAGCTGTTGTGCACGCTTTGCATAACATTTACCAAATGTTTAGGGTACATTCACAGGACAATGAAAAAAAGGCCATTAAAAACAGATACATTGTCAGTTTTTCATTTTTTTTTGCATCTGTGCGTATCAATTCAGTTTTGCAACCATTTTTGACGGCCAAAAACGGCCATTAAAAATGTATGAATTTAATTCATACATTTACTACATACATTTTTATACTGTGGTATACATAATGCCCCCCATAGTATCCCCTGGACATCAAATCTCCCCTATAGTGCCCCCAGTATAATTAATGCCCCAATTAGTGGACTCCAGTATAATTAATGCCCTCACTAATGCCACCCAGTATGATTAATGCCCTGTTGGTGCCCCCCTATTATGATTAATGGCACCCATTAGTGACCCCCAGTATGATATCTACTTTGTGCTTCCCATTAGGAATAATGTCTCCCTTAATGGCCCCCATTCTGCCTGTGCTAAAAAAATAAAAATAAAAGAATACTAATACCTTTTACACAGTGTACCTATTTTTAACGGTTTTTAGATGGGTACACGTCTGTCTAAATGGCCGTTAAAAATGGCCCCATTGATTTTAATGGGGTCTGTCTGGCTGTGAAAATGGCCAAAAATAAGACATGTCTTAATTGTTATTTGATTATCAAAAAAGGAGAAAAAGAGAACTGGATCGCACATCCACATGCTATACTTTGATCTATAACTACTTATCAGCATAATAAATAGTATACAGCCCCCTGTGCTACACACTGTGCATGAGGCATTTGTATACATTTTGATCAAAAAGCATAAGCCCACTCACCACGACAAGGTTGCCTCCTCAAGTGGGAACCTACTCTAATTTGGCACGGCAACGCATGAAGGCCAGCAGCCAAACAGCAACCCTGCTGCCCGGCAGTGCCACCAAGGCACTGGGCCCCACCAGCACAGCACTGCAGCAGCAATGGCAACCACACAGAACCGCACCATGTGAACAATTGACCAGGCTCACCTTTTCACTTGCTCTCAGAAACTCCAACTGAGAACTGGTAGGACTTTATTAACCCCTATGCAGTCTCCTGGTAATTAAAAGCAACTGAATGGGAGCAGTGCTGATACCAAAGAAAAGAAAGGTATTTTTTGTTGCTATTGACTGGCTGTTAAAAAAAAACACCATGTGAATAGCCTCATAGATGTTAATTGGTTCTGAAAACGGTCATGTGACAGCCGTAACAAAAACATTGTTTTTTACATTTGTTTGATTAAGGCCTTACACCGCGCCAAGTTATAGGTGATGCAAATTTAGACAAGAGAATGTTTGCGCATGGACACTTATTTTGGAGGACAAATAGATTTTTGGTGCACTTACAGAATTCTGGTGTTAATCTGGTGCAGGATTTATGATACTCCAAATTTGCAATGGTCCATGTGCAAGAATAGTAAATTTTTCTAATTGTCAGACTGTGATTCATTTTCTTAAACAGTGAAAACTACACCACTATTATTAAATCTGCCCCACAGTGTCTCCATGGAACATGCCATGTGTACCTCTATATAAAATTGGAGGCATATATTCTGTAAGTAATGTATGGTCCCAGGAGTGGTGATTATGGTTCTGTAGAAACTGGAGCTTTTATGGAAGAGGAAGTACAGCCATAGTGGTTGTCATTTTGGAGTTAGCTTCCCAGAAACTATATAAATGGTCACAGGTTCACACACTTTTGTATAAATCAATAGTACAAGTGAATATAAGAAACTTTGTAAAGTTTATTATCAGAGACAAATGCTTGTTTTAGACCTAGCAGCTGTTTTCTTTTTTCTTAAAAACTTTTTTTCTTAAATTTGTGAGAAATCCTTCTTTGAAAACAAGATAAGTTGCCTGTGCACCAAAGGATCATATATAGGGGAGGGGGAGAAAGAAATTACAAAGAAAAACAGACAGCACAGCATGATTGGACAGATTCAGCAGCTAATAGTTGTTTATCTCACCCCAAGTGCTTTATTCACATCTATACTGTTTAGTGCTTCTCTTAATGTCCTATATTGTGCTTCTGAGTAAGAGAGAGAAAGTAAGGAGATTCTGCTATCTCCATGTGTCGTCTGTGGGAGACATAATAGCAGCTATTGTCCACCCACCAGCTCAGAAACAACTGAAAATTGGAGATGCAGCATGTGCCAAACACCAGTCATATAGCGGCCAGATATAGTACTATCACTCATGTACTGTATACACACATAGTAATTTATTCTGAAAAGTTTTCTGAAGGTTTAGGAACTTTGCACTTTAACAATCAATGACTTCATCATACTTCTCAGCATTTGAATAACAAATTATAGGGTATTTTAAACCTCAATCCAACAAAATGGCCTAGAATCTCACATTATACACAGTCCACATGTGCTGATTGAATAGTGAAAAGTGTTGACAGGCATAATTACAATTTCTAAATTATTTTCTGAGGGCTTAACTCAAAAGTAGTAATCAATATGGCTGCACCTACTGTTGGCAATTCAGCTAAAATGGACGCAGCAACTGAATAGTGGAGTGGTAACCCTTTCCAGACAGAGCCCCCTTTTGCCTTCCTGACAGAGTCTAATTTTGCAAATTTGAAGTATCACTTTATGTGGTAATAACTTTGAAATGCATTTACTTATCCAAATATTTCTGAGATTTGTTTTTTCATGACACATAGTACTTAGTGGTAAATTTGGTTCAATATATTTCACCTTTAATTTTTTTAAAAATCAAAAATTTACAAATATTTGGAAAAAAATTTAATTTTTTAAATTTAAATGTCTCTGCTTTTAAGACAGATAAGTGATGCCTGACAAAATAACTATTAACTATTACAAAACATACAGGGTAATACAACGCCCCATACCTCTTACATCCAGTGACGTCTCCTTTGATAGAGATGTTCTCTTTCTCATCTTCTCCATTCAGACCAGACCACCATGATGATTTTTCAGCCATCTCTAATCTCTGCAGTTTGACAAAAAAAATAATCTTAGTTTCTACTTTTCCATCATCCTCCTACCTTCTGGACAAATCATCCTACCACCTCTACTGTGCCTGCCGTACTCCCCAATACTATACTGCAGAAACAGTATCCCTGATAATACTAGTACCGAGCAGATAGTGCCCTTCAATAATTATTGGAACACAGTGTACTAAAATTACTGCGCCCAGCAAATAGTGCCTCTGACACTAATAGTGTAAACATAATGTCCCCCAAAAATAACTATGCTAAGCTGATACTGTGCCAGGGTGCCCCCACAGTAATAATGCTCCTCAAAGTCCCAAATAATAATTCTCTGCCAGAGCGTAATTGGTAGTATTAGTGCCTCCAACAGGACTAATGATGTGATTGTGCTACCTGCACCGGCCTCTGATAGGCTGTAGGCACTAGTGCCTGTAGCCTATCAGAGGAACAGGGAAGTGAGACACCTCTCCCCTGCCCCGCTGCACCATTCATCTGTATCACTGTCCTGAGGATGGCGATATAGATAAATATAGACATGAGCGCTTTCACGATGGAAGCACTCATCTCCACTCCTGCTGCCCTGCCGCCAACCACTTTTCACCAGGGCTGCACCGCCTGAGGTGATCGCCTCACCATCGCCTGTATGTCTATGATACTATATATGTTATATTGCCATTCAGGGGTGTAGCTAAAGGCTCATGGGCTCTGGTGCAAGAGTTCAGCTTGGGCCCCCCTGTGGCCAGGAAGCACATAGCCTTCGTGCTGCCAGAGGCAAAAATTGAAATGGTACTCCCCCATGCCAAATTCTACCTGCATGCACTTTCTATAATACAGGTGTCTTCTCATACGGCACAAGGGTATCCCCAGGCTCCTGGGCCTGGTAGTGACTGCTACCTCTGCACCTACTATAGCTATGCCCCTGTCCTCTATGGCTTATGTCGCTAATTTTGCTAATGTCTCGGTGTGAGAGAGCGCGGTTTGGTTACACTATTAGGCCTACTTCACACGTCCGCAATGTTCGTGCGGAACGGGTGCAGACCCATTTATTTTGAATGGGGACGTGATGGATGCAGAGAGCACACACTGTGATCTCCGCATCCACATTTGCGGAGCGCGCCACCGATCTTCCAGCCGGCGGCTCCGCAAAAATATGGAGCATGTCCTATTCTTGCCCGCAATTGCGGACAAATATAGGCATCTCTATGGGGCTAGCGGCAAGGTGTGTTGCGGATCCGCAATTTGCGGACGTGTGAATAAGGCCACACACTTTTTAAAAAAAACCACACTCTGCCTTATCTGATCTCTGCAGTGCTGATAGGATATAGGTCCTCTGTATACTGTGACTATATGTATATAATGACCTCACTCTCTTATCTGGTCTCTGCAGTGCTGATAGGATATAGGTTCTCTGCATACTGTGACTATTTGTATATAATGACCTCACTCTCTTATCTGATCTCTGATGATAGGATATAGGTTCTCTGTATACTGTGACTATTTGTATATAATGACCTCACTCTCTTATCTGATCTCTGATGATAGGATATAGGTTCTCTGTATACTGTGACTATATGTATATAATGACCTCACTCTCTTATCTGATCTCTCTAGTGATGATAGGATATAGGTCATCTGTATACTGTGACTATATATAATGACCACACTGCAGAGATCAGATAAGGCAGTGTGTGGTCATTATATACATATAGTAACAGTATACAGAGAACCTATATCCTATCATCAGAGATCAGATAAGGCAGTGTGGTAATTATATATTGTCACAGTATACAGACAGACCGATCACCTAGTCTGTGCCCCCCCTCCCAATATGCAGCAGCATAGGCAGCAGTAGAGGCTGGTACTGTATCCACCAGCAGAGAGGGTAAGGAAGCAGCTGGGCACCTTGCTTGAACACTACAGTAGAGAGATCACGCCGCGCCGCCCTCACCTTACTCATTCCAGCAGGCGTGCTGGCCAGCACGCAGCTTCACTAGGCTCTTCCTTCCACGTCCGGCCGGGCCAGTACAACTCTGCCGCCCAGAGGACGTGTGCGCCTGCACGCACGGCTTTGCCTCTGCCCCCTTATATGAATTACTTAGCCGCCGGCGCTGCCCGCAGCCATTGTAAATAGGGCTTTATTCCGTCTCTCATGGAGGGGGCCCTGTGGGCCCTCTTTAACTAGGGGCCCGGTCGCAATTGCGACCACTGCGACCCCTTTAGCTATGCCACTGTATATATTTTACTATACCATACTATATATTTTATGCAAATACTTTATGTTAGCATCATTGACAAAAATGTTAGTTTATTTTTTTAGAACAGAAGGCTTGGAATTTTAGAATATGTTGGCATAATTTTGTAAATGTTAATTTATTTTGTTAGAACAGAAGGCTTAGAATTTTAGAAGCAATGTTTCAAAATTTCAAGAAAATTTCCAAAACTGAATTTTTTTTAGGACCAATTCAGTTTTGAAGTGACTTTGAGGGGCTCACATAACAGGAACTACACCCCTCTTATTATTCAAAACTGATTTGAGGAACTTTGTTAACCCTTTAAGTGTTCCACAGGAATTAAAGCAAAATGCAGGTGAAAGATTTTCCATTTTAATACATTTCTTCCTGTAACACAGCAAGGGTTAACAGCAAAACAAACTGCAATATTGATTACCCTGATTCTTCAGTTTACAGTAATACCCCATAAGTAAAGAAATTATTTGTGAAGTCACAAAAGCACACAGGGCTGGGGTAGTACAAATTAAAACTGGTGACTGAGGGTAATCATTATATCATGTGGGGTCTCCCAACTCTCCCATGAAAACAGACAAGAAAAGAAGGGTTGAGCATATTTAATATTTATATGCTGTCACAGATAGGGAGAGGGTGCACAGCCCTGAGCTCTACCCACACCTCTGTCCATGCCTACTTGCACGGTCCACCCTAGGTGACGGTGTACAACTGGACGGCGTTCCCTAAACTAAGTACGTGCTGGGCCTTAAAGGGAACAATAAAACAGGAGAAAATATTAAATAAAGTGACAGGCAGGCACAGAGGGGTAAATACACCAACAATGAAAATATAAGCAGCGGTCAAAAGACAGGACGAGAGATACATACAAAAGAGTAAGCAAGGTCAAAACAAGCCTAGGTCAGTACCAGGAGGTCACGTCAGTACAAAGGAATAACCAAATCACAACAAACACAAGCTGAGGTCCGAATGCCAGGAGGTCACGTCAATACAGAGGAAACAGCAGAAGCGAGGTCAAGGAGACAGAGCCGAGGTCAATGCATAATGCAATCCAATACAGAGAACTTGGTAAATGTAAAGACCTTAATCACAGGCAAACTGTGGCCAGCAGGCTGCCTGTTTAAATAGGCCTGGCTGGTGAGTCACATGACGTGACTTACAGCAGCCCAACTCAGCCAAGCACCGATCATCATTATCGGCACTCGGCTCCCCTGCTGCCATGGAGACGAGGATGCAGGCTACTTACTTGCCCCTTTCCTTGCGCAGGGTGCCGGCGGTGCTGCGAAGGAAGCAGGCGTCGCCGGCCCCTCGTTACACATGCTCAGTCATTGAGAAAAGCTGCTGCCAAAGGAGCCTGGTGACGTCTTATGTTCCTCGCACCAATGACATGTAGATGTGTGTATGGTAAAATTGAGTGCAACAGCTGTCAGCTATAGGAGCATTCAGCTGACAGCTATCTAACCTCTATGAAGAATTTGGTACTAGAAATGCTGTATTTTTTGCTCTATAAGACACACCGGACCACAAGACACACCTAGGTTTTAGAGAAGGAAAAAAATGAAAAAAACTATTTTTCACCAAACCTCAGATATGACCCCCAATCTTCATCAGACCTCCAAATTGGATTGCCAATTTTCATCAGACCCCCAATCTTCATCAGACCTCAGATCAAACTCTCATCTTCATCAGACCTAAGAACAGACAAAAAATAAATAAAACAACTTACTTCTCTTGCCCTGGATGGCACTGCCACTCAGGAGATCCAGCATGCTTGTCCTGCTGTTGCACTGTGACCTGACATTGCACAGCATCAGGTCATAGTGCGCACTTATGGGACACAGCACACCGATACCAGGGATCACTGAGTAATACCATGTGCTCCCTGGTCCTACTGCATTATTGAGAGTTTCCATAATGGAAGCGCTTATTAGTATTTGCTTTACAAGACACGCTGCAATCCCCCACCCACCCACCCAACCACTTTCAAGGGAGAAAAAGAGCATCTTAGGGTCCATTCACACATCTGTGTTTGTTTTGAGGATCCGTGGATCCTCAGATCCGCAAAACACAGACATCGGCGATGTGTGTTCCGCAATTTGCGGACCGCACATCGCTGGCACTACATAGAAAATGCCTCTTCTTGTCCGGACATGTTCTATTTTTTTCGGGAACGCGATTGCGGTCTGTTCCCATTGAAATGAATGGGTCCGCAATTCCGTTCCGCAAAATGCGGAACAGAATTGCGGACGTGTGAATGGACCCTTACAGAGTGAAAAGCATGGTATATAAAAACTCCAGCTATGACATAATTTTATTTAGCAGAAAACCTACATGATTCTTGTGATAGTATGATTTGATAATTGTAGAATTGAAATGCACCCTTACTTTTATCTTTCTTACCCTGGTAGGAGTGTTGCGGTCACATAATTGTGTGCATACGTCATCTGATACCTGTGTAGGGAAAGTACTTATAGGATTGACACATTTACTAGTGCATGGCCTCATGCACATGGCTATATCTGATTTTCAGTCCACAAAAAATGGATCCTTAAAAAACAGATAGCTTCCATGTGCATTCTGTTTCTCTTCTCACTCTTGTGAATAGAAAGAATACAGTAGGACCTGAGGGAAGATTTTCAGATCTTCGTGCATGTGAAAAAAAGGGTGTCTGAATGCAGTGACCCAGTGGATCACTGCTAAAGGCTTAATACAGTGATTAGTTTTTAAAGGGTTCAGTAAGTGTTCATTTCAAAATGTTTACTTGTAGATGACCTGTGCACTATGATTCCCAAGTATAGGTTGGAAGTAGACTGGCCATGCGCTGAAGGACTGTCAAGGGAGTATTACTGCCAATATTTTCACCTACTATATATAGCCTTTTGAAAAATCCTACTTTGTGTTATACCTCCGAACATTGCCTTCTGCATATTTGTACTACAAATCCTATCATCTACTCAGAAAGACTTTATTATAACCAAACGGGTCTATTCCTTGCCTCCACTATACACCAACCCCACTGTCCCTATTATCCTGCCTTGCACCCCGATTATTATCCACCATCAAGGGCACCTCAGCCACCATCAGGCAAGAAATCCCCGAGTCCAGGGCATGCCCAGAGGGTAATGTGGGTTGCGCCCCACCACTCACTGCCCATGCGGCCTGAAAGTCGAAGTAGGATCAGTTGCCATGAGGACTAAAACCACCCTCATTGCCTTAGCTACCACACCCATCTTCCTGCCTCCCCTGCAGGCTGGCACACAGCATGAATCTCTCAATTGACTTGTTTGGGTCATGTGCTATCTTTTTTAACCCCTTCAGTAATGAGCCACTTTTCACCTTAAATTCTAGGCCGATTTTTGCAAATTTGACATGTGTCAATTTATGAATTTTACGCATACTTTTCCAGCTCACCTCCCTGGTCTTTGTTTCTCCCGTGTTCTGATGCCTTGGGTGAGTCCCAGGTACAGCAATGCAGAACAAAGAAAAACGGCTTCAGAATGAGATGAAAATATATAACAGCAGACACATCCACATTGTATGCAGTGATCGTTAACGCGTTTCAGACATTTCGTCCTTAGTCGTAACAATGTATCATGTTGGAGAGCTGTATTTAAGTGTGTACTAACCCTTCCTCTCAAGAACAGGTGAAGGGAAGAGACTACTTCATTGGTCACTCCAGCATGATAACACCTGTTACTTGAATGCACATTAGATTTCAGGTGCTCATCACACTTCGCTCGTTTCCTGCCCTGCAGTCTCCACAATCAAGCTGCAGCACCTTGGCTGGAAAAATCAGATAGTGTGAACAGCAACATACAATACTATAATAAAAACATAGTAACAAACCATTCAATCAATGGCCTCATCTACACCACATAAGATCACAGATGGATCTATATGGCCACTTTGGAACAAGTTTTCTTGCATTTATTTTAGATCATTGATATACATACCTATGTTCTTTTTTCAAATTCAAACCTGAAGAACCTCTGGTATTAAGCCTAAAAATCCAATACGCCTCACGAAGGAGTAGTTTTTTTCGGTGATCTCCACCTCGCAATGGCGCAGAAACTTTTTCAACTGCAAAGGCGCAAAAAGCCTTCGTCTTACGCGCATGAACCTGAATAAAATGTCCCGCCCATATAAGGAGCAGGTCATCGATGAATCTGCCATACCAGACCAATCCAGAGCCAAACGGATTATTTGCATTGTAAATATATTTTTCTTCCCAGTAGGCCATAGTTAACTTTGCCAGTGAGGGCGAGAATTTCGCCCCCATTGACACTCCACGTGTCTGAAGATAATACACTCCGTCAAACATAAAGTAGTTGTGCACCAACAAAAATTCTGTAATTTCACATACATAATGGAAATGAAACTCCATTGCCAGTAATGCGACTCTGTGGGGGATGGATGGATACAACGCCACAACATCAGCCGTAACCCATTTGTAATCAATCTGCCATGTTAGATTATACATTGCCCTCAGGACATCTGCTGTATCCCTTAGGAACCCTGGTACATGCCTGACCATTGGCTGCAAAATATTATCCAGCCAATTGCCCAGACACTCTGTCAGGGACCCTATTCCTGATACAATAGGCCGCAAGGGGGGAGGGTGGACCTGTTTATGCACTTTGGGTAGTGCATGCATTATTGGTGTCACTGGTGCATCCACACACAGATACCTGTATTTAGCGTCATCAAAGACACCCATATCCCGGCCCTTATGTAATAACGTCAGATATTTGCAATTGAACTCTATAGGAGGAACTTTTGCAAGTTTTCTGTACGTGGATGCATCAGATAACATGTCCAACATTTGTTTATTGTACAAATCCTTGTCCAAAACAACCACTGCTCCCCCCCTTGTCTGCCATTTTAATTACAACGTCCTCGGATATTTGTAGGTCTGATAATGCCTGGATCTGAGAGCGAGTCAAATTACCCAGAGTTCTGGCATGATTTGTCTCACCCTGCAGTCTCGTAAGCTCTTTTTTCTAGGACCTCCTGAAATATATCCATATTATTAGTATGTGACATTATAGGGTAAAAGTCGGAATTACGTGTTTTCAGTTTTTTTACTGCTTTTCACAACCTCTAAGGTTCCCTGCTCATGCTGAAGCCCCGCAAGACCACATAGCGACAATTGTTCTTTAAACATAAGATCCTTATACATATTCTCTTCATTAATTATTTCTTGTGTCAGCGGAGGATCAGCAGGAGCAGGGACATCATGGAAGTTTCTGGAAACTGTCAAATTAAGAATAAATTTGTTAACATCCAAAATGGTATTAAGAATATCAAACTGTACAGTAGGTGCAAAATTCAGGCACAGCGATAGAACGTACTGCTGTTTCCTACTCAGCTCTGTATTAGATAAATTCAATACATTTAAATTTTCCTGTACTTCAGCGAGGGGTAACAGCCAAACAAACCTCAATATTTATTACCCTAATTCTGCAGTTTACAAAAACACCCCATATGTAGTTGTAAACTGCTATATGGGCACACTGCAGGACGCAAAAGGGAAAGAGCACCATATGGTTTTTGGAGAGCAGATTTCGGGATAATTTTAAGTTGTCATGTTGCTTTTGAAGACCCCCTGAGGCACACCTACAGTAGAAACTCCCAAAGGCTCCTTTCAGACAAGCGAGTTACACACTCTGGACTCGCAGCATGAGTATGCAGCAGCTTCCGTCCTGACCTCCCAGGCCCAGCACTGATGGGATTGCACAGCATCATATTGATTTATGATGCTATGTAACCCTTAGGCCCCTTTCACACGGGCGAGTTTTCCGTGCGGGTGCAATGCGTGAGGTGAACGCATTGCACCCGAACTGAATTCGGACCCATTCTTTTTTTATGGGGCTGTGCACATGAAAGGTGATTTTCATGCATTACTTCTGCGTTGCATGAAAATCGCAGCAAGCTCTATATTGCGCGTTTTTCACGCAACACAGGCCCCATAGAATTGAATGGGGCTGCGTGAAAATCACAAGCATCCGCAATCAAGTGCGGATGCAGTGCGATTTTCCCGCAAAGGTTGCTAAGAGACGATCGGCATGGGGACCCGATCTTTATTATTTTCCCTTATAACATGGTTATAAGGGAAAATAATAGCATTCTCAGTACAGAAGGCTTAGTAAAATATGTATTAAGGGGTTAAAAATAAAAAAATTAACTCACCTTATCCACTTGATCGCATAGCTGCCGATCTCTTCTCTCTTCTTTAATCATTAGCTGCCGTCTAAAGGACCTGTGGTGACGTCACATCAGATGGTCCAATCACATGGTAAATACGCTGGCATCGGTGTATGTACCGATCTGCCGTATATAGAAGGGCTCGACTGTCAGTAATAACTGGACCCCTGCTGCTGATCGGCCAGCTTCTGCACCCGCCCAATCATAGCGCCATACATGTAAGGCCCCTTTCACAAGAGCGAGTTTTCCACACGGGTGCAATGCGTGACGTGAACGCATAGCACCGACACTGAATCCTGACCCATTTATTTCAATGGGTCTGTGTACATGAGCGTTTTTTTTCACGCATCACTTCTGCATTGTGTTAAAAACGCAACATGTTCTATATTCTGCATTTTTCACGCAGCCCTGGCCCCATTGAAATGAATGGGGCTTCAGTGAAAAACGCATTGCATCCGCAAGCAAGTGCGGATGCAATGCGTTTTTAACTGATGGTTGCTGAGAGATGTTTGTAAGCCTTCAGTTTTTTATCACGCGCGTGAAAAAGGCATCAAAACGCATTGCACCCGCGCGGAAAAAACTGAGCAACTGAACGCAATTGCAGGCAAAACTGACTAAAGTTGCTTGCAAAATGGTGCAAGTTTCACTGAACGCACCCTGAACGCATCCGGACGCAAATGGGGTAGGGGAGGGAGTTAAAGGCTGTACTAATGAGTGCTCCACAATGGAAGTGCTTATTAGTAACGCTTCTTATAGGAAAATACCAGCAATTATCCTTGCCGGTAGAAAAAAATTACCGGCAGGGACACTAAATTACCGGCTTGGCCAGTAGGATACTGGCCGGGTGGCTACCCAGGCCCAGCCCACCCCAGAGGTGAGTTCTTTTTTTTTTGTAAAGAGAAGAGATGGGGGTATTAGTAATTCTGGGGGACACTAATGGGGGCATTACTATTACTGGGGGCTCTAAAGGGTGTATTATTAATTCTCGGGGGCGCTAATAGGGGCATTATTAATTCTGGGGGGGTACTAATTAAGGCATTACTATTGTTGGGGGACACTAATGGGGGCATTATTAATTCTTGAGGCGCTAATGGGACATTATTAATTCTGGAGGGCGCTAATAGGGGCATTATTAATTATGGGGGACACTAATGGGGGCATTATTAATTTTGGGGGGTGCTAATGGGGGCATTATTAATTCTGGGGGCAGTAATGGGGGGCATTGTCCATTCTGGGGGGCACTAATGGAGGCATTTATATTACTGGGGGGTACTAATGGGGTCACTATTAATACTGGGACCCACATTATGACATAGCGACTTAACACCTCGTTTGAAGTGACGCCCCCACAACCACACCCCCTTTGGGTTGTGGCTTAAATTGGCCGATATTTTTTGTTGGGAAAGGTGGCAACTCTAGCTGGGGGTGGAGCTTACATGCCCTGAATTTACCAACTGAAATGGTGGTAAGTATGCGACATAGAGTGACTTTTTTCAGCCTGTTGATACTATATTACTGATCTCTACAAAATGAATCTGTAATATATGGTCATGCATAGAAGGCCTTACACATATTTAAAGTAATATTCTACATATCCATACAACTCAATAGATGTCTCTGCAGTCAGGGCCCTGAAGGCCACCAAGCCGTCTGCTGCTGGAAACGTCAAGGTATTTTTTCATAAGAACCCACTTTGATTATATATTGTGAATGGGAAGATTTTTGTTTGGTGCAGTACATTATGGTATCTTTGCTTCCAAGCCCGAGGCAACACAAAAGCAGACATTGATTTTAAGTTCCGGCTTTCAGTCCAGACTGGAAAATCTAGGATTTCGCACTGAGGTAACCTGATCCACATACAGACTAGTTATGCTCTGAGCAGAAGAATGAGCCTTTTTTTCCCCAGTAACCTTCTGCATTGCAGTAGAAACATGCCAGGAGTAAAGGTGACTGACAACGATGAGGCTGTAGAAAACCTGCTGTAAGTCGGACTGGAAGCCAGATCCGGGGATACTGCAGACCTAAAGAGGGTTCAGCAGGAGCCGCAGAGGTCCAGGTTGTCTACCGGTTCTCAGACCAAGTCCTGCATTGTATTAGCTTAAACGTTCAACTTGTTATTTTCAAGAATTATTATATGGACGTCATAAGGGAGGGTCCCTCGCTTGCAGGGCCGGTTTTAGACAATATTTGTCCCTGGGCAAAATCAAAAGTGGGGCCCCCAAATCTTGTAATAATCACAGTATGTCGATTCCGTAAATGCAAACAAATATGTGAACGTGTGCCCTCCCTCTCCTCCATCCTCTAATATGTCAGGGTCAGTGTTGATGGTGGCATATAAGGAGTTAATCGGCTGGCATTGGCAGATACAGCTAGGCCCCTGCATTGATCGGGCATGCACAGCTCCTGTGCCCGCCGAATTATCATGACGTACTAGTGCGTCAATTTGCAGCAAGTCAGTTCCCGCTGTGATGTACTAGTACGTCGTATGTCGCCAAGTGGTTAAAAATCAAACAACTCCATAAGTTTTTCTCTTTTCAGGCAAAATCCAGAGACTGAAAAACGGTGCACAAGCAATCAGAAGAACCACGAGGAACATAAGGCCATGTTCACACAACCGTGTATTAGTCCCTTCTTTTTATGCATCAAAAGAACAGAAAAACAGATCCTGTATTTTAAGAATCAGTTATGCATCAGTGTTTGTCTGTCTGAAAAGTTTGGGTTCGTACCGCATATTACGGTTTTTCGTACCTGGGCCTGAACCTGGACATTTCCGTAAAAGTTCAGGTTCGAGTTTATTGTTCGGCAATTTCTTCCCGCTTTTTGAAGGGCTGCAGGGCAGCCAAGCAACAAGCATTTCACTACTTTGCCCTAGGAAACCATCACAGCCATGCCTACTATTGGAATGGCTGTGATTGGCTAAGTGCAGCATGTGACCCAGCCTCTATTTAAGCTTCAGTCACGTAGCCCCGCTACTCTTCTCAGTGTAGGGATAGGATGATGCCGCTTCTGTGAGGGACAGATTAGGGAAGAAATCTGTTGAACTTGGTGGTGTTCTCTTCAAACTACAGCAATTATTGAGGGTGCTATGCTACATATTTGTACCCAGCCCTGATCACAGTGTTATTGAGGTGGGGGTCGGCGGCCATTTTAGCAACTGCAGTGTCCTTGGAACTGCATGTGACCTGCATGTGTGCCAGCCTGTCAGGGACATCAGTCTAATTATTTTTTGGTAGCTCAGTGGAGGAAAAATTATTTTTTTCTGGCAGGTAAGTCCCCCTACATTAGCTATTTTATAATTTTGGGGTGACATAGTGCATTTCTGTAGTTGGTGGAATAAACCCATACTGTCGTACCACAGAGCACGTTTGTATACACCGCTGAAAAACCTATTTTAAAATTTTGCGGTGACATAGTACATTTCTGTAGTTGCTGTAATAAACCAGTACTGTCGTACCACAGAGCACATTTGCATGCACCTCTGAAAAAACTGTCTAAAAATTTTGTGGGTAAAACTGCATTTCTGTAGTTGGGTTAATAAACCCGTACTGTTGTGCCAGAGAGCACGTTTGCATATAACTCTGAAAAACCTGTTTTATAATTTTTGGGGTGACCTAGTGCATTTCTGTAGTTGGGTTAATAAACCCATACTGTCGTACCACAGAGCACGTTTGTATACACCGCTGAAAAACCTATTTTAAAATTTTGCGGTGACATAGTGCATTTCTGTAGTTGGTGGAATAAACCCATACTGTCGTACCACAGATCACGTTTGCATACACCGCTGAAAAACCTATTTTAAAATTTTGCGGTGACATAGTGCATTTCTGTAGTTGGGGAATAAACCTGTACTGTCGTACCACAGATCACGTTTGCATACACCGCTGAAAAACCTATTTTTTAATTTTGCACTGACATAGTGCTTTTCTGTAGTTGCTGTAATAAACCCGTACTGTCGTACCACAGAGCACATTGGCATGCACCTCTGAAAAAACTATCTAAAAATTTTGTGGGTAAAACTGCATTTCTGTAGTTGGGTTAATAAACCCGTACTGTTGTGCCAGAGAGCATGTTTGCATATAACGCTGAAAAACCTGTTTTATAATTTTTGGGGTGACCTAGTGTATTTCTGTAGTTGGGTTAATAAACCCGTACTGTTGTGCCACAGAGCATATTTGCATACAACGCTGAAAAACCTATTTTAAAATTTAGCAGTGACATACAGCATTTGTGTATTTGGATGAAATAAACCCGTATTGTTGTTACACAGAGCACGTTTGCATACAACTCACAAAACCCTATTTTAAAATTTAGCAGTGACATACAGCATTTGTGTATTTGGATGAAATAAACCCGTATTGTTGTGCCACAGAGCACGTTTGCATACAACTCACAAAACCCTATTTTAAAATTTAGCAGTGACATACAGCATTTCTGTAGTTTGTTGCAATAAACACTGGTTTTGTGCTACATACTGTAGCACATCTGAGCCCTACCCTGTATTTCAGTCATTTTAAGTAACCTTTTGAACTCCGCATTTACATAGTTGGTTGCAAACACACAGGGTTTGTGGTAGATAGCACATTAGCGGTGCACGTTGCATTTCTGACAGTCAAATTAAACCGTTAATTCCTGCTTTTACATTGTTGGTTTGAAAAATATAATTTTTGGTGATAGTGAAGTAATTGTATTAAATTGCTCCATTCCACTGTTGTGTGGCCTAAAGAAATGTATTCTGTTTATGACACGGGCAATGCCTTACTGTTAGTAAACTTAATTGTTGACTATTGGCAGTTAAATTGACACCGGAGATAAACCATCTGTTAGTTTGGTGGGTGAACGCAAATAATGAGGAGAACATTAAATAAGGGACGTGGGCATGGTTGTGGTGGTGTTGGTGGAGCTCCTGTTGCTGGGAGAGGACGTGGCTGTTCTGCGCCAGCTACAGGTCCAAGTGAAACACCTTCCTCAGGTGTGAGTAGGCGACAGAACCTGCAGTGTTATTTGATAGGCCCGAATGCCACTCTACGAATGGTGAGGCCAGAACAAGTATAGGCACTAATAGATTGGGTGGCTGACAGTGCCTCCTGTACCTTAACATTGTCTCAAACTGCTAAAAGCTCAGAGTTGGCACTTGCAGCCCATGCCCATCAGTCTTTCACCTCACCCCCTTGCAATCAGCCAAGCAATCTGAGCCCCAAGTCATGTAGCAGTCTCTTATGCTTCTTTATGACTCTGCTGGCAGGGTTTCCCAGGGAC
The DNA here is from genome assembly GCA_033119425.1 of Bufotes viridis. Taxonomy (NCBI): domain Eukaryota; kingdom Metazoa; phylum Chordata; class Amphibia; order Anura; family Bufonidae; genus Bufotes; species Bufotes viridis. The sequence goes on from CM065589.1 coordinate 564,585,777, forward strand.
ATAACCATAGTCCTGCCCCAGAAGTGAAAGAGATTGAGTGCACAGATGCCCAACCACTTAGGTTTGAGGATGAGAACATGGGAAGACCACCGCAGCACATCTCTGATGACGAAACACAGGTGCAAACTGCTGCGGCTTTCTGCGGTGTGCAGACCGACAAAGAGGGCAGGGGTGAAGACTGGGTGGAAGATGATGTTGAGAACAATGAGGTCCTACACCCCAAAATGTACCACTTAAATCCATGTTATTCATGGGTGGTGAAAAAATCATATTTTTTAAGGTCAGGAATTACCTTTGCGGCCTGCTCTGCATATGTGCTGGGGACAATAATATAGTTAATCCATCTGGGAGTTCAGGGGTTGACATATTGCAATTTTTTGCCATCAAGTAACCCTGCTCTAAGTAGGTCACAGGGACCGAAAATTTGAAAAATCTTCTTTTAAATTGTTGGGTGCAAAATTACCATTTTTGCCAGGTACAAACCCCTGCTTTACATAGGTGACAGTGACGGAAAATGAAGAAAATCTTATTTTAAATTGTTGGGTGAAATATTACCATTTTTGCCGGGTACAAACCCTTGCTCTGCATAGGTAACAGGGACCAAATATTAGAAAAATCTTCTTTTAAATTGATGGGTGCAATATTAACATTTTAGCAATGAATAAACCCCTCCTCTGCCTGGGTGCCAGGGACCTACATTTTTAAAAATCGCCTGTTCCATTGGTGGGTGACATGAACCCCATTTTGCCGTGAATTAACCCCTCCTCTGCCTGGGTGCCAGGGGCCTACACTTCTAAAAATCGCCTGTTCCATTGGTGAGTGACATGAACCCCGTTTTGCAGTGAATAAACACCTCCTCTGCCTGGGTGCCAGGGGCCTACAGTTTAAAAAATCATCTGTTCCATTGGTGTGACATTAACCCAGTTTTGCCGGGAATTAACCCCTCCTCTGCCTGGGAGAGAGGGGCCTACATTTCTAAAAATCGCTTGTTCCATTGGTGGGTGACATGAACCCCGTTTTGCCGTGAATAAACCCCTGCTCTGCCTGGATGCCAGGGGCCTACATTTAAAAAATCGTCTGTTTCACTGGTGGGTGACATGAACCCTGTTTTTCCGTGAATAAACCCCTGCTCTGCCTGGGTGCCAGGGTCCTACATTTTAAAAAATCATCTGTTCCATTGGTGGGTGACATCAACCCTATTTTGCCGTGAATAAAGCCCTCCTCTGCCTGGGTGCCAGGGGCTTACATTTTTAAAAATCATCTGTTCTATTGGTGGGTGACATTAACCCTGTTTTGCTGTGAATTAACCCCTTCTGTGCCTGGGAGCCAGGACCCTACATTTCTAATAATCACATGTTCCATTGGTGGGTGACATGAACCCCGTTTTTCCGTGAATAAACCCCTGCCTGCATAGGTGACAGGGACCTAAATATCTAAAAATCACCTGTTCTATTGTTGGGTGACATTAACCCCGTTTTGCCATGAATAAACCCCTCCTCTGCCTGGGTGCCAGGGGCCTACATTTTCAAAAATCATCTGTTCCATCGGTGGGTGACAGGAACCCTGTTTTGCCATAAATTAACCCCTCATCTGTCTGGGTGCCAGGACCCTACATTTCTAAAAATCGCATATTCCATTGGTGGGTGACATGAACCCCGTTTTGCCGTGAATTAACCCCTCCTCTGCCTGGGTGCCAGGGACCTACACTTCAAAAAATCATCTGTTCCATTGGTGTGTGACATTAACCCCGTTTTGCCGTGAATTAACCCCTCCTCTGCCTGGGAGCCAGGGTCCTACATTTCTAAAAATCGCCTGTTCCATTAATGGGTGACATAAACCCCATTTTTCCGTGAATAAACCCCTGCTCTGCCTGGATGCCAGGGGCCTACATTTTTAAAAATCGTCTGTTTCAGTGGTGGGTGACATGAACCCTGTTTTGCCGTGAATAAACCCCTGCTCTGCCTGGATGCCAGGGGCCTACATTTTAAAAAACCGTCTGTTTCAGTGGTGGATGACATGAACCCTGTGTTGCCGTGAATAAACCCTTGCTCTGCCTGGATGCCAGGGGCCTACATTTTTAAAAATCGGCAGTTCCATTGGTGGGTGATATGCATAGGTGACAGGGACCTAAATTTCTAAAAATCGCCTGTTCCATTGGTGGGAGACATTAACTCCGTTTTGCCGTAAATTAACCCCACGTCTGTCTGGGTGCCAGGGGTCTACATTTTTAAAAATCGCTTGTTTCATTGGTGGGTGACATGAGCCCCGTTTTGCCATGAATTAACCCCTAATCTGCCTGGGTGCCAGGGGCCTACACTTCTAAAAATAGCCTGTTAAATTGGTGGGTGACAAGAACCCCGTTTTGCTGTGAATAAACCCCCTCCTTTGCCTGGGTGCCAGGGGTCTACATTTTTAAAAATCATCTGTTCCATTGGTGTGTGACATTACTCCCATTTTTGCCGTGAATTAACCCCTCCTCTGCCTGGGAGCCAGGGTCCTACATTTCTAAAAATCTCCTGTTCCATTAATGCAGTGCTTCTCAATTATTTTCTGTCATACCCCCCCTAGGAAGAAAAAAACATTTCGCGCCCCCCCCGCGCGACTGTAAATAGTATCATTTGTCTATAAAATTGTTATAAGTACACCAATCTCCCCACAGGTGAGGGCCATTAACCCCCCCTCCCCCCCAAATCATGTGCAGGCTCCATTACCCCCCCCCCCAAATCATGTGCAGGCTCCATTACCCCCCCAAATCATGTGCAGGCTCCATTACCCCCCCCCCCCCCAAATCATGTGCAGGCTCCATTAACCCCCCCTCCCCCCAAATCATGTGCAGGCTCCATTAACCCCCCCAAATCATGTGCAGGCTCCATTAACCCCCCAAATCTTGTGCAGGCTCCATTAACCCCCCCAAATCATGTGCAGGCTCCATTACCCCCCCAAATCATGTGCAGGCTCCATTAACCCCCCAAATCATGTGCAGGCTCCATTAAACCCCCAAATCATGTGCAGGCTCCATTAACCCCCTCCCCCAAATCATGTGCAGGCTCCATTAACCCCCCAAATCATGTGCAGGCTCTATTAACCCCCCAAATCATGTGCAGGCTCCATTAACCCCCCAAATCATGTGCAGGCTCCATTAACCCCCTCCCCCAAATCATGTGCAGGCTCCATTAACCCCCAAATCATGTGCAGGCTACATTAACCCCCAAATCATGTGCAGGCTACATTAACCCTCTCCCCAAATCATGTGCAGGGTCCAGGTTTACCTCCTCCCCCAAATCATGTGCAGGCTCTCCGCCCCCAATAGAGTCCAGGGTCCAGGGTCCCCCCACCCAATACTTACCTCCCTGGAAGCGCTGGATGCAGACCTCTTCCGGCCTGTGTCCCGCTCGGTACTCTGCTCATGCGGCGTGATGACGTCATCGCGCCGCCTGAACCGCTCTGATAGGCTGCCGGCACAAGGCCCGCAGCCTATCAGAGGAACAGGGGAGGGAGACGCCTCTCCCTCCCCTGCCGCACAGCACAGCGATCTGTATCGCTGTCCAGAGGATGGCGATACAGATCACTATGGAGATGAACGCTTCCACAGTGGAAGTGTTCATCTCCTGTCACCTGGAGCCCCCCTTTACGGAGCCTCCCGCCCCCCATGGGGGGCGCGCCCCACTATTTGAGAAACGCTGCATTAATGGGTGACATAAACCCCATTTTGCTGTGAATAAACCCCTGCTCTGCATAGGTGACATGGACCTAAATTTCAAAAAATCGCCTGTTCCATTGGTGGGTGACAATAACCCCGTTTTGCCATAAATTAACCCCTCCTCTGCCTGGGTGCCTGGGTCCAACATTTCAAAAAATCGCCTGTTCAAATGGTGGGTGACATGAACCTCGTTTTGCCGTGAATAAACCCCTGCTCTGCCTGGATGCCAGGGGCCTACATTTTAAAAAATTGTATGCTTCAGTGGTGGGTGACATGAACCCTGTTTTGCCGTGAATAAACCCTTGCTCTGCCTGGATGCCAGGGTCCTACATTTCTAAAAATCGCCTGTTCCATTAATGGGTGACATAAACCCCATTTTTCCGTGAATAAACCCCTGCTCTGCCTGGATGCCAGGGGCCTACATTTTTAAAAATCGTCTGTTTCAGTGGTGGGTGACATGAACCCTGTTTTGCCGTGAATAAACCCTTGCTCTGCCTGGATGCCAGGGGCCTACATTTTAAAAAATCGTTTGTTTCATTGGTGGGTAACATCAACCCGTTTTGCCATGAATAAACCCCTCGTCTGCCTGGGTGCCAGTGGCCTACATTTTTTAAAATCATCTGTTCCTTTGGTGGGTGACATCAATTCAGTTTTGCTGTGAATAAAGCCCTCCTTTTAGAGGATATGCCCCCAATGTCTGATAAGGTGGCGGTCTATACTTAGAATGGAGCCCGCAAAGGGCCGGAGGGTGCACTGAACATGCATGGCCGCCCTCTATTCATTTCTATGGGACTGCTGAAAATAGCTGAGACCAGGTTTCACTGACTTCATGAACCATTTTGTGTTGTTTTTTAGTACATTCATCTTGAAAAACTATACCTATAACAATGTTCGTTTTAGTTCGTTTTTATTAACATAAAGTGTAACTAAAGAAATAGACACCTCGGTTCGACTTCTAGTTTTTTTTTTTTTTTTTTTTTTCATTTTGCTCATTTTTTACACTTTGTGCCCCTATATTTCATACAAGACCTTTAGAGCACAAATATCACATATTAGCTTGATTTACAAGGGGAGTACAGTCCACTGAGGATTTATAATGCTCTATAGCCTGACTACAAATCTGATCTGGATCTGCCTAGACCCAGCAGCTCGTGCAGATACCTGGCCCCCAGCAATCCCATGTTCACTAGGGTCAGGGCAGGAAGTGATGGCATTACAGCTGATCTCTATACACAACACTCATTGAAAAATAAAAAATGTCACTGCCTTCTCTTTGTAGAGCCCAGCTGTTACAGACACGATTAGCGTGCAGCTGCTTTCACTCCAAGGATGATCAAAATTGTCCTTGCAGAGTTAAATATGGATTGCCTAAATTTTCAAAGTCTATGGACAATCCAGAGGTGATTACTCCGTAAGTACAATGTAAGACACTGTTCACACCTGTGCTACTGTAGGTCAGTTTTGTTGAGGTTTTGTTGTTTTTAAAGCTTAAAACACTGTAGAGACCTAATAAAAAAAATGATACATCCAATTACCAGCAAAACGAATATTTAAAGATTCATTGGGATCACCTTAAAAATGGATCTGTCATACCTTGCTTTGCTCCATCAAGAGTAGAGACCATGACAACTGAGTGAACAGAGACTACTCTTTTTTAATACAAAATGATAGGCAAGCTTTAATAATTATGTTGAATAAAAACAAGTATCCAAATATGAAAAAAAAATGTTATACAATTATAGTTTTTTTAAGTTGATTAAAAATACTATCATTGTGTGTCTTCAGTTCCCATGCAGAAGTAATGCAAGTAATCCTGTGTAATTTGATCCTGCAATCAGGCTCCATCCACCGCTATAATCAATTTATTTACATTTGGCAGATTATAAAGAAATGGAGGGCAGAAGGTAATATGTCTGCAGGATCAGACAACACAGCAGTTAAGTTTGTAGTCTGTTACCATGGAGACACCTAGATTAAAAATGAAAAGTAGCTTTTGTTTTCATTTGTATGAATGTATTTTAATAATGAAAAAATGCTTGCAAAAGTGAAAGTAGCTTTTAATTGTGAGAGCACTTATGGTATATATCGTACATGGTATAGAAAACTTAAAAAATAGTATTGGTAATAGCACGGTACTTAATAGTACACATAAAACTATCCAGAGCATACCAACTAAATTTCTTCAGTGAAACTAAACATCAAGAAAAATGTATATACTTAAAATAATAATATAACTATAACTATAACTATATATATATATATATATATATATATATATATATATATATACACACACACACAATATATGACCAGCCTGTCTGCCCCATAGGCTCTCCCTGCACTCACTGGAAGCCTTTTGGCACCAGGAGAGGTATAGAGTGGGCTCAGCATGCATGTTGGTACCTGCATTCCCTGAATTTAATGGAGGCCTTTCTGGCACCAAAAATGATAAAAAGCAGAGTGGACCCAGCATGCATGTGGAACATGCCCTGCCTGAATTTTATGGTGGCCGTTATGGCACATAACAGGTAGAATTTAGTGTTAGGTTCCCATCTTACAGTGATCGCCTTGACGTGTGGCAGTCGGGCCCAAATAATTTTGTACAAAATGTATTTGCCCCAGAATCTCAAATTTACAAAATAAGGATAGTATTAGCACCAGAAAATGTTCTATTTCCATGGCATTATTGTGCTTTATTTGGTTTGCAGAGTGTATTTGTTTTTTCTTTATGTATGTATGTATGTATATATGTGTGTGTGTATATATAATATATAATATATATATATATATATATATATTTTTTTTTTATCTTACTGCTTCAGTTTTGAAAACAGCTTTCAGATACATTTCTAAAGTATATATTCTCAGCTTGACCTTCTTCAAATCATTTTCTAATTAACAGATGATTACAAATAGTAAAATGTGTTAATCAGACTTTTTTCTTGTTTTTTTCCTGTTTTTTTCCCCTTCTTAGGGAGCTCAGTTTGTCTCTATGCCAACTAAAATTTCTAAATGAAACAGTTTATGGTTTATATACATTTTCTCACGGAAGAAAGAAGCCTGAAGTCAAACATTTCATATTAAAACTAATTTGATATATCAAAACTGATGGCAAGCACAGTATAAGACCAGGAATTCCATGTATATGCGGTGGTTTGCTATTTCCTGAAGGGATAGAGCAGTAAAGAATGAGAACTAGTTCTAGCTTTTACAACCAAGTTTTTTCCATTATCCTTAAATGGTTTTCCCATTCCAACTTTTTTTTTCTTTTATGTATTTTTGAGGCTCCCCCTTTCTCGGGCCTCCTTTTCTATCCATCACTTAAGAGTCTTGAATTCCCCTCAGTAATCATAATTATAAACATATGCTTTTAGCCCAGGCTACCATTTGGCTTGCAGTGTACACTGAACATGAGGGTTATTTTACTTCTTTCTCTATTTACATCCTCATGTTTGTACCCCCAACTTTTTCATGAAAAAAAATATATCCTGTTTTTAACTAGAAGATCTGCAAACATCTATGAAAAGATTGCTAAACTATATAACATGGTTAGTGCAAGGAGCATGTTGTAGGCCACTTTCACATGGTCAGTATTTGCTCGGTATTTTGCATCAGTATTTGTAAGGGTACAACCACACACGGCGCAGTTGTGATCCATTCGGTCACGGCCAGCTGCGCTCAAGAACTGCACGGCTAATTTGGCTAATGAAGACCGCACTGTATAGGCAGTCTGAATTTTTAATGGCCGTGTGGTATTGAAGGTTCTATATGGCCATTATGAATTTAGACCGCCTATACATTGTGGTCTTTATTAGTTAAATATCAGGCAGCTGCCGTCTAATTTGCCATGCGACCCAAAGGGATCACGAACACACCATGTGGTCATACCCTAAGCCAAGACTAAGAGTAGAACCTACAAAGAAAAAGGGTAGTTTCACACCACATCTTTTTTAAACAGTGTGTTCTTTTTAACTTTTTTTTGGTTCAAAAAGTGCTGGTTAATATGAAATTAGAAAACCGCCTACAAAGGTTTGTTTTGAGAGTGTTTTAAGATAGGTTCCTAGCATGTTTTGCTCCCCTGGTGTATTTTTGCAGCATGGTCTGGGAGTGGCTTTTTTCAGATGTTTTCCCTATCTGAAAAAAACATCTGAAAGCATTGTGTGACTAAAACATGAGACCAACCCAAAAAAGCTTGTAAAAAACATGAATTTCATGGTGTTTTTTACAAGCCGTAGTGTGGCAGGAGCCTAATGGAAACATTTTTACCACTTCTGTATTTTGGAGCTTCTCCTGGTTTTGGCTTACAAATGCTGAGAAAAAATGCAGAGCCAGTGTTGACTATGTGCGAGTTTGTTTGTTAGTTTGGATAATACCCATGACCTTATACAACACAGAGAACATTGAGGGTATTTCCTCTCATACGCTAAAAAGCAGCAGACAAATCCACAACTAATCCATGGAGAAATCTGCATGAATTATAAGCTGAGTTTTCTGCGGAATTGCCCTGGATTTCACCCTACGGATTGCAAAAGATGCAGTTTGTGTTGAAACTTTTAGCATAAATTAACATGCTGCATGATTTAGATAATTTCTGCACAGGTTACACACTGATTTTTTTATGCATCATGTAAATGAGATTGGTCTAAATCTTATTCACTTTGCTCCTGTTGTAAAATGCTTTGGATGTTCCATGTAGAGATCTTATGGACATGGCAGAGCCATATGAATGTGCAGTACCTCAGAATAGAGTGCTTGCAAAATTGTTTCTTGTTATTGAATTATTTATGGTAATACATTGTACACACCCTGCATAGTTTTGTATGAGCATGTCAGGGTTAACAATCCTGACTCTGCCCTTAGTTTAGAGTGAGTTTAGAGTTAGCTGAGGTACAGTAGTGAGAGGAGCTACATGTGCTCACTCCTCAGAGGACTAGGCCTACATCCCAGAGAATTAATAGCTTTGACAGATCCAGAGAAAGAAAACAATCTCTACCTTACAGTACTTAAGAGAGAGAAAGAAAGAACCAAGAAGATACAAAATATTGAAGTCAGTAAGGTATTCACTGTTTAAGGCTAATAAAGACTTTACTGCAGTGAGGGGAACATTGCTAATGCACCCTTCACACTTTGACAGAGTTCTGGCCAGCCGCATCTTAATCCTGTACCTCTCAATTGGGAATTAGAGACAAGTTTTCAAGAACATCATTGCCAGCCTCAAATACTGCATACTGAGAGAGAGAGTCTTAGAAGAGATAGAGGAAAGAAGTACTTCAATCTCCAACCTAGCTTATATCATTACATTGTGTAAGGGATTGTTCTCTCACAGAAGGTCAATGACAGACTTCTCTCAGACAGCGGGGGTTCAAAGTCCACAGGGTGCCTTATTCTGTTATTTCCACAATACAATTGAACTTTCCCAGTTATAACCTCACTGGGTGATATGAGGTTCCAGCATCACAAACATAAACACAAAATAAACACCTGCTCGTCTATGCTCTACCTAATACATAGGTCTCCCTAGCTGTGACCACACCAATACCTTTGGGGGATATGGTCCAAGAGTCCTCCCGACTCTGACCGTCCAACATCTCTTTCCTCATGCATCGCTGCACCCCCCCAAAACTCAGGCTTTCCTGTCTCCAAGTTTATTCTTCCCCCAGAATCATACACACAGGGTTGTTTTATCCCTGATTAATTATCACAGCCCGCCTACCTTGTGATCATCCCAAGTTAAAGGGAATATGTGCAGTAGAAGGGTGTGTGGACTGTGAGGTCCCACTGCCAAACCTACCTCTCAGTCCACATGAAATCCAGCCCATATAACTTTAACAAAAGTGAAGCTTTTCTGGACTTCCCTTATCTCACAAAGCTGAGGTTATCTGGGTGGGATATCCACAACCTCTACGATTATACCGTAAACATTACCACAATTGCTATATGAAAAGGTTCGCACTGTGAGTTGTTTCGAACTGTCAGAACGCAAGTCGCCTGAAAGCATTAGAAGACTGATCAGGATCCTGATCAGTCTTCGAAATGCTTTCAGGTTACTATGACAGCCAGGACGCTATTAAAGTCCTGGTTGCCATAGTAGTAGTGGGGAGCGGGGGAGCGGTATACTTACAGTCCGTGTGGCTCCCGGGGCGCTCCAGAATGACGTCAGAGCGCCCCATGCGCATGGATCAAGTGGTCCATGCGATCACGTGATCCATGCGTGTGGGGCGCCCTGACGTCACTCTGGAGCGCCCCGGGAGCCGCACGGATGGTAAGTATACTGCTCCCCCGCTTCCCACTACATTTTACCATGGCAACCAGGACTTTAGCGTCCTGGCTGCCATGGTAACCATTGAGAAAAAGCTAAACGTCGGATCCGGCAATGCACCGAAACGACGTTTAGCTTAAGGCCGGATTCGGATTAATGCACTTCAATGGGCATTAATTCCGGATCCGGCGTTACGGCATGTCTTCCGGATTTTTGAACGGAGACAAATCCACAGCATGCTGCGCTTTTGTCAACGTCCAAAAAAGACATCTTGATGCATCCTGAACGGATTGCTCTCCATTCAGGATGCATTAGGATAATCCTGATCAGTATCTTTCCGTCCTAGAGCCCCGAGGACGGAACTCTAGGACGGAAAGCAAAAACGCTCATGTGAAAGGGGGCTTATCTACCGGCATCGGAGCGTTCAGCAGAGACCCGACTGTCAGTGACAGATGCGATCCCCACTACACTTTACCATGGCAACCAGGACTTTAGCGTCCTGGCTGCCATGGTAACCATTGAGAAAAAGCTAAACGTCGGGCATTAATGGGCATTAATTCTGGATCCGGCCTTGCGACAAGTGTTCAGGATTTTTGGCCGGAGCAAAAAGCGCAGCATGCTGCGGTATTTTCTCCGGCCAAACAACATTCCGGTCCTGAACTGAAGACATCCTGATGCATCCTGAACGGATTTCTCTCCATTCAGAATGCATTGGGATAATCCTGATCAGGATTTTTCCGGCATAGAGACCCGACGACGGATCTCTATGCCGGAAAACAAAAACGCTAGTGTGAAAGAGCCCTTAGTAAAGAGAAACTTGTCTTTTTTTCTACAACTGTCCTAGTTACTGAATACAGCATCATTCGCCGGCCACAACACTACAGTACATCTTATGCCTTGCACAACACTAATAACACAAAGGGCACCCCAACTACCATCAGCCAGGAGACCCAATATCAGACCCAATATTAGGACTCCCACTGTGAATTACTGTTTCAGCCAGAGAAGCTACCACTACCACTCCTATTCTCTGCTTTCCTCCTCCTGGACTTGCTGCACATGGAACCAGTTCTACAAGGAGTCTCCATATTTCCATATATTAATTTCACGTGGAAAACCTCCATATGCCTCCATCTAAAAATATCTGAGATATACAGAGGTACAGCATGGCTCCATAGACTTTTGCGGGTATATATTATGACTCCATACTCCATGTGCATGAGCCCTTATTTTTCATGGTACTTCCCAAGTAGTGGATAGGTGCGTAGGGAAATTTCATAACAATTTTTAACCTTCAGCTCTCATTTCCAAAGTTACATTCTAGCAGTGAAAGGATAAAATAACTCAGCCATTCTGAAAGTAATTGTGTTTTACAGCTATGACAGAGCTTCTCCGTTTCAGAAAATTTCAGGCAAGTTGTTGTATTAAAAATAGCATGTTTCTGCCAAGAAAAATCTTGTTTTTGTCTTCATGTTCTAAACACGTGTTCTGTGTTCCTCTATAGATAGGAACATTATTTAGAGTTTACATGGTAGAGTTTCTAACAAATAGGACTTCAACTCCAACAATATTCCCAAATCATACACAATTATCATCCTTGCATGGTATTAACCCTTAAAACAAAGTGTTATTTTGGGTCTGGAAAAGGAATGATTTATTTTTGCCACATAGAATTACACTTACAGGTTTATTTCCTATTATGGGTCCATATTTCCCTCCTAATTTTATACAAATCCTTATATCAGCTTCCACTGGACTTATTTGGTGAAAAAGTATAAGAGTTGGTGAAAATTAGCAATGTGAATTTTGGGTTAGACTCTAAAGTCTACACAGTATGCAACAGTACAGGATTGAAACCTTTCCATATTAGGCTACATGCACAAAACCATATGAGTTTTGCGGTCCGCAAATTGCGGATCCGACAAAAAACCGGATGACATCCGTATGCTATCCAGTTTTTTTTGCAGATCCATTGTAACAATGCCTAAAACCAACAAGAATAGGACATGTTCTATTTTTTTTTGCGGGTCTACGGAACAAACATACTGATGCGGACAGCACAACGTTTGTGTGCATGTAGCCTTAATAAAATAATTTTGGCTTTTTTACTCCTTTTGTAAAAAGCATGATTTCATTTGATGATTGGCAGGCAGCAGGAATTTAACTGAAACTCATTTCTGGTCCGAGCCTAACAAATCAGTCGGCAAATTTGATTTTAGTATAAATAAATTTAACTCAAATCAAAAGTGCTCAGATTGCCCTGAAAAGTTATGTATGACACTCTTGGGTCTCCTAGGACTGTATCCAACCCATTGAAGCTCTTTAAGGCTAATACAGCATTAGTGATATCAAGGTGACAGTGACATATATGACTATGGGTAAACACATGGTAACCAGTGATAACAACAGCCTGTGTAATAACACACTGCAAAGTTGGATTTTTATTTTTCAAGTAAAACATAGTCCACAAATTATCCCTTTTTGGAGGCAGGTGCCTTCTTCTCCTTTTTCTGACCTGTAAAATAGTGACTGCAATTTTGAGAGATTTGTCCAAATCGAATCACAAAAGATTCAAATTCGTATGAAATCTTCATTTTGGGAAATTCAAGTTGAATTTGATTTGTTTTGATCCACTCATCTCTAATAATTATGATTGCAGGGGAATTGATCAAGTTGTGCAATTTGTTTGGTGTAGTGATTTTACATGGCATCTTTGTGCAAAAACCTACAATATTTCTTTCCAATGAAGGTGAAGAGAAAATTGGAAGGAAGAGGGCATGGCCATCAATATTCCAAAAATGAGCCTCCCCACGGCATGATGCTGCCCCCACTATGCTTCATGTTGAGAATGGTGTTGTTGGGATGATGTTAAGTGTTGAGTTTGCGCACACTTATTATTTCCCATTCAGCTTATAGAGGTCCTATGGACAGATACTTACATCTCTGCCGTGGATCTTTGGAAATCCTTCAGTGTTCAGCTATCTCTGTATGTACAGTTATCCATGAAAGGCTGTCAGTCACTGATAGGATCACCTCCTTGACTTTAAAGCCAGAGGGCTTAGGATTTACTTTATGTATTGTGAACTGTGGATGCGACCACCTGTCTGCTGTGATTGAATAATAATAAAGCTGTCTGCTGTGAATTGGCCCCCAAATCTATGGCATTGGAGTGGCCGAGAAGACTTTGATCGTGGAAAGCTAAGTGACTCCTAGCTGTCACAATATATAATGAACATTAAGCCACCCTTCCTTCCTTGTATCTTTCTTTTCTCCCTCCATCTTTTCTTCCTTCTGTTATGTCAGTGGTCCATGCTCACCATGCCATGCTGCTCGCCATGCTGCCTCGCGTCCTCTGCAAGCTGCTGTCTCCATTGCCCCAGTCTCTGTTCCTTTAGGGCATACACACACTCACCTGTGGTCTTTTAAAGGGCCAGTATGTGTGCTGACTAAGCCTTCCCCATCCAATGTCTGAGGGTCCCTGGGTATATAAGGCACCCTCTTCAGGCAGAGGCTACCTGAGTTTCAAGGTTCTCTGTGACGAGTAAAGCTGTTTGGAAGACTTAGGGGCTTACTTATCAATTGATATACGCCACTTTTGAGGCATAAATCAGTCGCAGATTTTATTGCAAGCCATTTTGCAACAAAAGCTATTTCCCAACAGGTCTATAAAAGAGGGCATGGTGTGGGCAGGGAATAGGGCAGACCCATCGTATTCAAAATTTTGTACGCCAGCAAGGCAATTGTAGATTTTAGATTGTTGCTTGTCCTGCTGGAGGAGACGACAAAATTATGAAGAGGTCTGCACCTCCACATAACTTTGACGCTTCTTCCAGCAACACAGGCACATTGCCAGTCTTAATAGATGTGCCTCTTAGTGCTTCAGCAATTTCCCTGCAATTTACCTGCATTCTCCAGCCTGTGTTCCTGCTGTGTTCCCATTCTGCTTGTGTGCTCCTGACCTCACAGTTCAGTTTTAGTTTAATTCTGTGTTTAAGTTCTCCCAGTCTGTCTGTCCCAGCCTTGATTTCTGCCTCCACCACTATCCTACCCGCAAGCTCTTCTAGTGTCTCCTGCTCAGTGTTGCCATTATTGGCAGTTCCAGTATCGGTGACTGTCCAGATTGCTTTGTTGATTGTGGTGCAGTTTCCCTGCCTCTCAGCCATTCAGTCAAGTATTCTACTGTTAACTTCTGCCAAAATTCACACAATCAGTATAAGTGGCTGTTCAGACTGTACCTGCATTTTTGGTTTTCTGCGTTTTCTGCTTACACCACGTTCCTGCCCCTAATAGGTTAGCTGCCAACTATACTGGGACTATCTATCCCAGGAGGTAGCAGTCTGGTTTCTCTCCTGCAGTGAAGTCCAGATCCATGTACAGGGTTTAAAGGGTGAACACCAAGGGTGCATCGGAATAACACCCTCAGGATTTAGCCCAGAGACAAACCAGTTAGTTGCCACAGGGGGTCTACACTCACTAATCCATGACACCTTCCTTCCATACTGTACCTCCTTCTCATGTCTAACAGCGCATCAATTTTTCTTCTATCAAGGGTGAAAAACAGACACTTATACCTATGTTCTATGTAAAAGCATTTTAATAACAACACTTGCTAACTCCTAAATCCCCCGGCCATTAATTACCCGGCCCCGTGAAATTCTCTTTTTCATTTCTACCACATGCTTATTTTCTAGGCTCAATAAACTGGACACAATAGGGTTAAGAACCAAGCAGGGTAGGAGAAATCCATTGTTCCGAGCAGCACAGCAGATTCTCAATGCAGCTTTTCGAGGCAGAATTTTCATTGGATGAATCTTTTAACTCATTTATTTCCCGGCTGCATCATTTGCAAGGCAAATAAACCATATCTTTTCTTTGCCCCTTTTTACAGAATATGTATAAAATAGGATGCATAAATGTAACAGAAATGAATAAATATTAATTACATTTTTTTATAATATTGTATTAATAAAGGCACAATAAAAGCGTAAATCTATAACAGCCCTATATAAAACCATTGATGTTTTTTCATGGTATAATATTGAGTTGTAACAAATGACTAAACTCTGCTATTTTTTTTAGGTTTTAGATTTTGCCAATCTTTTAAGATGGTAGATTGTTAAATCTTTCGGGTTGCTAAATTGTACTATATTATTTTCTCTATTGTAGGAACAGTAATATGCAGTATGAGTTGAGCCCCGAGGTTTTTGATTTGATAAAGACGTCTTTTTTAAGAATTCACTATCCCTCATGTAACGCCCCTGTTTGCTGTGAAGTTTCTTGTTAAGTCATGGCATGGATCTATCATTATAAAATACCGCCAGTTGCAGCAGAATGCCCCTAATCCATTTATATTCCCTCCATTCGGCTTGAGTTACGTGTTGACATGTTGGCTATTGTAATGTAGTATTTGATCTTTAGACCGCTCTGGTTTGTTTTCTGAGGTGCATTACATTCCCAACATTAAAAGAACATTAGGAAATGTGTCTCGTTGGAATGCAGACAAGCAGCTTTTCTGCATACGGCATTTTCTGAGCTCTCTGGAGGTCACTTGCTTTACCATTTTTATTTTACATTTATTGCAGAATCTACTTTACCTATTAAATGTCAGTTATAATAACCTGTGATGCCTTAATATAAAGCTTCACACATTTTACATTTTAATGAAGAAGTTTTTCTTCGCCTTCGTTTTCATAAACACTGGTGAGGAAGGCATTTCTTGAATTTCTCTTCGACTAAATCGGTTGGGCGACTCAATTCGGGTCTGAATAAATTTTTTGAACCAAATTGTAAATGTTATGATTACCCAAAAAAGCTGGGAATGATGTTCTAAGGCAGTGATGGCGAACCTTTTACAGACCGAGTGGCCAAACTGCAACCCAAAACCCACTTATTTATCTCAAAGTGCCAACACGGTAAATTAACCTGAATACTGCACATCAATATAGTATATCTTCCATGTCCTTTATCATTTAGCTATAATAGCCTGCCTACATTCAATGCACTGCCTGTGCATAGGTACACCATAGACTTTTTCCATGGCATGGGTGCCCACAGAGAGGGCTCTGAGTGCCGCTTCTGGCACCCGTGCCATAGGTTCGCCATCACTGTTCTAAGGTCTCTTACAACTTTATGCAACTTATTTCAAGCTCTTTAAGAAGACAGCATTAGTCATCTTAAAGTGGGGGCGACATACATGGCTATGCGTAATCGCACGGCTGGTGGTGGTAACAAAACAGCTGCTTTAAATACAAACTGCACTGTAGAATTTTTTACATTAAAAAATCCAACTTTTTTAGCTTTTTTGACGGAAAATGCTTGCTGGAGTGTATACACACATACCTCCTGGGCTCGTGTGATCCTCTTTCTTCACCCTTCTTCTCATCTGAAAAACACTATTACAGTTTTGAGAAATTCACCATAATTGAATTGTCATAAAATTGCATTTAACATGAATTTTTGAAATATTTGGGTCGAATTTAATTAGAAACCATGAAGAAAATTTTCCATCATCACAACATTTAAAGGGAGTCTTTCACCCCCCAAACCCCATTTTTCACTACTGACATCTTCCAGTGCTAATTTGTCCCCCCATTAAAAAGCCTCTTACCCCATTGTTTTACAGCTTACCGATCTTCAGAAAATGACTTTTATTGCAGCTGTCAATCGCAGCTGAAGGTGCCCAGGGGCGGCGTCCTAACGGCCGGTGCCCAGGCCGCGCGCTCATCTTATTATGTCTCTACGCCCACTTTCACCCAGACGGCCTGCCCAGTGTCTTCTTCTTGGCCTCCTCCTGAAGTGGCTAAATCCCGCGCCTGCGCCGGAGCTCTTGAGCTCCAATGCAGCGCTTTAGGAGTATCGCTGTACGCGCCTGCGCACAGGATACCCCGATGCTTGCGGCAGTAATCGGGAAACCAGTGCGCAGGCGCGGACTGCCGGATCCACGACGAAGGCACTGTATTTAGCCACTTCAGGAGGAGGCCAAGAAGAAGACACTGGGCGGGCCGTCTGGGTAAAAGGGGGCGTGGAGATATAGTAAGATGAGCGCGCTGTGATATTAAATAGGCAGGGATGAGACAGAAGAGTACAAAGAAATCCTAGGCCCCACAGAAAAACCAAGAATGGGCCCTACTACCTAGTGAGAGCTCCGTCATCTTTTTTATAAAGGCAATGGCAACTAGAAATTCATAATATATAGCTTTTAGGGGTCAGAACTAGTGTGGAACTAACTGCTTATAGATTTATACACCTAGTATTGAACTTTGATAGGAACATATATAAAAAACAACTGAGATAAAAACATCTTTATGATAGGAAGGCCACTACCAAGAAACCTGGTGCTTCAATGAAAAAAATGCATACTAATAACACTTATATAACAGAGTTTACAAGGCCTTTAGAAGTCAGGAACATATATAACAGGGGCAGGCACTGTGGAGGTTACTGTTAAGACCACTGTTAAAGGAGCGGCAGGGCTGGGACAAGGTCCAGCACCAACAGAGGCTGAGCTGCCCAAGTGCGCCCCCGCCATTTAGATATGTATGTTTATTATTAATCCTGTCGACAGGAAACCAGATGGATCTGAAATGATTCCTATAGACTTCTACTATGATGTAAGCAAAACGAAATGGCTCTTAAAGCCTTCCGTTTTGACCTCTATCTTATAAATTCCGTTATTTTTTCTTATAACTATGTTATAATGGAAAGCTGTGTAATGTAATCCATAGCACTAGTGTGAGCCCACCCTTAGGCTGGATTCGAACGTCCATGGAACACGGTCTGTGTGATACTGGCCTGGATTTCTTCTGAGTGCAGGAGTGCACTGCGCAAGTGGTTGCTATGACGCCGTGCGTTTCCTGCTGCCGCCGCAGTACAGTATTGCACTGGTTTGATCTGTACGGGAGTACTACTGTACTGCGGCGGCAGCAGGAAGCGCACAGCATCATAGCAACCACTTACACAGTGCACTCCTGCACGCAGAAGAAATCCAGGCCGGTATCACACAGACCGTGTTCCACAGGCGTGGGAATCCAGCCTTGTGAATCCAGTGTGTAGTATATGCACAGGTGGTTATTATAGCCAAGAGATAATGTCCAGGGAAGATCCTCCATATTGGACTGGACTTTATCTCTTGGCTATAATAGCCTGCTGTGCATTTACTACACTCTGCACCATATACATCACACACATCTTACACTGATATATGTAGTACACTGTGTGTGATGTATATGGTGCAGAGTGTAGTAAATGCACAGGTGGTCATTATAGCCAAGAGATAAAGTCCAGTCCAATATGGCGGATCTTCCCTGGACATTATCTCTTGGCTATAATAACCACCTGTGCATATACTACACTCTGCACCATATACATCACACACAGTGTATTACATATATCAGTGTAAGATGTGTGTGATGTATATGGTGCAGAGTGTAGTAAATGCACAGCAGGCTATTATAGCCAAGAGATAAAGTCCAGTCCAATATGGAGGATCTTCCCTGGACATTATCTCTTGGCTATAATAACCACCTGTGCATATACTACACACTGCACCATATACATCACACACAGTGTACTACATATATCAGTGTGTGATGTATGTAAAGCAGGGTGTGTGATGTATGTGGTGCAGTGTGTAGTAAATGCACAGTCCAATATGGCGGATCTTCCCTGGACATTATCTCTTGGCTATAATAGCCACCTGTGCATATACTACACTCTGCAGCACATACAGGCTCGGACTGGCCCACAGGGGTACAGGGGAATCCCCCGGTGGGCCCCAGGGAAAAGTGGGCCCCTAGTCTCCCAACCCACTGCACAAGTGACACATAACACGTTAAACTTACTGCACTACATACATATATTCAATGTACAGCACCTCAGCCTATGTTCATATAATAAAAACTTGTTATTATTATTTATTGTATTTGTATGTATCCGTTAGGTGGGCCCCAAAATAAATTTTACTGGTGGGTCCTAGGTACCCCAGTCCGACACTGAGCACATACATCAGTGTGAGATGTGTGATGTATGTACTGCAGTGTGTGATGTATGTACTGCAGTGTGTAGATCACACACTGCACTACATACATTACACATATGGATACATGATTGGTGCACTTTCACCTTGTCGCACACACTGGATGTCTGGGCTCCCCTGCACTGGACACCAGGACTCCATTCCTCTTCTCCTCTTCAGCTCCACGCCGGCTGCCCATCCTGCTCTCTTCATACATGGTGGAGCCGGCATCTTCTCCTTCTCCTTTCAGCTCCCGCCACAGCCAGCTCCCCTGTCTGTGTCTCGGGCTGGAGCAGGGAAGAGGTGTGTCCCTTTCCTGATAGGCCATCAGCCTCCAGCGGAGGCAGCGCGATGACGTCACGCCTACGCCGGCCTATCAGGAAAGTGACACACCTCCTCTCCCCTGCTCCTCGGATCCTGTATCGCTGCCGCCGGCCGCTCCATATTCCGCCGCAGACCACAGTCTGGGGCCTGGGGGGGATTTTAACATAGGCTGTCCCCTCGCATTATTTCCTGGGTGGGATCCGCCCCCCCCCCCGCTTCCTACGCCCATGGATGTGGTCAGTGGCCTGCCTGCCGGCTGCCGCCCAGAGGCTCCTGCGCCCTGAGGCTGGAGCCTCCCCAGCCTCTGTGTCGGCCCGGCCCTGAGGAGCGGGGTACTGTGAGGTCACTGTTAAGGGAGCAGGGTACTGTGGAGGTCACTGTTAAGGAAGCGGGGTACTGTGGCAGTCACTGTTAAAGGGGCGGACGCTGTGGAGCTCTCTGTTAAGGGGGCATGAAACGGTGGAGGTCATAGTTAAGGGGAAAGTCTGCTATGGAGGTCAGTGTTAAGGGGCGATGTGCTATAGAGGGCACTGTTAAAGGGGCAAGCCCCTGTGGAGGTCCCTGTTAAGAGGGTGGTATGCTGTGAATCTCACTGTTAAAGGGGTGGGCTGCTGTCAAGGTCAAAGTTAAGGGGTTGGGCTGCTGTGGAGATAGGAGTGGGTCCCATATGTGAGACCCATACCCTTCTGACATTGATACCATATCCTAGTGAGATGCCTTCAATGTCCCAAATAGGAATATTGCATTAACTCTGTAATGTCATCTGATCTATTGCCTCCTGCAGTAGAGCACCATAGCAGTCTATCGAGGCCTTGTATTTTTGAGTAAAAGTGCAAGTCGGAAGGTCATAAGACTGGTTTTATTTTACAGCACCAAAGTGTTAATTTTTATCGTGAAACTGAAAATTAGATGGAATATGGTTGTTAGGCAACCTGAATTCATGTGGTGCCTATGGCCATGTGTTTTCCTCTATTGTTCCCCTGGGCACACGTGTTTCAGATGAGTCATGCTGCTATGTTTATCCTATATGCCTTTTAAGGATGTATTCACATTTGGCAGATTTGCTGCAGAAATGTATACAACTATTCATCTGAATGAGGTTTGCAAAAATCCATGTGCTTGCTGCGTAAACAACTGCATGTACGGTAGATGGCTGTCGTGTAACTGATTTTTCAGTTGTAATACATTCTGCACCAAATCTGATACGTGTGAATTCACTCTAAAACTCCACTCCATTTCCCTTGTGCCAAAAAAGTTACTTTAACCTCTTAAGCACACAGGGCGTACATGTACGCCCTGTGTCCGGTCTTTAAAGATGGCGCCCGCTCCTGCTCCATGCGGGCGCCTTAGCCGCGGGTGTCCGCATGGTTCCTGTAGCAGACACCCGCAGCTAATGTCCGCGACCGGCAGCGATGCCGATCGCGGACATTTAACCCCTCAGATGCCGTGGTCAATCCTGACCACGGCATCTGAGTGCGCACAAACCGAAAGTTTTACTTTCGGTTTGCGCTACGGCTCCCCGTGTGGCGATCGGAGGAGCCGGAGCGTGCCTGTAGTAGCCTGGGTCTCTATGAATGAAACCCAGGCTACTCTGTAGTATTTCCTATGGAGCCTTGCCTGTAATAGGCTTCATAGGAAATATGCGATTTTTTCATATATTCCAATGCTATTGCATTGGAATGTATGAAAATCACAATCAGATGATTGTAAGTTATAGTTCCCTATGGGAAATATATAAAAGTGTAAAAAAAAAAAATGAAAAGTTAAAAAATAAAAATAAAAAAACATAAAAGTTCAAATCACCCCCCTTTTGCTAAAATAAAAATTAAAAAACTAAAAATTTTTAAAAATACACATCATGGGTGTCGCAATGTGCAAAAACGCCCATAGTATAAAAATATAAAAAATATTCCCCATCGTCAAACAGCAAAACGGAACAAAGCGTCCAAATGGCGGATTCGCCATTTTTGGTTGCTTCATTTTCCACAAAAAACTACATAAAAGGTGATCAAAAAGTCATACACACCCCAAAATAGTATCAATAAAAAGATAAGATTATGACGCATAAAATGAGCATACAGCTCTGTACATATGATTACAAAAAAGTTATAGGGGTCAAAACATGGTGACAAAAAAGTAAAACTGATTTTTTCCCACTTTTGAATTTTTTTTTCACTATCAAAACGCAAGAATACCTATACATATAGGGTATCGCTGGATTCGTACTGACCTGTAGAGTAAAATTAACCAGTCAGTTTTATCGCACATCGAACGTCGGAATTTAAAAAGCCGCAAAACTGTGGTGGAATTGCTTTTTTTTTTGCAATTTCACCCTATTTGGAATTTTTTCCCCGCTTCCCACTACATCATATGCAATATTAAATGGTGGCATTGGAAAGTACAACTTGTCCCGCAAAAACAAGCCCTCATATGGCTATGTGAACCGAAAAATAAAAAAGTTATGGTTCTGGGAAGGCAGGGAGCACAAAACGAAAACTCAAAAAGTAAAAAACCTCCGGTCCTTAAGGGGTTAAAAAGTCACAAGCTGTATGTTTGTGACTTTTAAAACACAATTTTTTTTTTTAATGTCGCAAATGCCTCTTTTAATGCTGCTCTCGCCGCTTTTCCAAAAGGGAGCATGGCCAACAGCAGAGACAAATTTATTTTCATTTATGCCAGTTTTCTGGTGCAAATGAAGGCAGAAATCTACGGCAGATTCTGTGTGGGCGCACTGACTGCGAGATGATGTGCCTCGTCATAAATGTGGTTCATCTTTTGACAGTGCAGGGGGCAGAAAGTGCCTGTCTTGATTAATCTCCCCTTACGTTTTTTGTTCATCAATCTAATTTGCAAACAACCTGAACATATAGGAGGAGATTTATCAAGAGAGCTGATTTTGATTCTCAAAAATTTAAAAGTCGGTTGGTCGACTTTTCCAAAAAGATTCGATTCAATCCGAATTTATTTGTGACAAATCGCATTAAAAAACAGCTATTTCCTGGCTGCAGAGAGCCTGTATAGTGGTGTAGAACACTGTGCCTTGCAGTAACACACATAAGGAGTCTGCTTTGGTAGTGAAACAATACTGTGATTCAGTATGACATGATGACAGGGGTCGCTCTTAGAATCACTGCAAACTTCACTTATTTGGTCAATTACGGGGCCAAAACTGACCAAATAACTCAAGTGTGAACTCAGCCTTACAGGTCGATGTTAGCGTAAAGAAGAAGCGCACTCCTTTTACACAGTCGGCAGCTGATTCCACATAGATGTCTACAGAACCTGTTCTATTAAACGCTTATACAAGTATAGTCCCCCCGACAGAGTGGAGAGGGTGTCAGCAGTAAATTTGTGTTCACTGTCCTGCCCCAGCAGAGGTTCTGAATCATTTATAGTGAATTCTGCTGCAATTTCTGTATTTCTATAGTTAGTAGTTTGGTTATAGCACCATCTTGCACCTTGTTTTCTTGTTAATAAAGATTATTGCTTTGTGGGAGGTGCTAGGCATTGTGGGTAGTGCAAGGCATTCTGGGAAGCCCAGTCTCCATGTTACAGGACATCAGCAGAGCTGTCTCCTGCATATCTTCTTCCTAAACTCCACAATCTTTGTGCAAGTATATCTGGTGAGTGACATCTACGTCTGTCTCAGGGATATTATGTTATGCAGTGCTGTTTAGCTAGGTATAATTGTCACTCAGAGAGTTGTTTCTGTTAGCTAGCCATGCAATCTATGTATAAGCAGCCATTTTGAACATGTGCCTAGTGTTCATGTAATGTTATATACATGCAGTTCTATGTTTATGCTGATACATGTTATTCCTTTTACTTACACAAGCCATTTCTATTCTTGTGGTTTTACCAATTCACAATCCTGTTGACCAATAAACAAGTTAGACTACAGAAAACAGTCCTCTTATTTGGAGGACAGGAATGTTTTATGCTGAATGTCAGACTGCACACTGTTTGAACGCGTATGAAGACAGAACATTGACTTCACTGATTATTTTGCCCTTCCTCTGATCCATCAGAACAATAACCCCCAAAAAACAGATCCTGACTGTGGAGCATCCGCCTTCACTCGGTCAGCATTTAGTCAGTGATCCATCAGGCTGTAGTACAATGTAACTGCACCGCAGAATGGTAAATAACGGGTACTTTTTGTTTTACACTAATAAACCCCAAAAGAAGCTGTAGAACAATTTAAATGCACCGCAGAACGGTTAATATGACATATGTATATTTCCTATAAATACACCCTGCAACACAGAACTTGCACCCCAATAACAAGCAAGGTTTGCTAGAATTGCAAAGGTATCATATATTGGAAACCTAAAAGCAACAGTATAATGGCAATTTGGATCCCCAATTAGTGCATCAAGGTGTAATAGGATTGTTCCTATTACCCAAGCTGTAAACTCTCCTATTGGACCCTGTTCTCCTTTTATAGTGTAGATAATGCCTCCCTATCCTTTCCCTACAACTTAATAATCTTTCCCTGAATTTGTAAGTCATTTTTTCAGCACAATAAAGTCTTTTCTATCACTGTCCCTAGTGTCTAACACGTCTCTCCATGCACTAAGTACACTGGAAAATGGCAGAATCCAAGATGGCTGGGGCTAATTATAGGGCTGTGACATCACAGGGGCTGGGTGGCTGCTGATTGGCTGCATGCATGGCATTGTGGGTGATCCCTCGTTCCCAGAGTTCCTTGCTCCATGTTACCACGAAGCGTGAGGAAATTCGGATTCAGTGCAAATCAAATTTTTTCTGAAATTAGGATCGAATTCGACTTCGTCAACTTTGATTCGCTCATCTCTAGTGACCAAATTTGAGTATGTCTGCAAAAAAGGGGGGTCAGTCAGCACACTCCAATGTGCAGGTGCATGCTGCCATGGCCAGAGACATAAAGAAAAAAACTCAATGCAACAGCTTTCTGCAAACACAATAATAAAGTACAATAATGCCATAATTATAGAAAATATTCTGGTGCTAATGCTATGGTTATTTTGCAAATTTGAGATTTTTGGCAAATACATTACCTAAATACTACCTGTTATGTGCCATAATGGCCGCCATAAAATTCAGGGAGTGCAGGTTCCACATGGTCTTGCACCCCTGACTAGCCTGTCTGCCCCATAGGCTGATTTTATTTAGAGTAAGTATAAAGCTGTAGCCTCCTCTCATTGTATTTATTGGAAGCCATTTGGCACCAGGAGAAGTATAGAGTGAGCTCAGCATGCATGTTGGTATCTGCATCCCTGGATTTAATGGAGGCCATTATGGCACATAACAGGTAGTATTTAGTGTTAGGTTCCTATCTTATAGAGATCGCCTTGACGTTGGCAGATGGGCCCAAATAATTTTGTACAAAATGAGTTTGCCAAGAATCTCAAATTTGCAAAATAAACGTAGCATTAGCACCAGAATGTTTTCTATAATCATGACATTATTGTACTTTATTTGTGTTTGGAGAGTGCTGTTGCATTGTAATTTTTTTCTTCGAACTTAAGTATGTATCATTAATAACGACCCTCTGTTTTCCATTACTGAGCCAGCCATCTGAATTCCATATATTTTCACTAATCCTAGCATTCTCATTTTATTAACTTCGACTCACTCATCTGTAGTCTTGATATCCCCTGCGCCATCGGAGGATGCATCTAATTTATGATGAGGCATACACCTCCTTGCAGTCCTTGCACCTAAACAGAAATCTATGACAGCTCAGAGCTACTATAGATTTCTGACTTCATTTGCAGCAGAAAACTGGTGTAAATCAAGATAACTTTGTTGGAGCCGCTTGATACGCCCCCTTCCCACCCTTGCCGAGCCCCCTTTAGGGAAGGTGGTAAGGATGGAGTAAAACTGATAGATGTGACAATTTTAATCACAGTTAAAAAATTGCACCTGTGACTTGTTAATGACACTTTTCAGGTGCAAGGGAGATTATATATTTTCCCCATACAGTATTGAATAAAAGTTTTAGACAGGTGTGAAAAAATTTAGAAAGAAAAATAGAAGGGTTAATAGTTTTTTATCAATTAACAAAATGCAAAGTGAATGTAGACACAGCGGTTAACCAAGGAAAATTAGTGCAGTAGATGAAAGATAGATCATGCTTACTTCTCTTCAGATCAGAATTAGAAGATGTCCAACAGTGCCATCAGCTCAAAACTGGCAGAAACCTGTGGGACTACATATAACAAAGTGGGTGTGGACCTCCTGTGTCACTTGAACAAATTTATTCATAATAAAGAAGAACAGTGAGCCCTGGAAGGGATGATATGGTCCCCACAGAGCCCTAATCTAAACAGTCTGTCTGGGATTACATGCAGAGACAGAAGGATTTGAGCAAGCCTACATCCACAGAAGATCTGAGGTTAGTTCTCCCAAATGTTTGGAACAACCTCCCTGCCGAGTTCCATCAAACACTGTGTGCAAGTGTACCTAGAAGAACTGATGCTGTCTTGTAGGTGGTCACACTAAATATTGATTTAATTTACATTTCTCTTTTGTTCATTCACTTTGCCTTTCGTTAATCAACAAAAATAAATAAGGTTAATAATAAAGGGGTTATGGCCACAGCCGTGGCCGTATTGCGGCCCGCAAACGGCGGGTCCGCAATATGCTGGCACAGGCCGTGTGCTCCGTGCATCACGGATGTTGACCCATTCACTTGAATGGGACCGCAATCCGGACCTGCAGTGCTGAACGAAGGCACTGAACCCCAAGGAAGCACTACAGAGTACTTCCTTGGTGTTTCTGTCCGTGCCTCCGCACCGCAAAAAAATAAAACATGTTCTATTTTTTTGCAGTGTGTACAGGTCAAGGACCCATTCAAGTTGAATAGGTCTCGATCCGTTCTGGCCACCACACAGACGTTGCCCATGCATTGGGGACTGCAAATTGCTTTCCCCAATGCAAGTAAAGGCCGCACAACGGCCGTGTGCATGAGGCCTTAGGGCCAGGACGATAGATAGGGGAAGGTAGTCATCCGCCTAGGGTGCCACTTCGCCCCATAAAGGGGGGCGCGGTCCAACTTCACAAGCCTCAGGCCGCTAGGCCTCAAGCCTGTTAGGCATTAGAACAGAGCAAAAAGCCGAAATGACATCACTACAACCTCCTGTTCTGGGTCTCACATGACGTCATCACGTGAGACCCGGAGCAGGAGTGGTGATGTCATTGGGACCGCATGCATCAAGGCGCAGCAACACAAGCAACAGATAAAACTGTGGTCTGCATCGCAGACAGCGGCGGGGGGACGGGAGGGATGCATTTTTTTTTTATTTAATACTAAATGTCCACACTGCTGGGGGTACCAGGGATGAGGGGAGGGAGATCATTATATATACCTGGCATTGCTGGGGAGGAATGGAGGAGCATCATACATATATATATATTGACACTATGGGGGGAAGCATTATATATTGGAACCAGTGGGGGGCACTACAGGGGACATTAGAGCCACTGAGAGCATTATGGTTATATTATTACTACTAGAGTACTGTAGGGGCATTATTATTATTTGATGCAATATGGAGGGCATTGCTACGAATGGGGCTATCTTGGGGAGTATTATTACTATTGGGGGCACCATTACTAATGAGGGCAGTCTGGGTGTATAGTATAGTATATTGTTTGTGGACATGGGGGGAGCACAACAGGCACAGTATTGGGGGTAGCTTCAAGAAGTTCTCTGGGTTTTTTCATATTGATGATCTATCCTTAGGATAGGTAATCAATATTAGATTGGCGGGGGTCCAACACCCGGCACTCCCGACGATCAGCTGTATGAGGAGATGGCAAGCGCTGTGCACACGTGTCGTCTCCCTTCTCTCTTCCTGCTCTGCTGCTGTATGTCTATGGGACAGCAGCAGTGAACAGCATGCGCCGTCTCCTCAAACAGCTGATCGGCCGGGCTGTCGGACGTCGGACTGTGTTTTTAGCACATTATTACAAGATGAGGGCCCCCTCTGTTGATTTTGCCCAGGGCCACATTATCAGCTCTGTAATAACTTGGGCAACCCCTTTAATTCAGGCTGTTAGATCCTTCTGATGTCTGTTAACCGAACTCCTTCGGCAGTGGAGTGTTCGTAGGGTTCGCAGAGTTCATAGAAATGAGTGCACAACCCCTTTAACTGTGTGGGCTGTAGCCTAGGAAACCTCATGCTCCTAAGCATCCCTTTTTTTTTTATTGGAATTCTACAGTAGCCATGTGGGTGAGAGATTTAATGTGGGAACAGTGAGGGGGTTTAATGAAGGACGGTCAGCCCCTCAAGATTGATGGGGTTAGAAGAACGACTCAAAAGGAGAGACAACTAGGTAAGACACGTCTTTTTTATTTATTTTTTATTATATCGTAATTATATGTATTTTAAATTTGGCGACTAAAAATTTGGCGACTAACCTACTTTAAATAGGCAGTAAATAATATTTAGTAGGTCAATCCATTAAAGTAACTTTAGTAGCCAATGGCGCCTTGACATTTTTTTTATTCTGGAGCACTGAATGCCATTTTATTTTCTGGGGACGTTTAGAAGGCTTAGAATTTTAGAAGCAAATCTTTAAATGTTTCGGAAAATTTCCAAAACCCACTTTTTAACCACTTGCCGCCACGCTAACGCCGATGGGCGTCAGCGCGGCGGCTCTCTCAGGTCTCACTGCTGCCTAGAGGAGAAGTGAAACTACAGCCTGCCAGCCGCGATCATTGGCTGACAGGCTGTAATTTTTTTAATCGTTCTATGAAAATCGCATATCAGACGCTAATTACGAAATAGCGTCTGATATAAGTCCTGCTTGGTCCTCTGGTGATCCCTTTTGCTGGATCCACCACCAGAGGACACAGGCAGCTCAGTAAGTACACCAAATCACCACAAATACATCACCCCCCCCCCCCGTCAGTTATTAACCCCTTAGTAGCCCCTTAGTAGCCACTGATTACCCATATAAACCCCCTGATCCCCCTCTGTCACCCCCCTGTCATAGATCACCCCCCCTATAAGGGTCCCTAATCACCGTCAGGTAGTTAGCTACTTGTTAGGTAGTTAGCGCCCAGCCCACTGCACAGCACAGTCACTTATTAGTCGCTGATTAGCGTCATCACTGTCGCTTATCAGCACTAATACTAATATAGTATCTGTAAGTGATCAAGACTGATCGCAATCAGATCTATATCAGTACATTAGGGTCACTTTAGGCTCTATAAAAAATGCATTGTTCGCCTGATCTTGTGTGCACACTTGCGTTCAGTCCGCCCACCGCAGTGACAAATTTTTTTTTTTCTGATCACTGCAAAAACACAGTAAAATCGCTGCACCGCTATAAAAGATCACTTTTGAGTTATTGGATCTTTATTAGCGATCGCAGCGTTACTTCGCAAGCACTCCCTTTTACTAGGTAGGTGTGCTCTTTTTCCTGGGTAGTCTCAGAGGAATACCCCCTAAATTTAGTTACTCCAAAATGGCCTACAGGATTGAAGAGGCCCATCACATGGCCCAATCACCTGCTCCATCACTATGGTGATGGAGCATGTGATTGGTCCATGTGACCATGTGACATCATCACAGGTCCTTTTCCTACTAGCAAGCTAACGGAGAGGAGGCCGGGCTTCGCGATCAAATGGAACAGGTATGTTAATATTAGTTTATTATTTTTAACCCATTCTGCACCTGTTTAAACATTAGGAAGATGGCCAAGGGTATTATTTTACATTATAACTATGTCTCCATGTTCTGAAGGCCATATTTTTTTTTATTCTTTGGGCGATTGTCTTTGCTAATTTTTTGTGGGATGAGATGACGGCTTGATTGGCACTATTTTGGGGTGCGTATGACTTTTTGATCGCTTGGTATTACACTTTTTGTGATGTAAGGTGACAAAAAATGGCTTTTTTGAATACTGTTTTTATTTTTATTTTTTTCGGTGTTCACCTTAGGGGTTAGGTCATGTGATATTTTAAAAGTTGACTGGTTATTACGGACGCGGCGATACCTAATATGTCTGTCACTTTTAACACAATGAAATAATTTTTTTTAAATCATGTTTTACTGTCTCAAATATTCTGAGAGCCATATTTTATTTTATTTTTTGCCCGATTGTTTTATGTAGGGTCCTCTTTTTTCGTGGGATGAGGTGAAGATTTGATTGGTACTATTTAGGGTGGCATACACCTTTTTGATCGCTTGATATTGCACTTTTTATGATGCAAGGTGACAAAAAATTGTTGTTTTAGCAGAGTTTTTATTTTACTTTTTTCTACAGCATTCAGGTAAGGGGGTGGATCATGTGATATTTTTTAAAAGCCGGTCATTATGGATGTGGCAATACCCAATATGTCTGTTTTTCTTTTTTTTTTTTTTTACAATTTTATGTGTTTTATTTTGGGAAAGGGGCTTTATTTTTACTTGAAACTATTTTATTTTTATTAAACACTCTTTTTTTTATTACTTTTTTTTTTTGTCCCACTCTAGGACTTCAACTTCTGGGGTCTGATCCCCTTTGCAATGCATTACAATACATCCTGTCTTGTAATGCATTGACTGTCAGATCTCACAGGCTTCCGTAGAAGGCAAGCCATGATTCCTATGGAAGGCATCGGGCTGCCTTCTCTGACATCGGGTTCCCGTCACTGCAGTACGGGGACCCGATGGGGAAGCGGAGGGCACCTGTACCCTCCCAAACCCTCTGCATGCCGCAGTCAGGGGTTAATACATTTGTGCTTTTACCGATGCCGGCATATGCAGCAAGGGCCTGGCTGTCAGTGACTGCCGGGTCCGTGCCGCTGATCGGGCAGGTGCAGCTCCTGCACCTGCCCGATCAGCCCGCCGTACATGTACGGCACTAGTCCTTAAGTCACATCCATTAGCGCCGTACATGTACGGCGTGAGGCCTCTACAGGTTAATCCAGTACTACTAGTGTAGTGTAGCTTCAATTTATTTTTTATCATAAGACTGTGAGGGAAGATTAAAAGAGTTTTTCAGGAGTTCAATATTGATGATCTATCCTTATGGTAGGTCAACAATATCAGATGGTGGGGGTCTGGCACCCTGAACCGCTGCCAATGAGCTCTTTTCACAAGCTGCCATGTGCCACAACCAGGCACGGGAACACCACAACTTCACGCAGTGTGTAGTGGCTATGCCAGGCTAGAACAGCACTGCTCCATTTCAGTGCACAACAGCTCCAGATAACATTTGACTGGCATGGGCAGCACAAGTTGGACCTCGATAATATGCTATTGATGACCAATCTGAAGGATAGGTCATCAATATTAAATTCCCAGAAAACTCCTTTAAATTGCTTGTGCCCAATTGTTTTTGCCACATGTCTCCAGCTTTAAAGTTTTTATACATTTTTTGCCAATCATATAAAACTTTTAATTCATTTGTTATTACAGTGTATTTGTCTTATGAATGTAAAGCGTATTAACCCATATATAGCAGATGTAGCATGACAGGCATTCATTATTTTAGATCATTTCATGATTACAAAAAATCCAGCAATATTGGAATGTTTTTGGGACTATAGGAAATCCATGTGATACTTCCCCTTTGGGGCTCGCTCACTTCTGCATTGAGCTTTCTGTTCTTCTGATCCATCAGAAGAACCAAAAATGAAATAAAATAAAATAAACTGATTCATCTTATTTTGAGTATCAGTTGTGCTCAGTTTGAATGAGATTGCATCAGTTCTGTCAAATATCAGTTATTTTGAGGGGAAAAAGTACAGCAAACAGTACTTTTTCTCCCATCACAAATAACTGACATCTGATGGAACTGACACAAACTCATGCAAACGGAGCACAACTGATACTCAAAATAAGATGAATCAGTTTATTTTTTATTATTCTGTTCGTGTGATGGATCAGAAAAATGTAAAACTCAATGCAGATGTGAACTCAGCCTTAGGCCTCTTGCACACGAACGTGTGCTGGCTTGGCCCGTGGTGCGGATGGCAAATTGTGGTCCGCAATGCACGGGCATCGACTGTGGGGCAGCCGCATGCGGATCGCGGACCCATTCACTTGATCCGTCCGTTCCGCAAAAAGATAAAACAAGTTCTATTTTTGGTGGAACAAAAACACGGAACGGAACCCCATGAAAGCACTCTGTAGTGCTTCTGTGGGGTTCCGTTTCGTGCTTCCGTTCCGTTCCGCATCTCCAGATTTGCGGACCCATTCAAGCGAATGGGTCAGCATCCGTGATGTGGAATGCACACAGCTGGTGCCCCTTTTTTTTTTGCGGACCCACTGTATGCCGGATGCAATATGGCCACGGCAGGGTAACGGCCGTGTGCAAGAGGCCTTAGGGTTGTAATAAAATCATGGGTGATTTCTTGCAATGTGATTTTGATATTTTTATGTTTGTTTTATGTCTCACTTCAACCCTTAAATTGCATTACATTGATGTAAAATAATTTTAAATTACAAATTTATTTTTTGCATATAATTTTCTGTAATGATATAGTACACAAGATCACAACACTGCATGCAAATATTATGAACAGCAGGGGTCTGCCTGTTGCTTCAAGTTCACCTAGTTAGTAATTTTGTTTGGGAAATTGCAATGCAACTACTGCATCTGAATCTGGGATTTGTTATTGTCTGGCCTTGCCAGGTTGATTAGGGTGGAGTGCAGATTGTTGACTATTCATAACCAGGCTTCATTTCATTCTGGTTAACAGGTAAGGCATAGTGTTTGCCATTTGCAAATTCCAGATTTTGTTATTCTGATCTTATTCTATTTAAGTGTGTTTTCTGTATATTTTGGAATCTGTAGGTACACACAGTTTAGGGCTCATGCACACGACCATATTTTGTTTCCTTGTCTGTTCCGTTTCTTTTGCTGATAGGACGCGACCCATTAGTTTCAATGGGTCCGCAAAAAATGCGGACAGCACACCGTGTGCTGTCCGCATCAGTATGTCCGTTCTGTAGCCCCGCAATTTGCGGACCGCAATACACATACAGTCGTGTGCATGCGGCCTTTAGTGTGTGATGTGTTTGAGTATTGTTTTTTCTAGTGCTGTTGAATTGTCCTGTTTGGGTAAAAGCCAGATAGGAATCACAAAAATAAACGTGGCCTAAATGGGTGGGACTGCTCCAGACCCCAAACACTGTGGCGTGTTTCTAACTGGGGGGGCAGTTCCTCCGCATGTGGTTCGCAGCGAACGGCTATCCCCAGCAAAAATTGCATACAATGGAGGATGCCGGCGCGAACCACAAGCACCACACAAACATCCTACACAAAATAAAACATGTGCGGATGAAAATATATAAACACATAACTCACAGAAAAAAGATGCACCACATGGATAAGCAACTGACAACACTGGCTAATCCCTCACTCTGGTGTTAAAAGCTGAGAGATTCGCCAATATTTCCAATCAGGAACATATCGGAGCCCCTTTAGGCACCACTACACGGTATCTCAGCATGACATGGGGTCCTACCACTAGACTACCTATGGTGTGTGAACAAGGTCTGAACAGGTATTAAGTAGCCTACAGCCCCATCCCACTCACCTGCACTGCAGGACCAACAATGCAATGGGGAACACATGAGGCCATAAGCTACACCTACAACAGACCATGTGACACCGGCTTCCAGGTGCAACAGAATGTTTACAAGCCATATGCAATGGCACATTCAATACATATAAAACAAGAATCACAAAAATAAGCGTGGCCTAAATGGGTGGGACTGCTCCAGACCCCAAACACTGTGGCGTGTTTCTAACTGGGGGGCAGTTCCTCCGCATGTGGTTCGCAGCGAACGGCTATCCCCAGCAAAAATTGCATACAATGGAGGATGCCGGCGCGAACCACAAGCACCACACAAACATCCTACACAAAATAAAACATGTGCGGATGAAAATATATAAACACATAACTCACAGAAAAAGATGCACCACATGGATAAGCAACTGACAACACTGGCTAATCCCTCACTCTGGTGTTAAAAGCTGAGAGATTCGCCAATATTTCCAATCAGGAACATATCGGAGCCCCTTTAGGCACCACTACACGGTATCTCAGCATGACATGGGGTCCTACCACTAGACTACCTATGGTGTGTGAACAAGGTCTGAACAGGTATTAGTAGCCTACAGCCCCATCCCACGTGGGATGGGGCTGTAGGCTACTAATACCTGTTCAGACCACTGTTCACACACCATAGATGTCTAGTGGTAGGACCCCATGTCATGCTGTGAGTATACTAAAAGTGCTAAAGGCTCGATATGTTCCTGATTGAAATATTGACGAATCTCTCAGCTTTGCATTACCAGACGAGTGATTATCGGGTTGTGCCTTATCCATGTGAGTGCATCTTTTCTGTGAGCTCATGATGTCTTATATCATTTTCATCCGCATATCTTTGTGTAGGATGTTTGTGTGGCAACGTGATTCGCGCCGGCTCATCTCATTGCTATGCAATTTTGCTGGGGATAACTAGACGCGCAAACTCTGCATGAGGACTGCCTCACAGTTACGAAGACATGCAGTGGCTAGATACCCATGGCGTTATTTTGTGATTCTTGTTTTATATGTATTGAATGTGCCATTACTATGACTTGCACATTCTGTTGCACTCTGGGCTGATGTCACATGGTATGTTGACATGTGGCGATGCCTCATGGCCTCTTGTACGTATTGTCCTGCAGTGCGGAGATGGCTGAGTCAGAACGCGATTCTGTACAGACTGTTCGACACGCCACACCGTAGTCTAGTGGTAGGACCCTATCGTCTGCTGAAGATACCGTGTAGGTGTGCCTAAAGGCTCCGTATGTTCCTGATTGAAGCATGGCGAATCTCTCAGCTCTTCTCAGAGTGAGGACCAGCCAGTGTTGTCGGTTACTTATCCATGTGGTGCATCTTTTTTCTGTGAGTTATGTAAAAGCCAGATAGGATTAGTGCAGTATTGTTCTATTTCTGTTCACTGTCATTCGTCTACACTCTATCTGGATGTCATGCTTCTGCTATCCACTCTATCGCTGGATCATCTCCTCCTTCCGTGATCCTCAGCATTAGATTTCTGTCATCTACTGGGGAGTTTAAGGCCTCTTTCAGACGGGCGTTGCGGGTGCACTCCGTCAAACAGTGCGGGTGCGTTGCGGGAATCGCCGCGATTTTTCCCTGCGAGTGCAAAGCGCTGTCATGCGTTTTGCACGCGCGGGAGAAAAATCTGCACTTTTGGTACCTAGACCCGAACCTGCACTTCTTCACAGAAGTGCATGTTTGGGTCAGAAATTGTCCCGCTGGTATTATTTCACATTATAACATAGTTATGCAGTATACGGGCACTTTAATACCCGTTTACCACCATTCTGTTATGCTCCTAAGTGTTTCATGTAATTGCCTGCAGCAATGTGAAGGGTGTCATGTAGGTATTAGACCACTGGGGGGAGCTGGTGAGCAGGATATATATATAGCTAGGCCAAGGCAGTCTAGAGTTAGTGCAGACCCTGGAGTCTGTGGAGGCCACATGTCTCAGGCCTAGGCGAGTTCAGCAGAAGTCAACCTGAGGCAATCCCTAGAGCAAGAGGTACTAAATGTCAAGAGGAGGTACATTATAAACTGGAGATTAAAGGATATAAGCCAGAAGTAGGGCATTGGGGCCTTGAAGCGTCAATTCCAGTCAGGAAGCAAGTAAGGTTCACCTGCAATTCCAAGTCCTGTATTATCACCCTCTGTTTTACCTTGCTGGATGTAAGACCACTGCAATTGTGATTGTCTGCAAAAAAAAAAAAAGGAACTGTTGGAAAGACTGCTTACTGTATCATCACTGTTTTCAGTAAAGTTAGAATTCTGTTTTCAAGTTACAAGTCTGCACCTCTGTTATTCCTACTATAAATACGGTGTGCCACCGTTTACTGGCACTGGCGTCCACGACACATCAGGGACCCAGCCATAGGCACGTTAAACTACAACACCAAGGGCACCTCACACTGCACCTGGCTGTGGCCCTTCAGAACCCAGAGAGTGCCCCAGAGGAACAGCGTGCCAGCCTCTCCATCACTGGCATTCCCCAGGTTAGTTCCAGACATTGCCCTGACTTGGGGATGCTACATTTTGGCGTCACGAACAGGATACGCACGTTTTACGGACTGTGAGCAAAAACGTGAACTTTGTGCCTTAACCAGTTTGCCAAGTGACAAAACGCCTGTTTATTTGAAGTGAACTTTGCGGACCTAAAACGTACAGAAAAGTGTCCCAAAAACCTCCGAAAGCGCTGTGCAGTGTTGCGCTATCAAGAGGAAGAAAATCGCCACTTCAAAGTGCATTTTTGTGGACTTATCTACTGCGCCATCACTACTCATTGCTGGCGGGAAAGCTTAGCGCCAGACTCTGCAGCGTCACCACTTTATTCAAATTTCCCAAGCTGGACTCCACCTACCTTGGACTTGGAAGAACGCAGACGCTGTTCCCGTCGAGCAAGACCGAGCTCCGCCCCTCAGCCCGACGTCCTCGCGGGAAGGGACGCTGCGCAAGGGATTCCCGGAGACGTCCTTCCGGATCTCGCGAGATTTGGACCGCCTGCACCGGAGTAAGTACAAACTCCTGGGAGAAATAATCCTACACCGGAGAGGGGTCGCCTGGTTAGCAAGGTCCAAAAGGGATACTGGACTCTGCCCATCGATCGCGCCACCGGCCAGTAACCCCGCCGGCGCGACATCGGACCTATCGCTACCTCTTAAAGGGACCGCTCAACCAGATAATCTGCATCATGTCGGACTCAGAAGCAGCCAAGCAGCCTGCCCCCAGGGAGCCAGTAGCCACCAACGGTATTACGCCTGTCAACATGATGCCGCTGACGATGCCATACTACTTTGGGGCTCCATGGTTTCCCCGTTATGCCGGGAGGCTCATAATTTAAAAGACTTCCAAGACAAAATCCTGGCTCTGTTCCGGCTCTATCCTATTAACCCGGAGCAGCAAATGGAGATTCTGTTAGCCCAGTTGGAAGGAGCGGCCCGTCGAGAAGTCATGTCCTGGCCCAGTTCTGAGAGGAGTACCATAGAGCAGATCTTTGACCGCCTCAGCACTACCTTTGAAGTCAGGACGGTGTCTGAAATAAAGATGCGCTTCTTCAGTAAGAAACAAAAGGCTGGTGAGTCACTCCGTGATTTTGCTTTATCACTCCAAGAGGCCTGGAGAGGCTGTCATTCATATAGACCCTAGAGAGGTTGACACCCAGGATCAAACTCTGAGAGAGCAATTTATTGCGGGTGTGAATAGCGAATCTTTAAAAACACAATTGAAAATGTTGTCGGCTCAGCACCCTAACAGTATTTTCCTGGACTTTAAAGAACTGGCCATCAGTATTCTGGGACAACAGCTGCCAACGGAACCAGTGGCCCATCCCGAGCCTCCTGTCCGTAATCCCAAGCTGACGGATACCAGCCTGCCAGGGGCCAGCCAAGCCGCCCAGACTCCAGTTCCTGATACAGTAGCTGCTCTGATGGAACAGGTCAATTACCTCACTAAGAGCCTGGAAAAAGTCTGCAGGAAACTGGAAGAGTGGGAGAAACCCTTAATGCTGGAAGATGAACTCCTTTTGCCTCAAAAGCCTGGCCCCCTGCGTATCAAGAAGTTTATCCCAGAGATCCTGGAAGACGTTCAAGTGACCGGTTTAGGAACCGCAAGCGACCTTCCTGTAATTACTGCAAGAAGTTGGGTCATACTGAATCTACTTGCTGGCAGTTAAACGGGTCACCCTCGAGGCTGAGGACCGCCTCGGGAGGTAGAACAACAGGTCCAAGGGATCCAAACTGGATGCCCTGCTATGTGGGGTCCCGTCCCAAAATAAACGTCCGGATCAATGGAGTGCCTTTTGAAGCGTTGCTGGACACTGGATCTCAAGTCACCACTATTCAGCAGTCCACCTTTAATCAGTTCTGGAGTTCCAGCCTGCTTACCCAGCCACCTGAGTCCTGGTTGGAGATAATTGCAAGCAATGGTAAGCCCATAAAGGTCCATGGATACTGGGAACCCACGCTCCAGGTGGGAGAAGCCACTTTACCACAGCAAGGAGTGATCGTGGTACAAACCGGGGATAAAGGGGGTCACCCTGTGATTGTTGGGACTAATGTTTTCAAAAATTGCTACCCTGAGGTACTTGAAGCTCTCCATCAGTCCCTGCCTGCAGCTTCCTCTGCCTCCAAGAAGGTCCTCCAAAAGACCATCAGCGTACTGTGTGCTCAGCAGAGGTTTGCAAATGAAAAGGAGAGATCTGCACCGCCAGGATCGGTGATAATAGACCAGTGACTCTACCTCCAAACTCCCAAACTCTCCTGTGGTGCCGTGCTGTCCTGGGAGTCCAGGGCCAAGACTATCCGGCCCTGGTGGAACCTGTCCAGATGGAGAACTACCCATATGTGCGAGCTGCCAAGTGCCTGGCGACCGTCTCCCAAGGTAAAGTACCTGTCCGTCTGATTAACCTCAGCGATCATCCTGCTGTGCTTACTAAGCACTGTCCTGTTGCCCAGCTTTCCCAGGTTTCCTTCCAGGATGTCATCCGCCTGCCTGTCACCGAGAAGCCATCAGCTGCCACTCGAGGACCTCTTCCTGCGGACGACTCTCCAGTGCCCTGGTGGAAGGAACTCCATGTCGGGGACGAAGCTACCCCGCAGCATCAACTAGAGGGACTCCTGAACCTAGTAAAGCAACACCATCAAGCCTTCAGTAAGCATGCAACGGACTATGGAGAGGTCAGTGTTATCCAACACACCATACCCACTGGCTCTCATCCTCCCATTAAAGAGAGGTATAGACCCATACCACCAACTTCATACCAAACTGTTAAAGAGATGATCCAAGAAATGAAAGACTCAAACGTAATCCGGGACAGTCGTAGTCCCTGGGCTGCCCCCTGGTTTTAGTAAAAAGAAAGATGGTGGCATCCGGTTTTGTGTAGACTATAGAAAGATAAATCAGATCACTCACAAAGATGCTTACCCATTGCCACGTATTGAGGAGTCTCTAACTGCTCTAGGCTCCTCCGCCTATTTCTCCACCTTAGATTTAACCAGCGGATATTGGCAAGTGCCCATGGCCCCTGAAGATAGGGAAAAGACTGCTTTCACCACCCCTATGGGCCTGTTTGAATTTAATTGCATGCCATTTGGACTGTGTAATGCCCCGGACCTTTCAAAGATTAATGGAGCGGTGCTTAGGCCATAAGAACTTTGAGACGGTGCTGTTGTACCTGGATGACGTTATCATCTATTCTAAAACGTATGAGGACCATTTAAAGCATTTAGCTGAGGTGTTTGAAATCCTTATTAAATACGGCCTCAAGATTAAACCGTCCAAATGTCACCTGCTGAAACCTGCTGTAAAATACTTGGGACATGTTGTAAGCGCAGAGGGGGTCCAGCCTGATCCTGATAAGTTGGCTGCTGTCCGAAATTGGCCGGTCCCCACTACAGTGAAGGAAGTGAGGAGTTTCCTTAGCTTCGCTGGCTACTACCGGCGCTTTATCCCCACTTCGCTCAAATAGCGGATCCAATCCAGGAACTCCTGAGGGGGCAACCAAAAAGAGCCCAAAGACTCCTGTCCCCATTGAATGGAATGAAGAGAGGGAGGTTGCATTTCAGTTGTTAAAGAAGAAGTTGACTGAACCTCCTGTGCTGGGGTACCCAGATTACAGTAAGCCATTTCACCTTTACACAGATGCCAGTAAGAAAGGCCTGGGAGCAGTGCTGGCTCAAGTGCAAGAAGGGAAAGAGAGGGTGATAGCTTATGCCAGTCGGTCCTTAAAGGGAGCTGAAAAGAATGATCAGAATTATAGCTCTTTCAAATTAGAGTTTCTGGCCTTAGTGTGGGCGGTAACAGAAAAATTCAAAGACTATTTGGCTGCCACTCCATTTATTGCCTTCACTGATAATAATCCTCTGGCCCACCTGAACACCGCCAAACTGGGGGCCTTAGAACAGAGATGGGCCTCCCGCCTTGCTAATTACGACTTCACTGTAAAATACCGGGCTGGCCGCTCAAACGATAATGCTGATGCCCTGTCAAGGCTCCCCACTGAGATAGCACCAGATGACAAACGGGATGCCTGGGAAGATGTAGAGATGCCAGCATTTTACAACAGGTTTGCTCAACAGGACCAAGCTCAAGCTGCCAACAGTGGAACCTCTGACCCTCCATCCTTTGATAAGCCTGCATCCAGAGAAGAAAAGTGGATTAAGTTGCAATCAGAGAGTAGAGTTCTCGGTGAACTGCTGGACTTCTTCATCAGTGGCAGAACCCCTGAAAGAATTCGGCGAAAGACCGCAGACCCAGAACTCATCAAATTGTGGAAGCAACGTCAACAACTGTTCCTTCGAAAAGGCCTGTTGCTGCGACGAAGCCTGGATCCAGTGTCAAATGACAGAGTGCACCAGATCCTCATCCCACGTCGTGATGCAGGTATGGTTCTAGAAATGTATCATGATAGGTCTGGACATTTTGGGGTTCAAAAGACTGAGGCCACTATCCGTAGGCGGTTCTACTGGGTTGGAATCAGAGAGGACATTGAGAAGTGGTGTCGGGAATGTACAGCCTGTGCCCTAAAGAGAGGTGAACATCATGATCAGAGAGCACCGCTGCACCCTATTATAAGTACCGCCCCTCTTGAACTGGTTGCGATTGACCACGTGAAGTTAGAACCCAGTCACTCAGGGTATGCCTATGCCATGACTATTATTGACCATTTCACTAAGTTTGCCGTAGCAGTGCCTGTGAAGGACCTGACAGCCAAGACGACCGCTGAATTGTTCTGGAAACACTTCCTCCTGCCTTACGGCTGCCCAGAAAAGATCCTCACCGACCAGGGGTCTGCGTTTGAGTCTCATCTGTTCCAGGAGCTGTGCCGACTACACAATTGCCAAAAGGTCCGGACCACGGCCTATCATCCACAAGGTAATGGACTCTGTGAAAAGATGAATCAGACCCTGATTGAAATGTTGAGAGCCGTGCCTCCTGAGACCAGAGGAGATTGGCCTAACCTGTTACCACAGCTCATGTATACGTACAATAATACTATCCATTGTTCCACTGGATACACTCCTTTCTACCTGTTGTTTGGGCGTCAGGGTAAATTGCCTGCAGACCA
This sequence comes from Bufotes viridis, assembly GCA_033119425.1. Taxonomy (NCBI): domain Eukaryota; kingdom Metazoa; phylum Chordata; class Amphibia; order Anura; family Bufonidae; genus Bufotes; species Bufotes viridis. The sequence continues at coordinate 564,626,171 of CM065589.1, forward strand.
TTCCCTGGATGTACAAGTGCTGGACGACATTAATCCCCTGCCTAAAACTGACTGGGTAATGGAACATCAAAGGCGCTTGCTTAATGCCAAAGAAATTGTCCAGGAGCGCATGGAAGGTGCCCGGGAGCGACAACAAAAGACTATGATTTGGCGGCCCATGCAGAGCCCTTGGCTGTGGGGGACACCGTGTGGTTAAAGAACAATCACCGTACCAGTAAGCTGGACAGTAAATGGGAGAGAACTCCCTATCTTGTGTCTGCCATCCCTAATGCTGAAACCCATACCTATGAGGTCACCAGAGAGGGTAAGGGTCCCCAAATTGTTCACAGAAACCGCCTAAAACTCTGCATGACAAAGGGGCCCATTGCTGGAGACTCCGGACCCCAGTCTCCTGTGCCAGGACTTGCTGCTCAGCCTGTGGAGCCTATGCAGGCTGTGGCAGATCTATTTAATGATGCTGAACCACTCCATTGGTTCCTCACACCCTGGTTAAATTTGTTGGTGCCCGCTCCGGCACCTACTGTGCCTTCACCTCCGGAAGAGCCGGTTCAAAATGTCCCGGATCCAGTCCCCTTGTAGAGGATCCTCCGGCTCCTGTTGTTCCTGACCAGGGTCCCACTGGTGGAGACCCTCCTGTTGCTCCTCTCCCTTCTACCTCGATGCTAAGGGAGGAGGAAACTCCTGTGTTGAGAAGGTCCACCCGGATGAACAGGGGACGTCCGCCAGTCCGTTTAGGGGACTTTGATTATACTGGTGGTGTCTCCTCCCGGGCAGTTACTACTGGAAATACCTTGCTTGACGTTTGTGCGCAAGAATGGACTCCTCCACGTGAGCCCTTGCCTGTTATACACCCCCAGGGAACCTCTGTGTGAGCATCATCCTTCTTAAGTTTGTGCCCAGAGATGGACTCCCTGTGTGCGAGCCTCTGTGATATGCTTTTATGGACTCACTCATTGTCATGGACTATCCTGGTATTCCCTAACATCCGCTGTGCCAGGTCAGCGCCCCAGTTCCACTCTGTATCCTGAAGGAAGAGAGCGACGCCCCTTGTCACCGCGCTCCACCTTTTCCAGCTGGACCTGATATAATTTATGCAGATGTCATCTATTTGTGTTTATGTATGCCTGCATGTTTTCCTTTTGTCTTTCAGGAAAAGAATCCAGCTGGGTGGACCCTGTGGTGGAGTACGAGGTCGTACTCAGTTTAAAGTTGTGGGGTATGCAGTATACGGGCACTTTAATACCCGTTTACCACCATTCTGTTATGCTCCTAAGTGTTTCATGTAATTGCCTGCAGCAATGTGAAGGGTGTCATGTAGGTATTAGACCACTGGGGGAGCTGGTGAGCAGGATATATATATAGCTAGGCCAAGGCAGTCTAGAGTTAGTGCAGACCCTGGAGTCTGTGGAGGCCACATGTCTCAGGCCTAGGCGAGTTCAGCAGAAGTCAACCTGGAGGCAATCCCTAGAGCAAGAGGTACTAAATGTCAAGAGGAGGTACATTATAAACTGGAGATTCAAGGATATAAGCCAGAAGTAGGGCATTGGGGCCTTGAAGCATCAATTCCAGTCAGGACAAGTCAGGAAGAAAGTAAGGTTCACCTGCAATTCCAAGTCCTGTATTATCACCCTCTGTTTTACCTTGCTGGATGTAAGACCACTGCAATTGTGATTGTCTGCAAAAAGGAACTGTTGGAAAGACTGCTTACTGTATCATCACTGTTTTCAGTAAAGTTGGAATTCTGTTTTCAAGTTACAAGTCTGCACCTCTGTTATTCCTACTATAAATACGGTGTGCCACCGTTTACTGGCACTGGCGTCACGACACATCAGGGACCCAGCCATAGGCACGTTAAACTACAACACCAAGGGCACCTCACATTCCACCTGGCTGTGTCCCGCAAGAACCCAGAGAGTGCCCCAGAGGAACAGCGTGCCGGCCTCTCCATCACTGGCATTCCCCAGGTTAGTTCCATACATTGCCCTGACTTGGGGATGCTACAGTTATAATGTGAAATAATACCCTTGGCCATCTTCCTAATGTTGAACCCGGTGCTGAATGGGTTAAAAATAATAAACTATTCATAACTACCTGGTCCATTTGATCGCTAAGCCCGGCCTCCTCTCCGTTAGCTTGCTTGTAGGAAAAGGACCTGTGATGATGTCACAGCATCACATGGCCCAATCACATCCTCCATCACCATAGTGATGGAGCATGTGATTGGGCCATGTGACCATGTGACATCATCACAGGTCCTTTCCTAGTAGCAAGCTAACGGAGAGGATGCCGGGCTTCGCGATCAAATGGACCAGGTAAGTTATGATTAGTTTATTATTTTTATCCCATTCTGCACAGGGTTCAACATTAGGAAGATGGCCAAGGGTATTATTTTACATTATAACTATGTTATAATGTGAAATAATACTGAACCGGTTACACATCCCGATGGTTGCATAGCAACCATGCGGGAAAATCGCAACGCATCCGCACATGATTGCGGATGATTGCGATTTTCCCGCATCCCCATTCACTTCTATGGGGCCTGCGCTCCGTTAAAAAACGCAGAAACTGGAGCATGCTGCGATTTTCATGCATCGCAAAAGTGATGCGTGAAAATCACCGCTCATGTGCACAGCCCCATAGAAATGAATGGGTCCGGATTCAGTGCGGGTGCAATGCGCCCTCCTCACGCATTGCACCACGTGAACACTCGCCCGTGTGAAAGGGGCCTAAGTGTCTTGTTATGTGCCTGTATTGATATGTGCTTCATTTATATGGTATTTGCAACCTCCTGGTTGATGTACAGTTCAGTCCTAGGTTTATCTGAGTACCAAGAGCTACAGTAAGGATGTGGGCAAGGCGACTGGTATAGGTGAAGTCCAGTTCTGCGGTCTTATGCGACTGATATCATTACAGCAATAATTTGAAGGGATATGACAACATTAAGCTCAAATCACAAGGAAATTAAAATTGCCAGGGATTAGGCTATATGCACACGACAGTGTTTTTCTCGGCTTCGTTCGGTTTTTGCAGGTCCCATTCATTTCTATGGATCCGCAAAAAAAACTGATGCCTCTTCCGTTTCCTGTCCGCGTCCGCATTCCGCATCTCACGTCTGCAAAAAAAATATGGCATGTCCTATTCTTGTCCGCAAAAAATGGTTTCCGGACCCATAGAAGTCAATGGGTCCGCAAAAAAGCAGAAGCCACACTGAAGCCTTCCGTTTTCCATCCGCATCCGTTTTTGCGGATGGTTGCTTACAAACCAGGGCACTTGTGCAGGTACTTTAAGAAACTGTTTCAAGCCTTCCGTTTTTTTGCGGATCCGCAAAAAAAGCGGAAGACACACGAAACACATCCTACAAAATTTGCGGACACACGGAACAGATGTGGATGTGAAAAAAAGAAAGACGGATCCGCGATTTGCGGACAGCAAAAACAACTGTCGTGTGCATGTAGCCTTATGGTGATGTGACCTAAGTCTACTCTTATGTCAAGTAAAGTCATAAAAGACCAGCGAACAGCTGTTTGAAAGGGAAGTTAGGCCTTATTCACACGTCCACAATTCTGTTCCGCATTTTGCGGAACAGAATTGCGGACCTATTAGTTTCAATGGGGACAGGCGATGTCCGGCCGGGTCCGCAATTGCGGATCCGCACTTCGGGTCCGCAATTGCGTTCCCGAAAAAATAGAGCATGTCCTATTCTTGTCCGCAATTGCGGACAAGAAAAGGCATTTTCTATGAAGTGCCGGCGATGTGCGGTCCGCAAATTGCGGAACGCACATCGCCGATGTCCGTGTTTATGGATCCGCGGATCCGTGGATCCGCAAAACACGACGGACGTGTGAATTAGGCCTTAGGCCCCTTGCACGCGACAGTATTTTGCGGACCGTATACTGGCAGTTTTTCAGTTCAGTATACTGACAGTATACTGAACCATTCACTTCAATGGGTCTGCAAAAATACTGAAGTGTCTCCGTATGCCTTCCGTTTCCGTTTTCCGTTTTTTCTGTTCCGTTTAAATATAGACCATGTCCTATTATTGTCCGCAAATCATGTTCAGTGGCTCCATCCAAGTCAATGGGTCCGCAAAAAAACGGAAATCATACGGAAAGGCATCCGTATGTCTTCCATATCCGTTCCGTTTTTGCTGAACAATCTATTGAAAATTTTAAGACCAACCCAATTTTCATTATGGAATTAATGTATACTGTATATGCCAAACGGAAACAACGGACACGGAACCGAAACGGAAAAAAACGGAAGCAAAAACGGAAAACGTATCCGTTATAAACGGACAGCAAAACACTGAAAAAAATACGTTCGTGTGCAAGAGGCCTTAGCCAGATTTTTGTGACAGTCTGAAGCTAGTTCCTACATTTTTTTATCAATAATCCATAGTAATTTTAATTTCCACCTAATTTCTAATCCTTCCAATTTCAAGGGGTAGCCCATCTAAGACATATGTCATCAATATCCGATACGTGTGAGTCCCACCTTTGGGACCTGCTTCTATCTAGAGAACGAGACCCCCAAAGTGAAGGAGTGGACACCGGCCATGCGCAGTGTGCTCTCCATAAATTGCTATGGGAGTAAAAAAATTGCATGCTTACTTGGCTATTTTCGGATGTCGCATAGCAGTGAATGTAGAGCGCTCTGCACAAGCGTGGCCAACCCTCTATTCAATGCTGTGGGACTGCCAGAAATAATGGAGCCAGCGCTCGGCTATTTGTGGAATTCCCATAGTGGTAAATAAGGGTGGCCATGAATGTGAATGTGTCATCAGAAAATGACCTATTGTTTAAATCACATTTTTATGTTTAACATATTTTTAAAGAATGTTAGATTTTTTACATTTTCCACGTCAATATCTATATTTAAACAAAAATCATAAAACCTTTTTCACCCTGACCATTAAATCCAATAATAGGCGCCACTTCTTGTCCTGTACAGATCATTTTACTGCAGTTACCGGCTAATCTGCCATTCTAATCCTGCCTGTAATGATATCACCTGTGTATATCGCCAGTGTATAGATAAGACATGATCCACCATTCACAATAGATGACTGTCGGAGCTTATCTATTCCTTCCTTCCTTGTACAATGACCTCTAGCGCACAGAGCTGCCTAGAAACTCTCCCATAGAAGTCAATGAGGTCCCTTCCAAATCATTGTGTCCATGGCCCACGTGACTTCCGTGAAATTAATGTTCTTAATTTGTTTTAAATGGTGTTAAGAACAGCTCAGGCAAGATGACCGCTCCCATAATCATGTTGAGGAAACTGAATTTAAAAATCTGCAATCCAAAAACAAAAACAGATTAGAAAAAGGAGACGTGTTATTATCTGGTGTTAACTGAGAGATGAAATTTTGGCGCCACATTTTATTTAACGGGTCCCATTCTGGAGGTAGGAGGTCCCGCCCCTCTCTGACATTGATGGCATATCCTAGCGATATGTGATCAATACCTCGATGGGAATGCCCCTTTAAGTGTCACTACATGTCTATTGGTAGCCACTGCCTTATTTTTGGACCAAAATTGCTGCATATCCATCTTGACAAGAGTCAATCCATCGTAAGACAAATTAAAGTAAAAATGTTGGCTGCCAGCTTTAGTTTGGATTTTGCAGCGAGAGGCATATTATTTATATCTGCCTCTTTGGTGAAATTGAATATCCCTGACAAGTATTTTATGCAAATACCATAAAGGGTAATATAGAGAAGTTTAATAGCACTTTACTGTTCTGCAGAAATAAGATAATATACCTCTTATTTTGGTAACAGGGTAACTGGTTCTTGTACGAGTGGTGACACATTGCGCCACGGTGGCACCCAGCCGAGGATTTGAATTCTTGAATCCTTTAAGCCTAAATGCTTTCTTGTTGAGGTATTGTGCTTAGTACTGTACGTGCGAGGAAAGTCTAATTAGATATGTGAAGGTGGTGAAGTGCAGATTATAGCAGATTGTGTTCAAAAGCTCAGTGTGCCGGGTGCTTGTTAAGAGGGAGAAGTTTCTCCTGCAGCCAATTGCTTTCCTTTATATTATTTGAAATTTTATTTAATTCCAAAAACAAACCTTATTCAACCTCACTGTACAACCCTAACTAACTAACTAAATCATAAAAATAAAAAATCAATTCTTAAATGCATTTGGTGCTCCACACTTTATCCATTATGTATTCTTTATGTTACCTAGCTTCTCAGCATATAATACTTCATAAAACTTTATTGTATATACTCCTAACTTTATTGTATATACTCCTAGGTTAATTTATAGGCAAGGATTGAGGCCGATTCCTCTATTAAAGGAGTTTTCCAGGAGCAAAATATTGATGGCCTATTGACCTATTGTCAGTAGGTCATTAATAGAGATGAGCCAATCGAATCCACCAAAGTGGAATTCGATCCAATTTCAGGATAAATTCGATTGGCCGCAAGCCGAATTTCCTCATGCTTCGATTTAATCTGAAATAGTGTAAAAACAAAAATTCATACTTACCTCCTTCATTTGCTTGCAACGGTTGATTGAAGATCTCAGCTGAAATCCTGTGCGTGGTGACGTATGACGTCACCACGCCGGCCGGCGTGATGATGTCATCTCGGGCCACGTGAGATTTCGTGCCAGATCTTCAAGCAAGATGGCGGCGACCGGCCCGTCGCGAGCAAATGGAGGCGGTAAGTTATGCTTATGTTAATTTTACACTCAGGTGCCACTGTCATGTAAAAACACGGAATCTGAGGGGTACAATGATGGGGCGGCGCTATCGCAGATCCCCGTCATTGCACTCCGCTACTTACCAAAAAATGCGCTTCATGACGAAGTAATCAGTCACAAAGCGATTTTTTGGTCAAATTCATCGAAGCAGCCAAATCGAATTTTCTAAAACTTCACTCATCTCTAGTCATCAACATCAGACGGTGGGGTTCTGACTCCCGGGACCCCTGACGACCAGCTGTTTCAAAGGGCTGCAGGCAGCACATTTTCTAACGTTGCAGCCTCCTCCTTGGTATTGCAGGACTTAAATGGGATTCGGCTGCAATAGGTCATGTGACCAATGAACGTGGCGTCACTGGCCTAGGAAGAGGCCACAGCGCTCAATGGAGTGTTGCAGCCTCTTCAATCAGTGTGGGTGCTGGGAGTCAGGACCCCACCGATCAGATACTGCTGACCTATCCTGAGGATAGGTCATCAGTATTTTACTCCGGAAAACCTCTTAAATAACCAAATTTGAACTGCCATAATTATCTATTCTTTTTGTCATTCTGATATTTTTCAACCACCTATGAATAATGAATAGTAGCAAAGAATAATGTATTGGCTTCACATTTACATTACATTATAAGTAAAGCATTAAATATATCTGGGCTGTTATAAGCATCACACTGTGTACGATTGGTGAATTACTGCCTCAGTGGATGGGAAACAAGGGGTTAAGCCAGAAGGAAAATGGAAGTCCCCTGCTATTGCATTGCCTCCCATTCAGTGACTTGGGAGGCAATTGTGACTCTCACTCTGCTGACCAGGCAAAAACTGCTGTCCACTAGTGGCATTGAGGATAAATTAGTATTACTGCCAGTCAACATGATATCACTGGCAGCTAACACTAGGGTAACATCACTTATAAACTTTTCCCTCTTTAAATATTTAGTGGAAATATTTGCCTCCCATGACCTGCTCAGCCTCTGAAAGAATATTTTTTTTATTGTTTTCTGTATGTTTTTATGACATTGTCATTGTTTTTATTGTAGAACTTGTGATTTGTGCAGAACAAATCAGTTATGGCAGTGATACATGCTGAGACAGTGTATTCTCAGTTAGCATCTACTTTACTACATTACATTACCCAATATCAACTGTATATGGAGGGAAGTCTAATGCATAAACTATAACCCAGACTAGACGCCTGCAGTGAGCCCCTAAGGGCTGGTGCAGACGATAGGAGTGGTAGTGGCCCTGATAAGATGTTGTGTCACATTATACTCCCTCAGGTCTTCACTCCCTGGGGTTCAATGTGGTGAAAACGTGATGTGAAAGGATCAGGCAGACGTAGAAGAACAACACTGAGTGCAAAAAATGAGTTATAGTACATCCAACAATCATCTGTACAAGGTGCAATGTCTCTATCCCCAGCTGATGAGGTATGGTGCTAAGCAAGATGAAAGACAATAGCACTCTAGAGTAGTCCCTCTCCTGATTTCCCTTCACTAACAGCAATAAGCTGGCACTTGTGGCTATAGATGTCATCTTGTGTGATGTAGGCTTTTGAGTGGGCCTGTCCTGACCTGTGGTGATGGGTGTCATAGCTTGTTATCCCCTCACCTGCAGCAGAGTTTGCATAGCTGTAGTGCTGATCAATCTGCTGACTTTAAATGCTGTAGTTTGCAGAGCCCCTGTGGCCTAGGACTCGGCAGCCTTCCTGGAGTAGTGGTCCTCACAGTAAAACAATATCTTTTTTTTTCGATCAAATTGTTTTTATTAACATATTGAAAGCAAAACAGGTACACAAGTACATATCAGTACCGGACAATATATCTAAATGACATATCTCTTCCACTGTCAAAGACATTCCAATGGTACTCAGGAAAAGGCAATAGCACCGAAAAATAGCAGAATTAACTAAATAGCTATTCAGTATACCCTTTTCACTTCCCAAACTCCCTCCCCCTGCCCCCCCTGTGGTCACTCGGTAGGAACCCCATGCCTCTCACAGCCTGTCTTACATACTAGAGGCAGTAGCCTGCAGCCAAGCATTCCATAGCTTCTCAAATTTTTGTGGACATCCTCTCTTAACAAATGTTGCTTTCTCATGAATCAGCATAACCACTGGCGTAGCTACAGGGGTCGCAGCGGTCGCAATTGCGACCGGGCCCCTGAGTCAGGGGGGCCCATAGGGCCCCCTCCAGCCAGGAGAGTCAGAATGGCTGTGGGATGCGCGGCGGTGCCACAGCGAAGTATTTCATATGGGGGGGCGTATCAGAGGCTGAGAGCCGTGCATACAGAGGGGAGGTGCAGTGTAAAGAGGGACCGATCCCTCCCCCGTCTGGGCATAAGACGGCAGCTGTACTGGCCGGAAGTGGAAGGAAGAGAGGAGCCGAGGTCTCACAGTGAAGGAAGGCAGCTGCGTGCCGGGCCGGGCTGTGCCTGAAGGAATGTGTCAGAGCAGTGAAGTAAGAAGCTGACACTGAATACATAAGATAAGGAAGCTCAGGTCAGGGGCATGATAAACTGGAGGGGGGCAGAGTCAAACCTAGTGGCTGGAAGGAGCAGACCGGTCAGGGTCAGACAGGTGACTAGGGCAGCATTCTTCTGTGTCACTGGTGCTGAGAGCAGTGTACACAGTACTGTCCTATCATATGTCACTGTCATTATAAGCTAAATCTAACAGGATTGTGCTCACACCTGGTGATGACATACCGCCATATGTATGAAATGTTTCTGTATATTACATACATATGGCGGTATGTCATCACCAGGTGAGGAGCACAATCATGTTAGTTTAGCTTTATGACAGTGACTTATGATAGGACTGTGTGAATACTGCTATCAGGACAGGTGCCAGAGACACAGAAGAATGCTGCCCTATCTTTGGTCCAGCCACTACCTCTGTACATTTCATACATAATATATGGCAGTATGCCATCACCCAGTATGGAGCACAATCCAGTAAGACTACTTTCACATTAGCGCTCAGTGTGGATCCATCCAGACGGATCCGCACTGAAAATACAATCACATGGATCCGTTCAGAACGGATCCAGCACTGACCCCCATTGAAAGTCAATGGGGACGGATCCGCCGCAAATGCACCAATCGGATCCGCCCCCATTGACTTACATGGGGGTCAGGACAGATCCGTATGGCTTAGCATCGCCAGACGGAAACCAAAACCCTGCAAGCAGGGTTTTGGTCTCCGTCCCCGAACGGAGCGGGGGTGATGCGGAGGCCATTCCGATGGATTCTGAATGGATCCGAATCCATTCAGAATGCATGGGAACCGAACGGTTCCTGCTGGCCAGCGCTAGTGAGATCCCTCTGAACGCATCTCACTAGCGCTAATGTGAAAGTAGCCTTAGTTTAGGTTTATGACAGTAACATATGGATTGTGTACACACTGCTATCCTCACAGGTGCCAGTCACACAGAATAATGCTGGCCTATCTGTCTGCTCCCTATCACTATCTCTATAACAGAGCTAGGTGCTGGTAGCTGACGGGTCAGACAGGTAGGTCAGCATTATTCAGTGTGACTGGCACCTGTGAGGATAGCAGTGTGTACACAGTCCTATGATCATATGTCGTGTCACTGACACTGTCATAAAGCTAAACTATCTAATAGGGGGCCCAAACTGAAATCTTGCACCGGGGCCCATGAGCCTATAGCTACGCCCCTGAGCATAACATTCACCTTATCTATAAATTCACCCCGAGTGGGCGGGAATGGCTGGATCCAATGTAAAGCTATCAGTTTCCGGGCCACATACAACAGGCGGCCAACTGCAATTCTCTGTTGTTCATCAGTATAAAGTTCCGACACATACCCCAGTAGGCAAATAATTGGATCTAGTGCTACTTGAACCTTCATTAACTGGAAAATAGTCTGCAATATTTCCTTCCAATAATTCACTATCAGTGGACACTTCCAGAGCATGTGGATGAGATCTGCTGGTTCCATATCACACCTCGGACAATTAGCATCAGATCTAATCCCAATGCGCTTCAGGAACACCGGTGTTTTGTATACCCTATGGATGATAAACATTTGGGACAGTTTCCCTTGCTCGCTCAGGGAGGACCGTGGCACTGCCTCCAAAATATCCTCCCACTTCCCTTTTTCTATTACTCCCACGTCGTCTTCCCATTTTGTCATGCGGGTCAAGGGGTGCCTTTCCATAAATTTATCCAATAGCACTCCATACACTTCTGATATTAACCCCCTCTTAGCCGTCCCAAATAATATCAATTTATGAAGCCCATCCACATTGCCTATCTGCGACTAGTTACTTTTCATCTGGTCATACGCATGGCGCATCTGCAGATATTGGAAAAACCATTGCTTAGGAATATTATACATCATCTGCATCTCACTAAAGTTTTTAAACACCCCATCCTTCACAAGGTCCCCTAATCGAACTACCCCTTCGTCTCCCATCTCTGAAATCCTGACAGTTTTTCAAATTCAGACAACAGTTTTCCAATCGAGTAAGAGCATTCATGTCCGCCAACCCTTTCAGCTCTTTCAATTTACCCCATATCTTCCCCATCATCCCTATCATATAAATCCCTCTGCACTCATCCGACGGGTATCTCCTCCAGAATCCACAGCAGGTCCCTCCGCCCAGTCACATGTCTCAGAATACTTCCTGTCATCTCCTGCACCGATCCATCTCCCAGCCCTTAAAATGTTGGCATTGAGCTGCAATATAATACACCCATGGATTTGGCACCGCCAAACCACCAGCATCTTTCGGGTATTGCAACGTTTCCAATTTGATTCTTGCGCTTCTCCCTTTCCATATTAGGTCTCTAAAGATGGTGTTAAACTGACAGAATCTGACTGGGGGAATCCACACAGGTGCATTCTGGAGGAAGTACAACAACTGTGGCATCATGATCATTTTCAACAGGTTAACCCTGCCCACCACTGACAGAAACAATTTTCTCCACGTCCTGGCTTTAGCTCTAAATTTCTGCACTAACGGTACCAGGTTGAGCTCCTCAAAATCTTTGACCTTGCTCGAGACCTGTATACCCAAATACTTAAACGATGACACGCATGGTATACGATGCCTTTCAGCTGTCAACATCAAAGCAGACTTCTGCCAATTAATAGCAAGACCTGACAATCTTCCATACACTGTCAGTAGTGACATCACCCCAGTTAACGAACCAGAGGTATCCCCCAAGAAGAGCAGCGTGTCATCCGCGTACATAGCTATTTTATTTTCCACATTACCATAATTAAACCCTTGTATATAAGAGGACTGCCTCACCACCGCCGCCAATGGCTCGATAGCAATAGCAAATAAAAGGGGTGACAGCGAGCAGCCCTGTCTGGTACCTCTTTCTAAATGAAAGAACGACGACACATTTCCATTAGCCCTAATACAGGCTCTAGGAGAGGCGTACAACACCTGCACCCATTTAATAAATTTATGACCAAAGCCCATACTCCGCAATGTTTCCCAAAGGAATCCCACTCCATGCTGTCGAAAGCTTTGGCTGCGTCACCCAAATTGTCCGCCGGGATCTGAATGCTCGCAAATATCCTGCGAATATTAATAGCAGTTGATTTTTAAACCCAGTTTGATCTGCATGTATAACACTAAGTATGACCCTGGACAGTCTCCTCGCCAACACCTTTGCCAGCAATTTCACATCCGCTGTCAACAATGAGATAGGTCTGTAGGATTCAGGCTGTCTTTGGTCCTTCCCCGGTTTTGGTAACACCACAATCAGGGCATCCTCATTGATGGCGGCAGAGATCCCACATCCCATGAGTAATTATACACTTTTAATAATTCCGGTAGTAAGACATCCTGAAACTGCTTATAAACCTCAACCGGAATGCCATCCATTCCGGGGCCTTATCATTTGCCATAGCTGCCAGGGCCTCCTATAGTAATCGGGGCTTCAAGCAATTCGCGATCCTCAGCGGACAACCTAGGTAGGCTCAGCGCGTCCAAAAACCCCTTCACCTCAGTTTCTACACCTCTACATCTGGACTTGTATAGATCCGAGTAAAAGGTAAGCAGGATATCCAGGATATCTCCCGAATCCGAGCATAGCTCCCCTGCCCATTAACCATCTCGGCAATATATGAAGAACCCTGCTGAGCCCTTGATATGACAGCGAGAGTATGCCCCACACTTTCCCCTTCACAAAAGTTGCGTTGTTTATAAAATTCACATTTTCTATTAGCCGCTCTTATTAGGAGATACCTCAACTGATCTTGTGCACTCTTTAACCTCCGTCCCGCTATTTCAGACGGCGCCTCCCAAATGCCGCCTCCGCTATTTCCACTTCCCTATGCGCCTTTGCGTCTTCAGCTCTAGTTTTCTTTTTATGACTCTGGACGGCCTTCATCAGTTCCCTCTCAGGAACGCCTTCATGGCGTCCCAAATGAAATGCTGTGGCGCTGACCCCTCATTAATGGCAAAATATTCCTTAAGTCCCTCTGTTATACGTGACAGATCTCCCAAGATCCGTAACCAGTGTGCATTGCATTTCCACAGCCTTTGGCCACTATACCCCGTCCCATATTGAGTGTAACCCGCAGAGCAGAGTGGTCAGAAAGAGATCTAGGCAGATAATCCATCTCTTGCACTCTGGGCATTAACCTATCATTACCCAGCGCCAAATCAATGCGCGACAGGGAATGATACATGGACGAATTGCAAGAGTATTTGCGAGCTTTAGGATATTTAAATCTCCACACGTCTGTGAGTCCTACCTCACTCATTATATTACGGATCGCCGAGCTCCCGGTGAGCCGCCATGACCCACAACGCGACATCTATCTAGCTTATCATTAGGTGTGCAGTTATAGTCACCTATCAAAAGCCACGGTACCTCCCAATACTGAGCAATGATATCCAGAATTTCCCTGAAGAAACTGGACGTGAATGGCGGTGGAGCATACAGAGCGACTAGCAATAGTGGATTCCCTTCTACAATGCAGTTAATACAGACATACCTCCCCAGAGCATCTATATGCTCCCAGATGCATTGAAATCGTACGTTCTTATGTACTAAAACACTAACTCCTCTGGAGTGCGAGGAAAATACCGCATGAGCACCATACCCCACCCAAGACTTACTCATCCAACTCAAGGTGGATCTTGTGAGGTGTGTTTCCTGAAGGCAGAAAATCGCAGGCTGAAAGCGTGCCAAGTATTGAAACACGCTCCGCCTCTTATCCACATCCGCCATTCCCCTCACATTCCAACTCACAATATTCACTCTAACCGCCATACAAACGATGTCTCTCAAGAGTTATCCAGGAGCACTCCACACTCCCAGCATACATTCAGTTACAGGCAACCTCAACTCGCCTACCCACATCCTACCGGAGTGACCGCCCCTCCCCCACCCCCTCCCAGAACCAAACATCCCAAAACAACTTAAACAAGCAATAACTTCTGTGAATCTACTCCTGGGCGCTTGAAAAGCACACCGCCCATCGCATATATCATAGATAAACGCACACTGGCATCGCAACCCCTGCTTTATACATGAACACAGGCTCTTAACTGCAAACTGGTTTCTCACCAGAACTCTTTCCCCACGGGATAGAGCTTACTGTACGTTAACAGTCCCAACCCGTGCAAGCACTGGGTATAATCATGAAACAGAGCGGCCTAACAAATGCCGAACAAGTAAATGCCTCCTAGGTATATCACCAACTATTACTCATGTGGCGGAGTCCTTTGCCTTCAATTGACTTTCATGGCAGTCCAGCCACTGCGCCGCTTCCTCTGGATCCTCAAAAACTGCGTGGATCCTAATGCCGCCACCCGCAGCTTGGCTGGAAAAATCATGGAATACTGAACTTGCAGTAGCCGCAGTCTCCTTTTAACATCCACAAACCGCGGGGCGTGGCCTGCACGTTGATGGCGCCGGCTGCTTGAGCGCTCGGCTCCGTGCACATCTGACCCTAGCGGCTCACACAGACCTCCGAAGAGACCCGCCGATTACTCCACAGTGCTCTTTCCGACCCCTGCCATGGGCAAGATCAAGAAAAGGCAAGCCCTCAAGAAAATGACGGAGTTTTTCCCCAAAACTCCCCGCCTAACTCCGGGCCTTCAGGCTCCCCTGCTCCCTTGGCGCAATCGCCCGCCTCGCCGACTGCCTCCGCAAGTATTAGCTCGGAAGCTGTCCCCTCTTACCTGCTAGCACAGGACTCTTTGCCGCTGACGGAGGGCTCCATGCGGTCCTTACTGGACACTTTACGATCCTCCCTGCGGGCAGATTTCACCTGCATGCTGAAGGAGCTGAGGCGCGACATTCAGGGGCTGGGGGACCGCGTAGCACACGTGGAGGGCAAGATGGCGGAGTTTGCCGCGTCACACAACTCCTGATAGATGCGCATGAGGCGACAGAGGAGGATATTCTAGCGATCAAGGCCAAACTTCAGGACCTAGAAGATCGCCACAGGAGAAATAACATTCGCATGAGGGGGTGCAAGAATCTGTCGGCCCTCAGGAGCTGGAACTTTTGCTGCAAACCCTTTTAAAGGCAGCCGTCCCTGATCTGCAAGAGCGGGACCTTATCATTGACCGGATTCACCGAATTCGAAACCCAAGGATTGGATCCCTCGGTCCCTCGGGACGTTATTGCCCGCATCCACTTTTACCACGTTAAAGAGCGTTTCCTGCAAGCACTCAGACAGGATCCGATACCGTCTGATGCCTTCAAGAACATTTCAGTATTCCCAGACCTTTCCGCTGCTACCCTGGCGAAACGCAGGGAATATGCCCAGTATACTAAGATTCTGCGTGATCAGAAGATACGCTACCGGTGGGGATTTCCGGTAAAGTTGCTGATTTCTGTCAAGGGGAGCTGGTTACCTGTTCTTCTCCTAAAGCCGCTGAGGATTTGCTTCGCGACATGGAACTGCTCCCACCTGGTACCCCGCCGAGTCGTCCTCGGAGGAACGCACCTGATAAGCTGGCACAGGACTGGGAACCGGCTTGACCTAGCTTGGTTCTCTTTTGGCGGCCTTTCACTTTAACTTTTCACCCGGTCAGATGTAGCCGGGCCACGTAAGGACTCTACTGTCTGTTTGTTGTTAACCCCATTTTAGTCTGCTAGTTCAGGTATCGGGCAACTTTTGCCCTTGGCAGACTCCCTTTACTGTGTGTTCTGGCCTCTGTTCTCTGATGCTCAGAGACCGGCTGAGTGTTTTTTCAGCTAATCGTTTTTGTTTTGCTGATGCTGTTTTTACTTTCTTTTTGTTCTGTTTTAATCTCTGTACTAATGGTGTATGTGATTCACATGCTTCTTGTGGCAGGGCTACTGTTTGCAGGATGTGGGAGAAGCGGCAACACGTTACTGGACGTGACTGGCCTAGCGTGCAGGCTGATTGGACTCCTTCCTTTAGATAACCGATATGGCGGACCTTACGTTTTACTCTAATAATGTCAGGGTCTAAACTCCCCATTCCGTAGGTCGCAACTGTGGCGTGATATCATTAACAATAGATGTGATGTCGCCCTGATACAGGAGTCCCATCTGCTGCAGTCTGACCAACACCGCTGCACTCACCGCCTCTATCCGCATATTTTTTACTCCCCGGCAGTGCGGAGAAAGAAAGCGGGGTGTTCATATGTGTTAAAGCCACTGTGGCGTTTCAATTACATAAATGCATTAACGATGACTTTGGTAGATATGTAATTTTAGTGTGTTCCCTTGAAGGGCGACTCTACACGGTAGTCTCTGTATATGCGCCTAACTCTGGGCAGGTGTCCTTCTTCAACAGGGTACATAAGAAAGTAATGAAAGTGGCGCAAGGTGCGATTGTTATGGGAGGAGATTTTAATATCCCGATTGATGCGGAGATGGACTGCAGATCCAGTGCTGGTACTCGGCGGATGGACTTACGTCAAGCATTGAAGATCTCGGGTCTGCATGACATCTGGCGGTACCAGCACGGATCTGAATGTGATTATACCCATATCTCCTCTGCGCATCGCTCGCAATCCCGCATCGACTTCTTCCTGGTTTCTAGTGACTTATTGCTTAATATTTCTGGCACCGGTATCTCTGTAGCATCCTGGTCGGACCACTCCCCATCTCCATGACAGTAGCCTCAGGACTGCCTAAGCAATCCCCCCATTATGGAAACTGAACCCATATTTACTGAAATGTCCTCATAGACTGAAAGAATTAGATGGGCGTCTCTCTGAATTCTTTCAAATTAATGACACCTCGGATATATCTCCTTCTATCCTATGGCAGACGCAAAAGCGTATATGCGGGGTGTCTTGTTGCAGGCTGCCTCCAGGTTGAAAAGGGCTAGAGAAGCTCATCTCCGAGAAGCCACTTCTCAGTTAGAGAAAGCCTCCCAGCAGTATAAGGATTCCCCATCTGCTGCCCGTTTGTCTGATCTGAGGAACTGTCAGAACACCCTAAGGTCCTTGTTGCTGTTTAACTATGAAAAATCTCTGCGTAGGATCAAGACGCACTACTATCATATGGGGGATAGGGCAGGCTCCCTTCTAGCTAATAGACTAAAGAAGAGGGCAGTCAATGCGAGAATAGATAAGCTGTACTTTGGTGGGAATACTATAACGCACCCTCTAGAAATAACAAATGCATTCGCTTCCTATTATACCCAACTATATAACCTGAAAAATGACCCATCCACGCCCCAGCCTAGTGAATCAGATATATCCTCCTTCTTGGGTGGTGTTGCGCTCCCTAAATTGTCGGCCCCCAGTTGGCGTCACTTAACGAACCTATTACTGAATCTGAAATAGTGGCGGCACTCAAGTCAACTCCGTCCAATAAGGCACCAGGACCTGACGGCTTTATTGTATTGTATTATAAGACGTTCCAATCGCGACTGGTCCCTTATCTGTGTTCGCTGTATAATCAGTTTTTCACCACTGGAGTCATCCCGGCCGACATGCTGTCAGCCACTGTGGTCACACTCCTAAACCGGGCAAGTCCCCTGACGCTCCTGCTCACTTCCGGCCCATTTCGTTGCTCAACTCGGATTTAAAGCTCTATGCCAAATTGTTAGCGACCCGTATAAATAAATTCCTCCCCTCCCTCATAGACCCTGACCAGGTGGGTTTCGTCCCGGGCCGACAGTGTAGAGACGGTACTAGGCGGATGATCAATTTGGTGCAGCTGGTGGCGCGATCCAGGGGCCCCACAATGCTTGTGTCCTTAGATGCTGAAAAAGCTTTTGACAGGGTACATTGGGGGTTCCTGGATCGAGTACTTCAAGCTTTTGGGTTCCAGGGGATGATCCTTGGCGCGGTATTAGGTCTCTATACCTGTCCATCTGCTCGGGTGCTGGCTTCCGGTTTCTTGTCTGAACCATTTTCCATATCAAACGGCACTCGGCAGGGGTGTCCTTTGTCACCGCTTATTTTTGCGCTGGTAATGGAACCCCTGGCGACTGCTGTGAGAAACTGTCCTCGGATCAGTGGAGTTACGGTGGGAGATTCATCTCATATCGTCGGACTCTACGCGGACGACGTTATACTGTCCTTGACGGATCCGGAAGTTTCGTTGTCAGCCCTCACTGAGATTCTGGATGTTTTTTCCAGGTGCTCGTATTATAAGCTAAATGTTACCAAGACTAAGGTGTTGGACTTCTTTCTGTCTGACTCTGTTGTGGAGAAGTTGAAACAAAGTTATCCCTTTAAATGGGAGTCCGAGTCGATCGCGTATCTTGGGTTGGAGCTGTGCAGGAGCGTGGAGGATATGATCTCCACTAACTTTGCTAAACTTAAGAAAGAGTTGCAAGCGGACTATGCCCGGCTGTCGCAGGTACACTTGTCTTGGATAGCGCGCATTAATGTCACTAAAATGTTGATACTGCCCAAAGTCCTATATTTATTTAGATGTCTCCCGGTGCAAATACCCAAGGGGTTAATAACTCAGCTTCAGGCTGATCTGTTGAGATTTGTCTGGGCGGGCGCCGCCCGCGTGTACCGAAACTTACCCTCTATCCGTCGGTTCGATCTGGGGGCTGGGGTTCCCTGCCTATACAGGTACTACTTGGCATGCTTAGCGGAACAGGCATTGGAATGGTGGGTCCCTTCTGCCCCTCAGAGATGGCTTTCTATTGAAGAAACATATGTACGGCATCGATCCCTACCTGCTCTTCTTGCTGCACTCAATTTGAAACCCTTCCATTCCTCTGTCCCACTGGCCACTATGCAAGCCACAGTATTTATCTGGACCCATATTTCTCATAATCTGAAATTAATTAGGATCCCTAGGGATAATATTCCCTTGATGTCCCTGCTATACCACTCCCCGGACATGGATCTCAGAGTATGGTCCAGCTGTGGAGTCAAGACTCTGGGCTGCTTGTTCTCGGGTGACCACATGTTGGACTTTCATTCACTCCACACCTTGTGTTCAATCCCGAACTCACAATTCTTTCAGTTCCTCAGGATCAGACACATGCTTAGCTCTCTCTTGGGTTTCACCCTGCTCCCACTGATAATCCCTGTCAAATGTGGTTGACACGGCCCTCATCTAGGCGACCCAGGATCTCAGTGTTTTATGCTGAGCTCTTTTCTAGTCAATTGAATAGCAAACAACCGTTTATGATCAGATGGGAGCAGGAGTTGGATGTTCAATTTACCCTGGCCCAGTGGCGTGCGGCATTACGTTGGTCTGCCTGTACCTCCAAGTGTGTGAATCACATTGAACAAGCCAGAAGGATTCAACATCGGTGGTATTTAACGCCGAATAGACTAGCGCACTGCTCTCCGGGTACTCCCCTTATGCTGGAGGAATTGCGGTGCGGTGGGTACGCCCCTGCACATGTGGTGGTCCTGTGTATGCACGCGGTCGCTTTGGGGCACGGTGGAGCAGGTACTGCGTAGGGTCACTGACACTAGCCTCACGCTTTCTCCGGCCCTAGTAATTCTTGGTATTGGATTGGACGATCTTCCACCGATGTTAAGGTGGGTGGTCGCCCATGTTATTTCTGCCACACGGAATGTTATAGCGCGCCACTGGAAACAAGCTGTAACCCCACACATTGACGAAGTGATACAGTCAGTAAATCACCACATGCATTGTGAGTTGGTTTTCGGCCCTTCTGCATCTGCTCGCATCCGCTCCCACAATCAGTGGGTTCTCTGGCTCTCCAGTGAATACGCTACTGCACTCCCGGATAGTTTGTGGTAATGTGGTACCTGTTTTCTTATGTTTTTGTATGTGCTCAATATCATATCGCTGCATTATTTACCCTTCTCTGATGCCGCACGTGGACCCTGCCATGCCGTCTCTCTATTGTGGCTGTCGGTACCTGCCTGTGAACACACTATATGGAGTACCCCTTTTGTGAATGTAGTCACTTGCACTAATACTTATGCTTACTACTGTATACACCATTGTACTTTCTGTTATACGTTTTACTGTACCAGTTATGTATCTTGGTCGTTATCTCGGCCTACTGTATTGCATAAATTTGCACTTATGAAAATCAATAAAAACTTATTGAACCTTAACATCCACAAACCGCATCCTTTTCTTCTGCACCTCGTTAGAGTAGTCCGGGAAGATAGACACCTTCACCCCGTTAACCGACAGGTTCTCATCCATTCTTGACTGGCACACAATTGTATCCCTGTCACGGTAATGCAATATTTTGGCCAGGATAGGCCTAGGCTGTCTGCCTGGGGGCAGCGGTCTTGTGGGGACGCGATGCGCCCTTTCAACAGCAAATATGGCGGACAAGCCCTTATCCTTAAATAACTGCAGCAGTCAGTTCTCAATATACTCCGTCGCATTAACCCCTTCTGACTTCTCTGGCATCCCTACAATACGAATGTTGTTGCGACGGGACCTATTCTCTAGGTCATCCGTCTTAGCATGTAGCGCAGCCAGCTCTCGCACCACTTTCTTTGAAAACTTTTTCAAGGGTGCCAGCTCGTCCTCCACATCTGAGACCCGTTTTTCCAGCACTGCTGCCCTTTCTGAGATCTTATGCATGTCCTGCCGCATCAGCAATATATCTTCCCTTACACCTCCAACTTGTAATTTCAATGCCTTCAGAGTGCTGTTACAGGTAGACACCGCTCTCATAATGTCCTTTAAAGTAGGCTCCTCACCTTGCTTTGATAGTGAGACCGGAGCGCACTGTGATGATGCTGCTGGATCCCGACTGCGCCCACCATCTGCAGAGACTTCTTCTTCATCGGAGGAGTGATCTTCCGGCCCGGAATCCACCCGGTCATCCACTTCTTCAGGCTGCAGCCAGTCCTGAGATGATGGTGCGTCCCTGGCAAATCTGCTCAGACGGGCCGCCGCACCCGGTTCACTGCCGCGTGTCTGCCCTCCGCCTCCAATCCTCCGGTGCCATCTTGGGCCTCCTCCGGCTTGTCTACTCTCCCTCCGCATTTCCCCTTCTTAGGCATGTCTGCACTGTCACACAATATGCCGCTGGGATCAGTGCCACCAGTATGGGTCCTTTGTAGCTGTAAAATCAGCATGTAGTCGCTGTAACAGGAGAAATTAACAGGATGCAAGCAGGAGCGATCCTCAGTGCGTCCTACTCCATGCTGCGCTAGGCCACGCCCCAAAACAATATCTTTAATACCTAGGTCTTTGGAGTAGGTGGAGTGCTCCCTCACTCTAGACTTGCCAAGCTAACTCTCAAAGAACTCTTTAGAGCTCCCTCTCTTGGCAGGAAGCAGGACCAGCTCACTCCCACCGAGAGGGGAAGAATGGGATGGAAAGTTCCATTCCTAATACCAACCATAACTTATCATTCCTGAAGCATACGGCAGATACATAAAACATACTATGATGTTACAATATATAATAAACAGCAGATATCCTATCTGGGGTATTGCACGCCCTTTTCTGGAGCGCTGGCTTGTTGACAGAGATAAAGCCTCTTGTATTTAATGGAAACTCTGGCATTGATGGCAGAAGGTGGGCCCTCAGAATAAATTCCTCTGGTGGGCTTAATGAACCCCAGTCTGATATTGCATGGTGGCACCGTAGGGCTCTCTTCTTGTACTATATGGAATATTGGTAGCATTAAATGTGTCCACTGTCGGTGGGATGTTTTATTATTGACAGTGGTCTTTTAGCTGTCACTATATGCAGGGGCGGATTAAGTGCATGATAGGCCCGGGGCTGTCTACCCAACTCGGGCCCCTCCATCCATTTTAGTTTAATTTTTTTCTGTATGAAGAGGCTGCGGTGCTTCGTGAGCGTCACAGTCTCTTTCTAGGCCATATGACATCACATTCATCGTTCACATGGTCTAGGTGTAGCTCAGTCCCATCTAAGTGATTGGGGATGATCTGAAATACCAAGCACACTGCTATCAAATGGACATCGCTGTGCTTGTTAAGTAACAAAGAGGCTGCGGAGCTCACTGGAACATTGCGGTCTCCTCAAACAACGGATTGGCGGTGGTGCCAGGAATCATACCCCACCATCTCATAACTCTCTGAGTACAGATGTCATAGATGTTACCTGCAGTCCTATGTAACACCCCACATAACACAGTGAACTATTGTGTTATGTGGGGTGTTACATAGGACTGCATGGAACATCTACTACATTATCTGCACAAAGAAAGTTATGACTATTATCTGGGCTGTTACATAGGACTGCAGGTGACAAATTAAAATTTTAGTTGCCAAATTTAAAATACATATGATTATGATACAAAAAACTTGGAGGAGAAGATGAGAGGCAGGTCACAGTAGTGAGCCACCTCTACATATAGGAGAATACAGCACCACATACCTCTTACATCCAGGGACATCTCCTGTCATGTAGACCTTCTCTTTCCTCTTCTCCTCCGTTTGACTTAGTACGGCATGACAAATTTGTTCCGCCACATCTCGTCTCTACAGAGTTTGTTACATAGACACATTAGATTTCTCATAATTGGGGTCATTTATCAAACTGGTATAAAGTAGAACTGGCTTAGTTGCCCATAGCAACCAATCAGATTCCACCTTTCATTTTCCAAAGGAGCTGCGAAAAATGAAAGGTGGAATCTGTTGCTGTGGGCTACTAAACCAGCTTTATAAATTATCCCAAAGGTCCCTATAGTGTCTACAGCAGTTATAATGTCCCCTAGAGTGCCCCCAGTAATAACAACAACACCCTATATTGTGCTCCAGGTAATAATGCCTGTATAGTGTACCCAAAAATAATGTCCCCTAATAGCAATGCCCCTAATTTCCCCACACTGCTCCCACATAATAATTTCCCACACACTGCCCCCATATAATAATTTCCCACACTGCCCCCACATAATAATTTCCCACACTGCCCCCACATAATAATTTCCCCACACTGCCCCCACATAATAATTTCCCACACTGCCCCCACATAATAATTTCCCTACACTGCCCCATATAATAATTTCCCTACACTGCCCCCACATAATAATTTCCCTACACTGCCCCCATATAATAATTTCCCTACACTGCCCCATACAATAATTTTCCCCACACTGCCCAATATAATAATTTCCCCACACTGCCCCATATAGTTATTTCCCCACACTGCCCCCATAAAATAATTTCCCCTACACTGCCCCATATAATAATTTCCCCCACACTGCCCCATATAATAATTTCCCCACCTGCCCCCATATAGTAATTTCCCTATACTGCTCCATATAGTAATTTCCTCCACACTGCCCCATATAGTAATTTCTTCCACACTGATCCCATAAAGTAATTCGCCTCCACACTGCCCTCCCATGAAAATATTTGCCCCGACACTGCCCCCATGAAGTAATTTTCCCCCACACTGCCCCCAAGAAGTAATTTGTCGTCACACTGCCCCCATAAATTTATTTGCCCCCACACTGCCCCCCATGAAGTAATTTGCCCCCACACTGCCCCCATGAAGTAATTTGCCCCCACACTGCACCCCTATGAAGTAATTTGCCCCCATGTAATAATCTGCTTGCAATGAAATTATTTGCCCCCATGTAATAATCTGCACCTATACTGCGCCCCACACTGCCCCCATGTCCTCCTCTGGCCCCCAAAAGGCACACACAGAAAAAAAAACAACAACTAAAAGCTAATACTTACCTGGGTTCGGGATGGTGAGGCAGGCCGCAGGCGCGCAATCCTCATTGTCTTGCGTCCCGGCGCAGGCACGTGATGATGTCATCACTCACGCCTGCACCGGGAATATACTACCACATAGGTCTCAGGCCTACTAGGCCTGAAGCCTATGGTGTTGATCGGTGGCGGGGCAGGGAACTATGCGCTCCTGTGCCCCGCCGCAGTATGTGGGCGCTCGGGTCGGCATTGGGCCCCCCAGTGATGCCGGGCCCGGGGCTGCCGACCCGAACGCCCCTATGTTAATCCGCCACTGACTATATGTGAGCTTTGTGTTTTTCACTCTATATTCTGCTATGAGTACACTCATTAAAAATAATAATGTTATGGGGGAGTAAAAGTGTCGGGCCAGTATGACTATGTATGTTCATGAGTATCCATGAAGCCTCTAAAATCATGTACTGTATATCCGTGAGCTTAAAGTTATAAACTATGAAATTCTGCTGTAGGGTATGTTCACACAGTGGATTTTGACACAGTAAAACCCCTTTACATATTTTGCAGCAGAATCCGACACAGTTTTTACCGTGGTTTTTCATTTTGTGTGCCCAAGACCTGGTTGTGCTTTGGCCCCACTGAGCAGACACCCGCCGCGACTTCCAGTGTAGTCTGCCTGGACTACGCGCCCTTCTTGGCCCGGTCGCGTCTTTAAACCACTGGCCACGCGAGTAGCAGCTCTGCCTCCAGTTGCAAAAAATGGGACGTGGACACCAGTGCAATTTTGACGCATGAATTCTGTCATGTGAATGGGCACATAGGGTATGGCCACATGTGGAGGATTTTCTGCTGCAGAATTTCTGCTGAGGACTTTGCTGCATTTGCGTAGCAGAATTTCCAGTGCAGACTTATTAGGGATTTTACAGTGGATTTGCCATGGAAATTACCCTATGCATTGCAAGAGGTAAAACCCGCAGTGGAAGCCTGAAGCATAAATTGACATGCTGTGGATTTAAAATCTATGCCACTGTTCGATTTAGGGCTCTGGATCACGGATGTGGACCCATTCACTTGACTGGGTCTGCAATCCGGAAGGTGCATGCGGAACAGAGGCATGGAACCCCGCAGAAGCCTGTGCCTCCGTGCCGCAAAAAGTAGTGCATGCACTACATTTTTGCAGTGCAGACATTGGATGTGGATCGCAGACCCTTTTCAAGTGAATGGGTCATGTGTCCGCATATGGTGGTCCTATGGTCAGTCCTACGGCCGACACACATTCCAGTGCATGGGCCCTTAGGCAATTTGCGGTCTCCAATGCATGGGCAACATCTGTGCAGATTACACAGATGGATCCAGACCCATTCAACTTGAGTGGGTCAGAGATCTGTCTGCACAGCAAAAGTAGTGCATGCACTACTTTTTTGTGGTGCGAGGGTATGGAGAGAAACCCCATAGAAGCACTCCGTAGGGCTTCCGTGGGGTTCTGTACCTCCATTCCACACTGACCCATTCAAGTGATGCGGGGTGCTCACGACCGGTGCTCGTATATTGCAGACCCGCTGTGCATGTTGCCTTAGGCCTCTTGTATATGGGCGTTGCGGGTGAGGGCCGAAGCGATGCGGATGCATTGTGGAAAACCTGCACGAGTAGGGAAGCAATTTCAGTCAGTTTTGTTTGCTATTGCGTTCCGTTGTTCAGTTTTTCCGCGGGTGCAATGAGTTTTGCACGCACGTGAGAAAAACTGATTGTGATACTCAGACCGAACCCCTTCCATGAAGTTCGGGTTTGGGTAAGGTGTTGTGCAGATTTTATAATTTTCCCTTATAACATGGTTATAAAGGAAACTAATAGCATTCTTAATACAGAATGCTTACTAAAATGTGGATTGAGGGTTAAAAATTAAAAAAATTAACTCACCTCATCCACTTGATCCCGCAGCCAGAATCGTCTTCTTTCTTCTTCTTTTTGGACCTGCCAAGGACCTTTGACATCATCGCGCTCACGACGTGGTGAGCGCGATGACGTCATCAAAGGTCCTTTGGCAGGTAAAGAATATCATACAGTAAATAGACTTTAATCAATTTACTAACGTCATCTCCTTAGCAACCATGTGTGAACTTGGTTGCGGATGCTATGTGATTTTCACGCAGCCCATTCATTTTTATGGGGCCTGCGTTGCGTGAAAACGCAGAATATAGATAATGCTGCGATTTTCACGCAACGCAGAAGTGATGCGTGAAAATCACCGCTCATCTGCACAGCCCCATTGAAGTGAAAGGGTCTGGATTCAGTGCGGGGTGGAATGCATTCACCTCACGCATTGCACCCACACAGAATTCTCGCCTGTGTGAAAGGGGCCTTACAGTGTAAGGGTGATGTTACGCTGGCCGCTTTCAGCCCTGAACAAGCGCCAATGATCGACACTCATTTTTACATGGCTGAATGCACACTGAATGGGGACAAACAATCCTTATTAAGATCGTTCCTCCCCATTCAGTTTGCACATTGTCTGCGACTACTTTTGGAGGCTGGTTTGGACATTCTCAGGTTTGTCAGATGACCGCGGCACATTTACATGGGACGGTTATTGGGAATGAGGGTTTCCGTTCTTAATTATTGGCCCGTGTGAAAAGGCTCTTAAATTACAGATATTAGCACTTTCGAAATATTCAAAATTTGTCATATTGAGTCCGCAGTATTGATGAGTCTTTAAGCAGCAGTTTAGAGCTGTTTTCCAGACTTGAGAATATCCTTTTAAGATTTTTATAGCCGGCATAATTATTCTAATTAGGCAAAATATATGAAGTGGTTTGAGTGCATTTAATCAATAGGCACGAGACAGGCAGCAGGCTCCAGCAGCTCTTGATGTGATAGTTTGTATTTGCCAATAGAGCTACCCGAGATTACAAAGCTATTCATCTCAAGCCTACCTTCAGTATGGAAAGAAAATATTCAAGGGGTTGGCCACCTTGTCACCATTTTCTGTAAACCTATAAGTCACTTACTCATATCATGTTATAACGGAATCTGTAACAATGTCCTCATATGTGAAGTTTCACCCCATTCTTCAGTACAGTCTGTTCACTTTTTATACAGTTTTTCCATCCAAAACATGGCTGCTCACGGAGAGTCAAGTAACCAGACCCGTCCATCAGCAGCCTCCATAACACCGCGCACAGCACTGCGCATCCCATAGTTTCCAATGTTGTGCGGTTTTATTACTGTAGCATGTATGTGAGTATCGCTTGTGTCCATCTTGTGAATAGCACGCGTATGACCAGTGCTTAGCGCATGTGCGGCCTGTATACAGTGTATGAGTGGCACATCTGGGGAGTATGAATAGCGTGCAAGTTATTTATGTGCGCCATACGTCCAGCATGTAAGTAATGAGAGGTACATGTGCAATGTGTCCAGCTTGTGAGAGGGACATGTGAAATGCTGGGTCCGACTCCTGAAGCATGTGTAGCATGTATTGGTTGTGGGCATGTGAGTTGTGTCTTCAGCATGTGGGTGGCACATTCACAGTTGAGTCACATTACTATGACCACTTCCAAGGTTAGTAGTACGTAGCTCATGAAGGATGTCCCGTGTGGTGAGCTGGCTTGGTGGGTATACAAGGTGTGCTATACGCTGTCTGCAACATCCTGCAACCATTGCTGGAAGAACAGAAGCTGGTGGTGGCAGCGTTATGGTCTGGGAAATGTTTTTGTGGCATTCTTGGGGCCCACTCACCCATCTGGAAGGCACTTTCAAGTGATTTGGGCATGAATCCATGCTTTCAGATGACATAGATGCTGATAATCTTACCTGGGACAGATGGGATCTTCCATCATGATAATGCCACATAGCTAGAAATGTTAGACATTGGTTGGAAGAGCATTGTCAAGATTTTCAAGTACTACCCTGGCCTGCTAATCCCTCATATGTGAACCCAATTAAGCATCTCTGGGACCACTTTTGTAGGGTTTTGGATTTAATGGAACAGATATTGCTTGGACTGCAAAGATTAAGGGGACATTTATTAAATCTGGAATGTCAGTTTTTCTAGCATTAAAATGTCACAAGTGCTGGTGCACATGACCTTTTGTGCAGCATTTTGAGACTTTTGGTCTCCTGCATAACTCCACTTTCCCTCTCCACTTTCAAAGGTGGTCAGGGATTACGGCCAAGTTTGCAGATTACATCACTTTAAGCAGGGGTGGACTGAGCGGTCGGGCACTTCGACGTGGTCCGAGGGCCCGGCCGGGAAGGGGACCCGTGGCGGCAGGTCACAGGGAGATGAACGCTTCCATTGTGGATGCGCTCATCTCCATAGTCATCTCTATCGCTGTCCTCAGAACAGCGATACAGATGGCTGTGGGGCAGGGAGGAGAGGCGTCTCCCTTCCCTGTTCTTCTGATAGGCTGCCAGCACAAGGCCGGCAGCCTATCAGAGGACGTACAGCGGAACACAAGCCGGAAGAGGCCTGCATCGCATCGCTGCCATGGAAATAAGTAAATGTTTTTTGTTTTTGTTTTTGTTTTTTATACCATACTATCTGTTACTGGCACATGGGGCGGGGGAGAAAGGCACTTGTTACTGGCACATGGGGAAGAGAGGCACTTGTTACTGGCACATGGGGAAGAGAGGCACTTTTACTGGCACATGGGGAAGAGAGGCACCTGTTACTGGCACATGGGGGCATGGAGAGGCACTTTTACTGGCACATGGGGGGAAGAGAGGCACTTGTTACTGGCACATGGCGTGGGAGAGGCATTTGTTACTGGCACATGGGGGAAGACGCTTGTTACTGGCACATGGGGAAGAGAGGCACTTGTTACTGGCACATGGGGGAAGAGAGGCACCTGTAACTGGCACATGGGGGCATGGAGAGGCACTTTTACTGGCACATGAGGGGGAGGCACTTGTTACTGGCACATGGGCGTGGGAGAGGCATTTGCTACTGGCACATGGGGGAGAAAGGCACTTGTTACTGGCATATGAGGGGAGAGAGGCACTTGTTACTTGCACATGGGGGAGAGAGGCACTTGTTACTGGCACATGGGGGGGCATGGAGAAGCACCTGTTACTGGCACATGATTGGGGGCATCTATGGGGGTCACTTGTTACTGGCACATTATTATGGGGCACTATGGGGGCTTCTACTGAGGCCATAAAGAAGGGGTATTTTATATGGGGGCTCTGTGTGGTACTAGTATTTTCAGGGGTATTATCTGTTTCTGCAGTATATTATTGGGCAGCAGAGCAGCACAGTATTGGGGGTAGTAGGAGGATTTGTCCAGAAGATGGGAGGATGATGGAAAAGTAGTAAACTAAAATAGTTTTTGTTGTCAAACTGCAGAGACGGAAAATGGCAACAAATTGGTGGTCTGGTCTGAAAGTCTGAAAGGAAAAGACGAGGACAGAAAACATTTACATCAAAAGAGACATCACTGGATGTAAGAGGTATGGGGCGCTGTATTTCTGTAATGATGGGATCAGGGGCGTAACGATCGCAGTGGGACCGCAACCGGGGGTGGAGGTGGGATATGGGTGTGGCTGGAGGCATAACATGGGCGTGGCTGGAGGTGGAACATGGGTGGGGCCTGGAAGGGGCCCTTGATTTATTTTGCCCGGGGGCCCTGAGGGTTTTCAGTCCACCCTGCTTTTAAGTCTCATTTCTCTTTTGCGACATTCACAAAGTTATATAAATGTGACAACTCCACATCAGGCAAGCCCCAGGGATAAATTAAAAGAAAATCATTATTACTGTGCACCATTCCACAGATTAGACGAGCCAGCACAAACCAAAGACAGACTTAAAAATCACAGAAAAAACACTGCAAATGATACATTCCTCCTAAATTCTGCCTTAATTTGGCAGTAGTTTACAATACATTTTAAATCACTCATCAGTAATATGATTAACCAGCTCTGATCCTACCATTTTGGGGTTATATGTAGCAAGGGCTTATCTTGTAAAAAAAAAAAAAAAAAGATGCCACACAGATCTGTAGGCACAGTAATTATTTCCCGTTAGTGCCCTCGTAGGGTACTTTCACACTTGTGGCATGGCTATCCGGCAGGCCGTTCCGGCGGGGCTGTTCACCGCCATGCCGCAAGTATCCGTGTGCTGCCGTACTTCCACTCCGTCCCCATTGACTATATAGTCAATGGGGACGGAGCGCAGCACGGCAGCACACTGGTACTGCGGCATGGCAGATCGGCGGGTGAACAGCCATGCCGCAAGTGTGAAGTACCCTTATAGTAGAATGCCCGTTAGTGTCCCCTTGTGTGCCCACACAGTAGTTATTTCCTCTAAGTGTCCCCTTCATAGTAGAATGCCTTAGTGTCCCATTCATAGTAGAATGCACCCTTAGTACCCCCTTCACATTAGAATACCCCTTAGTGTCCCATTCATAGTAGAATACCCCTTAGTGCCTCTTCATAGAAGAATACCCCTTAGTACCCCCTTCACATTACAATACCTCCTTAGTGACCCATCCATAGTAGAATGCCCCCTTAGTGCCTCTTCATAGTAGAATGACCTCTTAGTGCCTCCCTCATATTATAATGCCTCCTTAGTGCACCCTTTAGGGGGTGAGAGACGGACAATGTATGTGTGAGCTCTGCCCTTCAACACAGATCTAGTGCAAGAAGAACTCTCTGCTTTCTTCCCTGCGCTAACACTGCCAGAGTACATATTACTTACCTGTTGCCTTCTTAAGCTAGCAGTGCCTGCGCAGCAGTGAAGCTTTCAGAGTGAACAAACACCACTGACTTACCTGACTTACCTCTGGTAGGTAATCTCTGCTCCCAAACAGCATGGGCAGATATTGATTCTCGCGCTTGCACTGTGTTGCAGGGGCAGGCAATGAACATGTCCTCAGTGATGATTGAAATGCTCATTGTGGATTAGAAAAAGGAGGCCAGAATCACTCGAACAATAAACAGAATGTGATCCTGGAGGATAGAGGAAGCCGGAGAGCTGCACCATGTGACCAGGAGCCTGATCGCTTGCTCAGTAGGAAGTTTGTAAGCACACCTACGGGGGAATATGAGGTACAAAAGACAACTCTACTGTAGGAATACTCCTTTAATAAAAAAAAAAAGGTTTGCACAACACTGGGGGTGGGGTGGGATTTTGGACCATTCCTTCTTGCATATGTGTTTCAGTTCATGAATATTTCTGGAGTGCCCTGCCTGCGCAGCCATCTTGAGGTTATGCCACAACATCTTGAAAGGCTTAAGATCAAGACTTGACCATTCTAAAACACAAAACTACTTCTTTTCAACCATTCTTCAGTTGATTTACTTGTGTACTTTTGGGTCACATTGTTTTGTTGCATCACCCAGTGTCTGAGTCTAAGGCTATGGGCTGCTGTCCTTACAATCTCCCGTAAAATGTTTTGTTACACCTCAGAACCCATTCTAAAGGACATGTCCCCTGAGAGAGAACATGTCCTCTGAGCTGCCAGCTTGAAATAAACCTAGAAGAGCAATTGGAGCACTAAATGGGAGATCTCTGGATCCATGTGAGGTACAGGGCTGGTTCTGAGATTGTTAGAAAAAGATTGTCATGTACTAAATGATATCTGATTTTCATTTGTTACGTTATTCATGGGATAATCCCTTTAAGAAGGGCTATAATGTTGTTGTTTTGTTTGGATAGCAGAGGCTTACTTCATGGTGCCCTTCGATGAACAGCATTCTTATTCTGTTAATTTCTAATATGTAGGGTTTTTCAGTTTGTAGTCTTCTGTTGGTCTTTTGCTGTTATCTTCGAGTTCTCTCACCTCTTTCAGGATTGCACATAGTGCTCTTGTAGTGATATCAACAGGACTTCAAGTAAAAGTAGCAATAGTCCTGAATTTTCTCTATTTGTAGATTATTTGTTCAGCCATGAATTGATCTACACGCAGGTCTTTATCTATGCTATTGTAGCCTTTCTAGCTTAATGCATCTCTATAATATATTTTCTGAGGTATGTTGAAATGCAAGTTGATTGCATCGAGGCATGGTTCCTACTAACCAGGGGTTAATAGAAAAGTTGGGCCCCACAGCAAACTTTTTAATCAACCCCCTCCCCTTTACCAAAAGCAGTAGTTTGTAGTTTTTATGTTTTACTGCTTATGTATAATAATAGCACATATGATGGGAAAAAGGGCAGAATAAGGACAATGTAAAATGTAAACTTTATTGGTGTTTGTGTGAGCGTGGTGCTAGTGATTGGTGTGACTTGTTTTATACCGTAATCCAGATGCTGGTAAACAACTGGGACTTGGCATCAATAAATGGCATAAAAACATAGAAGGAGTAGATAGATGAGCAAGCGCTCATCTTTTCACTCTTTAAAAAAAAAAAAAAAAAAAGATTGATGGTTCACATTGCACCTCTCCCTGCAGTCATCTACATTTATTACACTGTCAGAACCTGCCCACTGTTCCTCCTCTCCTCCTCCATGCTGACTGAAATAGAGGAGGCTGTTTTAACCTCCTCTATCTCAGGCTGTATATGAGCAGGTCCTATTTGAAAGCTGACAATCTAAGCTTTAAAACAAGACTGGAATCACTGTGTTAGCCACCATACCACCCATAAATAGAACCTTTACAATCCAGGTCAAGAATGAAATTTGCAGGTATTAATTGCAGCTCTCACTCCCATCTTCTAAAAGCTCTATCTCTGCTTGTAAGCTGGCTCTGTCTGGGCTGTAACTGGCATTGTTGCTCAGCCTTATTGATTTCAATGCGGTTGTGCTGCTGAGAGCACACTCACAAACATTTCCGAAAACAGTAAACTCTTTTTTTAATTTCAAAAAGCCTACGTAAAATATGGAAAGACTCCTGGGAAGACATCAGTATTATTGGTGGAACATAGAAGATGGGTTCCTTGGTAGAGAATTTGCTCATTAGCTCTATATTACCTCTTAGTCACAATATAGGACATCAGATAAGCAGAAATTAGGCTAGTTTCACACTAGCGGCAGGGAAGTCCGTCAGGCTGTTCCGGCGGGTGAACAGCCTGTCGGATCCGTCCTGCCGCTAGTTCACGTGTGCCCACGGACTGCCGCTCCATCCCCAATGACAATAATAGGGCGGGGCAGAGTTCCACTGGCAGCATGGCAGTGCATGGCTAGAGGCAGCCAGACTAAAATTACTGCATGTCATCCTTTAAGTCCGGCAGCCTCTCGCACTGCCGTTCTGCCGCCGAACGGATCCGACAGGCTGTTCACCCGCCGGAACAGCCAGACGGACTCCCCTGCCGCTAGTGTGAAACAAGCCTTAGAGAATGGACATGGATGGGTCTCAAATTCCAAAATGATGTATTTGTGGCAAGCGAATGTTCCCATATTTGCTCATCTGGTTTTATAGGAACTTGTATTTTCAGAATTATTTTTAGTGTGTCTTTCTTTGGATATCCATATGGCTTGTTTTATGCATCGTTTGCAATCCATTAGAGATTCAGCTTTCTGATATCTGCGTGTCCTCTCTCATATATGTTCATATATACCTAACAGAAAAACAAAGAATCGTCTTATTAAAAAAACAGGTCCTATTTTTTATGAAAATGAATGGAAAACTGCAACCACAGACAAAACAAGTAAATGCTTTGAACCAGGCGGAAAGCCCAATGCACAGAAATGATGTTTATGCAAAGCAGGTTTAGGTACAACCTTCTAGCAGCTATTGTGTTCATTGAAGTCCAATAAAGAAGGGGAAAAAATCTGTGAGACATAAAGACAGCCTAGCGAGGAAGCAAATGCTGAATGATGGTGAAATCGCTTCAGGAGAGAACCTATGATTTTGTAATTAGAAAGAATATAACCCTGTTACTCAACCATAAACTACCTTATGAAATATTCACAGAGGGTAAAGCGGTTCGTAAACATGGAGCCATAAAATGAGGGCAATTTTACTTAAATATATTCTTTGGGACATATGAGAAAATAGAGATATTTATTTTATATTTAAACCGTCAAATGAGGAGCCGCTGGTGAGGAGTAAGATGTTCTCCAAGGCTTTAGCATCTTCTAATCAGATCATTTGCTTATTCTAAAGTAAAGGTGCCCATACCCCTTCATAGCTGTAGGTTGAATGCTTGGCAGATAGTTGACTCTCCTGACTCCTCCAAAAATATACATACTAGGACTTTCAGTTGAGGAGAGGAGAAAATTGCTGCTGGACAGCTTTGGCTGCGGCTTATCTCCTGGAGGACCAAAAATCATTAGGCGATAAAGAGGAGTTGTCCCTCTCCTGACATGTCTCTTTTAGTTACAGTACTTCTTGCAATCCCCTTATAATAACAATTCGGGAACATCTATTCTTATGACCCTATGTTATACCATTAGTTTATTATTTCTGCTAGAAATTCTGAATGAAATACTAGCAGTCTGCAATGAAGATCCAGAAGGGTGTTACCAGTTGGATATGTGTAATTTATTACAACTTGTAGCAGGAACCATAAAGGAATAGTACAACATAGAGTCATAAAAATAGATGTTCCAGACTTGTTGTTACATGGGGAATACAATTAGATACTAAAACAGGCATCTCAGGTGAGGGGACATATCATCTTTTAAATTCAAAGCAGAAATACACATTAGACTGTCGGCTGGTGTAGTATATTCTGGGCAATCATTCAGCCAACAAGAGTCTAATGTGTATAGGGGCCTTAACCTCTTAGGGACGAAGAGCGTACATGTACGCCCTTCGTCCACACTAAAGATGGCGCCCGCTCCCGCACGGAGCTGGCGCCCGAGCTGCGGGTAAAAGCTTGATTCATCAAGCTGACACCCGCAGCTCATAGTCCGCGACCGGCAGCGATGCCGATCGCGGACATTTAACCCTCAGATGCCGTGGTCAATCCTGACCACGGCATCTGATCAGCACAAAACCGAAAGTTTCACTTTCGGTTTTGCTCGGCTCCCTGATGGCCACAAGGGGAGCCGGAGCATGCATGTAGTACCCTAGGTTTCTGTGAATGAAACCTAGGGTACTACACAATATTCCTATGGAGCCTATGACTGTAATAGGCTCCATAGGAAATATGCGATTTTCTCATATATTCCAATGCTATTGCATTGGAATATATGAGAATAGCAATCTGATGATTGCATCTTATAGTTCCCTATGGGAACTATAAGAAAGTAGTAAAAAAAAAAAAAAAGTTTAAAAATAAAAATTAAATAAAAAAATATAAAAATTCAAATCACCCCCTTTCCCCAAAATGAAAATAAAATAAATAAAAAAATAAAAAAATTACACATAATGGGTGTCGCAATGTGCGAAAACGCCCATACTATAATAATATTAAAAATATTCACCATACGGTAAACATAAAAACGGAAAGAAAGCGTCCAAATGGCTAATTCGCCATTTTTGGATGCTTCATTTCCTAAAAAAATGAATAAAAAGTGATCAAAACATCATACGCACCCCATAATGGTATCAATTAAAAGTTCAGATTGCCCGCAAAAAAATGAGCCCCTACACTGCTCCATACGCATAATTACAAAAAAAGTTATAGGGGTCAAAACATGGCGACAAAAAAATAAAATAAAAAAATTCCCACTTTTAATTTTTTTTCACTATCAAAACACAAGAAAAACTATACATATTAGGTATTGCCGGATTCGTACTGACCTGAAGAATAAAATTAACCAGTCAGTTTTATCGCAAATCGAACGTTGTAATTTAAAAACCCGTAAAACTGTGGTGAAATTGCTTTTTTGCAATTTCACCCCATTTGGAATTTTTTCCCGTTTCCCACTACATCACATGCAAAAATAAATGGTAGCGTTAAAAAGTACAACTTGTCCCGCAAAAAATAAGCCGTCATATGGCTATGTGAGCGGAAATATAAAAATGTTATGGCTTTTGGAAGGCAGGGAGCGCAAAACAAAACGCAAAAATCCCAAAACCCCGGTCCTTAAGGGGTTAAAGGGCTTCTGTCACCCCGATTTAGCAATTTTGAGTAGTGGACATTAGCTATTTGCTAATGTCCGCTGAGTTCATACATATTACTATTACCTCTGTCTGTGCTCTAAATTCTGTAAAAATCGCACTTTTATGTTATGCTAATTTCTTCACTACCAGCAAGTTGGGCGGTTACTTGCTGGTAGCCGCCGCATCCTCGGACTAGAAACACGCCCCTCCTCCACTTGATAGACAAGGCCAGCGAGCGCTCTTCTCCTCCCGCTGAGGTAATAGTAATATGTATGAACTCAGCGGACATTAGCAAATAGATAATGTCCACTACTCAAAATTGCTAAATCGGGGTGACAAAAGCCCTTTAAGTAAGGAGAACTGGTAGGTAGGTTGGTAGGTAGGTTGAGTGGTAGGGCCTCGGGCTACTTGAGAGACCATGACGTGGTGTCCGAGCTTAAGACATGTCCTTCTAGTAGGATATGTCAAACTAACCTCTCAATTTTAACATCAGTGTGAGGGTTTAGTATTGCCGCAGAGTGCACCTGCCTTTGCTATGGTTATGTTTTTGATTGTTCTCCACATCCAC
This sequence comes from Bufotes viridis, assembly GCA_033119425.1. Classification (NCBI taxonomy): domain Eukaryota; kingdom Metazoa; phylum Chordata; class Amphibia; order Anura; family Bufonidae; genus Bufotes; species Bufotes viridis. The sequence continues at coordinate 564,662,401 of CM065589.1, forward strand.
ATTATTGTTATCGTATGTAGGATGGTTATTGTGGTACTTGTAGTCAGTTGCTGGCATCTTCCATTGTATGCATTTTTTGCTGTTGATTGCCCCTAGCAACGGACTACAAGTGCAGGATGTGCTCCCTATATACATGCACAACTGCATGTAGGTTGAGCATATCCTGCTTGTTAAACACCACACCACGTTTTCTAATGGTTTATATAATATGTTTGGAGGTGTATAAACTCCAATTTAAATGTGCCTGTTTTCATCTACAGGCTACATTCAGGCACACTTGGTGGGCCCTGGACCATATCAGCCGGTCTCGGGTGGGGCTCACAGGCACCTCCCACCTCCCATTGCAAGCATGGTTATATGCTGAAGGTCACTAGTAAGCTGTTTGTGAGTCAGGCCTTACGCTCCCGTAATGCCCAATGGCCCCTGGTATCGCCCATACGGCACAGGTAGGTTGAGTGGTAGGGCCTCGGGCTACTGAGAGACCTTGACGTGGTGTCCGAGCTTAAGACATGCCCTCCTAGTAGGATATGTCGAACTAACTAGAGATAAGCGAACACCTGGATGTTATGGTTCGAGAAGTTCGGCCGAACTTCCCGAAAATGTTCGGGTTCGGGATCCGAACTCGACCCGAACTTTATCCTGAACCCCATTGAAGTCAATGGGGACCCGAACTTTTAGGCACTAAAAAGGCTGTAAAATAGTCCAGGAAAGGGCTAGAGGGCTGCAAAAGGCAGCAAAATGTAGGTAAATGCCCTGCAAACAAATGTGGATAGGGAAATGAATTAAAATAAAATAAATAAAAATTAACCAATATCAATTGGAGAGAGGTCCCATAGCAGAGAATCATGCGTCATATCACCCACCACTGGAGAAGGCCACTTTCAGTTATTTCGGCCCCAGCACCCAGACAGAGGAGAGAGGTCCCACAGCAAGGAATAAGGCGTCATATCACCCACCACTGGAGAAGGCCACTCTCAGTTATTTAGGCCCCGACGCCGAGATTGAGGAGAGGTTCATTCAACTTTGGGTTGCACCGCAAGATCATGGTTAAGTAAAAAAAATGAGGATTCAATAAAGAAGTGCCCGGAGTACAAGAATACATGGTTGAGGGGAGGAAGTTATAAATGTCTATTCTGCACAAGGGAGGGACAGGTCCTGTGGGATCCATGCCTGGTTAATTTTTGGTCAGTAATAACGCCCCCTGCCGCGTTGAATACACGTTCAGACAAAACGCTGGCCGCCGGGCAGGCCAGCACCTCCAAGGCATAAAATGCTAACTCTGGCCATGTGGACAATTTGTAGACCCAGAAGTTGAATGGGGCCGAACCACCAGTCAGTACATGGAGGGGTGTGCAGGCGTACTGTTCAACCATGTTAGTGAAATGCTGCCTCCTGCTAACACATTCCGTATCAGGTGGTGGTGCAGTTAGCTGTGACGTGGGGACAAAACTTTTCCACATTTCTGCCATGCTAACCCTGCCCTCAGAGGAGCTGGCCGTGACACAGCTGCATTGGTGACCTCTTGCTCCTCCTCTGTCTTCGCCTTGGGCTTCCACCTGTTCCCCTGTGACATTTGGGAATGCTCTCAGGAGTGCGTTTACCAGCGTGCGCTTGTACTCGCGCATCTTCCTATCATGCTCCAGTGCAGGAAGTAAGGTGGGCACATTGTCTTTGTACCGGGGATCCAGCAGGGTGGCAACCCAGTAGTCTGCACACGTTAAAATGTGGGCAACTCTGCTGTCGTTGCGCAGGCACTGCAGCATGTAGTCGCTCATGTGTGCCAGGCTCCCCAGAGGTAAGGACAAGCTGTCCTCTGTGGGAGCGTATCGTCATTGTCCTCCGTATCCCCCAGCCACGCACCAGTGATGGGCCTAAGATGTGTCGGGTGCCCCCCGCTGTGAACCTGCTTCATCCTCATCCTACTCCACCTCCTCCTCATCCTCCTCGTCTTCCAGTAGTGGGCCCTGGCTGGCCACATTTGTACCTGGCCACTGCTGTTGAAAAAAGCTCCCTCTGAGCCACTTCTAACAGACTGGCCTGAAAGTGCTAAAAATGACCCCTTATCCTCCTCCTCCTCCTCCTGGGCCACCTCCTCTTCCATCATCGCCCTAAGTGTTTTCTCAAGGAGACAGAAGTGGTATTATAACGCTGATAACGGTGTCATCGCCACTGGCCATGTTAGTGGAGTACTCGAAACAGCGCAACAGGACACACAGGTCTCGCATGGAGGCCCAATCATTGGTGGTGAAGTGGTGCTGTTCCGCAGTGCGACTGACGCGTGCATCCTGCAGCTGAAACTCCACTATGGCCTGCTGCTGCTCGCACAGTCTCTCCAGCATGTGCAAGGTGGAGTTCCACCTGGTGGGCACGTCGCATATGAATGCGGTGAGCTGGAAGGCCGAGGTTACTCTGTAGCGCAGACAGGCGACCAGCGGCAGGATGTGAACGCTAGAAGCGCGCACAGACGGCCCGCACTTTATGCAGCAGCTCTGACATGTCGGGGTAGTTGTGAATGAACCTCCGCACCACCAAATTCAGCACATGCGCCAGGCAAGGGATGTGCGTCAAACCGGCTAGTCCCAGAGCTGCGACGAGATTTCGCCCATTATCGCACACCACCAGGCCAGGCTTGAGGCCCACCGGCAGAAACCACTCGTCGGTCTGTTGTTCAATACCCCGCTACAACTCCTGCGCGGTGTGGGGCCTGTCCCCCAAACATATGAGTTTCAGAATGGCCTGCTGACGTTTACCCCGGGCTGTGCTGAAGTTGGTGGTGAAGGTGTGTGGCTGACTGGATGAGCTGGTGGAAGCAGAGTAGGAGGAAGCCGAGTAGGAGGAGGAGGCTACAGGAGGCAAAGAATGATGCCCCTGCGATCCTTGGCGGCGGAAGGACGTGCGTCAAGGAACTCTCCTCCTGGGGCCCAGCAGCCACTACATTTACCCAGTGTGCTGTTAGGGAGATATAGCGTCCCTGGCCGTGCTTACTGGTCCACGTATATGTGGTTAGGTGGACCTTGCCACAGATGGCGTTGCGCAGTGCACACTTGATTTTATCGGATACTTCGTCGTGCAGGGAAGGCACGGCTGTCTTGAAGAAGTATTGGCGGCTGGGAACAACATACTATGGGACAGCCATGGACATCAGCTGTTTGAAGCTGTCTGTGTCCACCAGCCTGAATGACAGCATTTCAAAGGCCAGTAGTTTAGAAATGCTGGCATTCAGACCCAGGGGTCGAGGGTGGCTAGGTGGGAATTTATGCTTTCTCTCCAAAGTTTGTGAGATGGAGAGCTGAACGCTGCCGTGTGACATGATGGAGATGCTTGGTGACGCAGGTGGTGGTCGGTGGCACATCCTCTGTTTGGTGGGCGGCAGGTGCCAACGTTCCTCCCGAGGCAGGGGAAGAGGCTGAGGCAGCAGCAGAAGAGGGAGCATTGGCAGCCAGAGTGAGTTCCTTGCTTTTAAGGTGTTTACTCCACTGCAGTTCATGCTTTGCATGTAGATGCCTGGTCATGCAGGTTGTGCTAAGGTTCAGCACGTTAATGCCTCGCTTCAGGCTCTGATGGCACAGCGTGCAAACCACTCGGGTTTTGTCGTCAGGACATTGTTTAAACAAGTGCCATGCCAGGGAACTCCTTGAAGCCTTTGGGGTGCTCGGTCCCTGGTGCTCGGTCCCTGCTACGCTGTTGGCTCGGTCTCACCACTGCCTCTTCCTCTGAACTATGAAAGTCAGTGGCATGACCTTCATTCCATGTGGGGTCTAGGACCTCATCGTCCCCTGCATCGTCTTCCACACAGTCTTCCTCCCTGACCTCCTGTTCAGTCTGCACACTGCAGAAAGACGCAGCAGTTGGCACCTGTGTTTCGTCATCATTAGAGACGTGCGGACTCCGATGAGGTGGTATTCCCATGTCCTCATCATCAGGAAACATCAGTGGTTGTGCATCAGTGCATTCTATGTCTTCCACCACTGGGAAAGGGCTAGGTGGATTCCCTTGGGAAACCCTGCCAGCAGAGTCTTCAAACAGCATAAGAGACTGCTGCATAACTTGAGGCTCAGACAGTTTCCCTGATATGCATGGGGGTGATGTGACAGACTGATGGGCTTGGTTTTCAGGCGCCACCTGAGCGCTTTCTGCAGAAGACTGTATGGGAGATAATGTTGTGAACGTGCTGGATCCACTGTCGGCCACCCAATTGACTAGCGCCTGTACCTGCTCAGGTCTTACCATCCTTAGAACGGCATTGGGCCCCACCAAATATTGCTGTAAATTCTGGCGGGTACTGGAACCTGAGGTAGTTGGTTCACTAGGACGTGTGGCTGTGGCAGAATGGCCACGTCCTCTCCCAGCACCAGAGGGTACACTAACACCACCACGACCGCGTCCCTTACTAGATGTTTTCCTCATTGTTACCGTTCACCAAGCACCACAATAATAAAAAAATATTTGGCCCAATGTATTGATTTCAAATTCAGGCCTTTTTACAGGCACCTAACACTATCTGCCTATTTGTTTATGTAGCGTATTACACTAATCCAGGCACAGCAGTAACCACTGATTTAGGGAATATCTATTGTAGGGCTATTATTTAGGCCCTGGATGAAAGGTATCCTTTTATGAACAGATTTACACTTGGAGATGCACAGTAGCGTGAGAAAAATATGTAGGATTATGCCTTCAGCAATTGTATTTTAACACTTTGTGTAATATACCCTTTAACGGACAGAAATACAATGGGAGATGCACGGTAGCGTGTGAAGTTAATGAGGATGACCCTCTCAGCACTTGTATATACACCTTTAGTGTAATATACCCTTTTACGGACAGATTAACCCTTGGCCTGCAACAGCTGGGACACCAGATTAAGGGTATTGCTATTTTGGCAATTGAATTTCACCCCAGAACAAAATATACCCTTTTACGGACAGATTAACACTTGGCCAGCAACAGCTGGGACACCAGATTCTGGGTATTGCTATTTTGGCAATTGAATTTCACCCCAGAACAAAATATACCCTTTTACGGACAGATTAACACTTTGCCTGCAGCAGCTGGGACACCAGATTCAGGGTATTGCTATTTTGGCAATTGAATTTCACCCCAGAACAAAATATACCCTTTACGGACAGATTAACACTTGGCCTGCAACAGCTGGGACACCAGATTCAGGGTATTGCTATTTTGGCAATTGAATTTCACCCAGAACAAAATATATGTTTTGGCGGACACTATTATACTTTGCCAGCCAGTGCTGGGACACCAGATTTAGGGGATTGCTATTTTGGCAATTGAATTTCACCACAGAAAAAATCTATCCTTTGCCAGACAGCAGACAGTATTATACTTAGCTATCCAAATCTGGAACACCAGATTTAGGGGATTGGTATTTTGGCAATTGCATTTAACCCTTAATAAAATATAGAAATTGCTATCCTGAGTTTCTAGGGGTGACAATAAGCACAGCCAAGCCCCTGATGTAGGATATAGCAAAAAAAAAAAAAAACTAGTATTGATGGATTGGTGGCAGCTTGTGCCGGTGCACCTCAAGTCACAAAATGGCAGCCAATCACCCCAGAAAAAAGTGACAGAAAACGCTCTGTGCAGCCGAAAAACCAGTGAGCAATTAACTAGCAGAAGTTGAATCATTCACAGCTGTAGATCGATCACTTCATTAGGTGCTAATGCTGACTTTTCCCTGCCTAATCTCGCCCCATCACAGAAGCTGCGTCCTCTCCCTACATTAATCAGAGCAGTGTGACGTGCGGCGCTACGTGACTCCAGCTTAAATAGAGGCTGGGTCACATGCTGCACTTGGCCAATCACAGCCATGCCATTAGTAGGCATGGCTGTGATGGGCTCTTAGGGCAAGAAGTAAAACGCTAGCTGATTGGCTGCTGTGCAGCCCTTCAGAAAGCGGAAAGAAATCGCCGAACAACGGACCCGAACCCAAACTTTTTTGAAAATGTTCGGGTTCGGGTCCGTGTCCCGAACACCCCAAAATTCGGTACGAACCCGAACTATGCTCGAACTGTTCGCTCAACACTAGAACTAACCTCTCAATTTTAACATCAGTGTGAGGGTTTAGTATTGCCGCAGAGTGCACCTGCCTTTGCTATGGTTATGTTTTTGATTGTTTTCCACATCCACATTATCGTTATCGTATGAAGGATGGTTATTGTGGTACTTGTAGTCCGTTGCTGGCATCTTCCATTGTATGCATTTTTTGCTGTTGATTGCCCTAGCAACGGACTACAAGTGCAGGATGTGCTCCCTAGATACATGCACAACTGCATATGGGTTGAGCATATCTTGCTTGTTAAACACCACACCACATTTTCTAATGGTTTATATAATATGTTTGGAGGTGTATAAACTCCAATTTAAACGTGCCTGCTTTTCATCTACAGGCTACATTCAGGTGCATCTGGTAGGCTCTGGGCCATATTAGCCGGTCTCGGGTGGGGCTCACAGGCACCTCCCACCTCCCATTGCAAGCATGGTTACATGCTGGAAGTCACTGGTGAGCTGTTTGTGAGTCAGGCCTTACGCTCCCATAATGCCCAATGGCCCCTGGTATCGCCCATACGGCACAGTTAGGTTGAGTGGTAGGGCCTCGGGCTACTTGAGAGACCTTGATGTGGTGTCCAAGCTTAAGACATGTCCTCCTAGTAGGATATGTCGAACTAACCTCTCAATCTTAACATCAGTGTGAGGGTTTAGTATTGCCACAGAGTGCACCTGCCTTTGCTATGGTTATGTTAAGGAGAACACTTATCAATTCAATAGCCAAGATGATTAGCTGTAGGACCAACAATGGTATTGGTCAATGATTCAACTTATCATTTCAGTGTAGGGCCAGTGGTTTCTTGTGTTCATTGGTGGACCTCCACATGAACAGCGCACTGGGATAGAAAATTATAAGGACAGCAAGCAACTTTGCCTTACCCTGACTTTGGCACAACACCTCCCTACCTATCTACCTACTACTGCTCCTTTATCACTGAAGATGTTATGCCTGCTGCAACTATTGTTAAACCCATTAAACAATACACATTATACTGTAACCAAAAATGAAAAAGAGGGAAGCACTACAAACATAAAAAGGATACTGAACTAAAAAGTAAAGAATGTGACACACAGTGGAGTGTGCAGTCCTTACTGATACAGAAGACAAAGGGTAAATGCTGTTAAATGGAATCTGTCAACTAATCTTACTATAGTTAACCCAAGCCAAGGCTATATAGTGCTGCCTAACACAATAAAAAAATATTATCTGTAATACTGAACTGCAAAACATTAACTTTGATTCATATGGAAATTAGGTCTCAAAGTGCCCATCGTGGATCCCAAGTACACCTTCTACCAGAGCCCAAGCCCCCTACTTTAAGAGCCCAAGCCTGCCTTTTGTTCCCTGTACCTCCCTTGCGCCATCCAGTTTGCCCCTCCATTGCAACATCACAATTCTCGGTCAACTCTGTAGCTGGCCAGCTAACACCTGTCCTAGGTTGCTAATATGACTAACATGTATATACAGCTAGACCTGCTAACCTTAATACAGTTCAGATGTTTATATGTTAAAGACAAAAGCATAATTATTTACTGTGACTTCATGTTTTTGGATGTCATGTAACAGTCATATATTGTGTTCACAGAAGCAGAAAAGATAATATGCCTTTAAGATTTATTATATGACTGTAAGGTAAGCTCAATGACACAGCACAATTATTAACAGAAAGCAAAGAGTTAAACTGTTGTTATTGAGCAGGAGTCTTGGCGAATCACAGCCAATCTCACACTCAGCCTGTGTGGAAATTCAGGAGCTGAAGCAGGAGCTGCTAGAATTCATTACACCAGAGGAGAGAAGCTGAACAGACTTTCACTCCAGTCAGAGCTAAGTTTTAAGGAAGCACATAAGCCAAAATAGGTATTTTGAACAGTTATATAATGTGCCTATTGTTAATGTAGTGATTAGAACTGTATACTGAACTAGTCATATGTGTTTACTTACAGTTCCACCAAATAGCAAATAGCAATCTCCAAATTGCATAAAAGCATCCAAACTGCTCAAAGCAATTTTATTGACCAAACTGCAAACCAAGTAGAGCAAGTAGAACTATTGGTTAAATCTCAGATATACCTCTCAGAGAGATCATAAAGTGCTTAAATAACTTAAAGTGAGCGTACAGATAGTGAAGAGAGAAATATATCCACCATTTTATGTTAAATGACAAGATCGAACACTTGAACCACTATTTTGTGATACTTTATTCAACACGTGTTTTGTACATGGACTATCTGTTACGGAGGTGGCAGTGTTATATATGAAGAAAATTTGAAGTTAATAAAGAAGTTATTTCAAGCATTTGGTGTGCTCTTTAAGCCTACTGTTTCCATAGAACAGCGCTAGAAGAATTAAAGCAGAGTAACAGACAGTCTGGTGGGACTAAAAAGTTAGAGATATTAAAATTCTTCTAATGCCACAGAGCATAAGACAATTCATTGTGCTGCGGCTGCCACAGTGGAACTATTATATTGAGAGGGCAAATCGCTAGCGCTCCTCAACTTGCACAGTAAAGAGCGCATTTGAGCAGTGGAGTGCCAGCATATACTGTCGTGCAGCAACTGTTCCTGAGTGAGCAAGCAAAGACACTTCAGCGGAAAGAGCGCCAACACGCCTGTGATCCCTAGAAAGAGATGCATGGTGGGAGGACAAAGTCCAGAGCTAGAGTGCCCACACTACTACCCATGAAGAAGCCACGTACTGCAGCCATTTAGTTTACCGCCACTAGGCCCAAAGCCTGCAGTAGCGTGTCTAAGCCAGGGCATCACAAGTCAGCACAAAGCATCTCATCACATCAAGAAAAGCAAGTCTCCTTTATGACTGACATTTGTTCCTGCTCTTCAGAATAAGGTCAGAGCTTTCCTTTATTACTTATCATCGCACATAGGTTTTGGCATAAAGAGAGATTTTCGTGTTCAGGAATAAAAGACTTTAAAGTAAAAACAAAGCACAGTTTGTAGTGTATGTACTCTAAAGTACTTAAAGTTAAAGTCATTTATTCAAATGTAGTATACAGGTGGCTCTCTGATCTCACAAAATGGTGCGTGGTGCCTCCGTATAGTAGTACCCCACAGACCACAGAACAAATAATATTGGAAGATAAATAAAAACGGGCATTCTACTATATGTAACTGCGCTGAGAAATTTATTAAGAATATATAAAAAATATAAAAAAATATATAAAAAATATAAAATATAGAAATATATATATATCACAAAGTCAGTTATATTGCTTTTAGTGGACCAAGTGTATCGATTGTGGCCACACAAAAGAGGTAGACTATAGGTGGTATGTGTGGACTCCAGTCTATACAGTTGGTCCTTGCTGTTACAAGTCTTGTATAAATTACAACCTTCAAGCAAAATTCAAGCAAAATGCCACAGTCCTTGAATTAATAAGTGTAACCTGTCAGCATCAGTACATATCATTGGGTCATATTGTAGGGTTAATGTATAAGTCACCTACATAAGGAGGTATTTGATGTAAAAGCACCCTTATTTTTAGTTGGTAAAAGTAGTGTTGCTGACATATACTTCCATAAAGTGTCCTGTTACATTAGATGTTACTGTGGCAAGGTCTATTTGTAGCAAATGCTGTATCCAATGTTATTTGTATCAAATGCCTGGATTTGAAGAGTTATAAAATAACTGGAAAGAGAGTAAGGGACCAATCATTCAAACTATAATGGATTATTCCAAATATTGGTGTCTTTGGTAGTGAATGGCCTGTTCAAATATTTTTCAATAAACATATATGAACGTGCTTCAATCCTGAATGTTCCCGGTCCCACAGTTCGTTCAATGCAGAGGTATAGAGGTAATGTCTATTAATAAAATTCACCGCAATCTCTTTCAATGTTGCGGTGGATATTATACAGTCATATACATATATATGGTTTTATACGGTTTTACCGGGTCTTCGCCACCTGATTGGTGGCGGATGTCTCCAGTGTCTCTCTGCGTCTCTCGCTGGGTTGGATCCAGACAGCGGGATGAAGCGGTGCCGATGAGCTCTGCAGGCCAGGTGTAACGGTAAGTGCCGATAAGCTTTGCAGGCTAGCGTCCTCTGCACGTGGATTCGCGTGTTTCTTCTCAGGGACTTTCGATTTCCCGATGCGTGTATACTTGTGGCGTCCCACGTGGTATACTACGTCATCTGGTGGAAACTTTTTGGTAAAAAGCGCACTTTTTGGTAGAACAGAAATATCTGTTTTAAGATAAAAAAATCTTTCCATTTTTTATATATTCTTAATAAATTTCTCAGCGCAGTTACATATAGTAGAGTGCCCATATTTATTTATCTTCCAATATGAAAGTCATTTATTGCCTGCATCTATTGCTATTGCATTTAAAGTGAAAGTTATTTATTTCTGCATTTGTCAGTATTGCATTTAAAGTGAAAGGTCCTTTAATATTCATATTGATTGTTATAGCATTTAAAGTAAAATGTCTGACTCTAGTATTACCATGCCACTGTTAGAGGATACAAAGATAGATATGGTAGAAGATGTTTATCACATGCCAGAAAACCGACCTCCAAAATGCTGGAAAATTTGGAGCAAGAAGCAGCATTAAAAGAGAAAAAGTTCACCCTAATGTATGATAAGTGGAAATTATACATTAGAGGCATTCGTGGAAAGCTAAAACAAGAAAGTATAAAAAGGAACTTCAGTGACATGGTAAAGACGGTAGAAGAATCTGAATTAGAGCTTATGGCAGTATATGTCAACCTGCAGTCGTTTACGACACCTTCCCAGGATATTGTAAGGAACATGGACATATGTACTGCGGTCACTAAATATTTAGTAAAGCTCATTACAGAACTACCATCTGCAGCTAACTATGATGAAGTTAATTAAAGAAAGAGAATGTACAAGCTTTTTATGAGAGACTATGCTAGGTCCTTAGGGTGAACCACGATCTCAAGTGGGACTTCCTTTGCTAGCAGAAGTGCCAGCCACATATCAGAGTACTCAAGTACTTTAGCCAAAAGAAAGGAATTGGTTGAACAACTTGCTGTCAAAAGAGCAGAAATTGAGATGGAAGCTGCCATCGAGTCACAGCGCCATTAAATGGAGGCACAGTGCCATCAAATGGAAGCTGAAATGAAAAGTCTGTAAAGTCAGAAAGAAGTTAAGATTATAGAAGACAAGTAAGAGTACACGAAGAGGACATGAACAGTAATCATAGATCCAAATCTGTACTAAGTGAAGAAGCAGACTCCTACTTTCCTCCATATGCCCAGGAGAATGGAAGGAAATCTCCAGTATTTAGTGAGGAAATAAGTAATTATCCTTCCATCCCTGCTCAGAAAGAAAAAGAGATGTGAATTTACCCTCTATCTCAGAACTAAGTGAGAAAATAGAACCGGGTGATTCTATCCCTAGATGTCACTGCAACGGTCAAGAATGTTATAACTATTGTCCCAGCAAGACAACAAAGAACAGTCCTCACTAGACTTCCTGTTCCAGAACCTACTGTATTTTCAGGAGATGTACTGAAGTTCATAGAGTGGAAGGCAAGTTTTGAAATGATCACTGAGCATCATTGCTTCAGTCTAGTCGACAAGTTATTCTACCTTCAGAGATGTTGGTGGAGAAGCAAAGGAAGTTCTTGAAGGTAACTTCAACAGAAAAGACGAAGAAGCCTACAAGCTTGGGAAAATTTTAATGCAACATATGGTAATCCTTTCTTAGTACAAAGAGCTTTTAGAGTGAAATTGAATAACTGGCCTAAAATAGGTCCTAAAGAACACTTCAGACTCCAAAAGTATGGTGACTTCCTGCAAGCATGCAGCAATGCCATCCTACATGTTCAAGGACTAGAAGTACTGAACGACTATCTAGAAAACCACAGGATGCTAGCCAAGCTACCTGAAGAAGTGGCTTCTAGATGGAATGGCTATGTGACTAAATAGTTAGATCTAGGAAAGAACTTCCCAAGTTTTAAAGAGATCTCTGAGTTCGTCAATGAGGAAGCACGGATAGCATGTAATCCTGTAACATCATCTTATGTCTTAAAAGAAAGGCCCGTAAGAGAGATAAGACACGCAAGAGCAACTAGCTTTGCAACCAACACAGCAGCTAAAGGTCTAGACGCCAACGAGAGCAAGTTCAAAGACACTACTAAGATCAGTAGAAAGACAGAACCAACAAACCTTTAGACTACCTTCTAGTGTATGTTCTGTGGAGGGAACAACTCCATACACAAGTGACAACAATTGAAGGAGAAGTTACCAGAGGAAAATAAAAATTTGTACTTGATAACCAACTGTGTTTCGGATATCTAAGAAAAGGCCATGTTACTAAGGAGAGTAAGGAAAAGGCCACATGCAGCATTTGCAAAGGATGCCATCATACACCACTACATAAAGAACATCCAAAGAAAGATAAATCCTCAATACCTAAAGATGCTGAGGAAGAAAAGAAAGTATCGGTATTCTCTTGCTGAGTGAGGGAAGGAGAAAGCAACGGCACATCAATGGTTGTACCAGTGTGCATTTCAAATCCTAAAAGGAGGAACAAGAAGGTATACACCTATGCGCTACTGGATGCCCAAAGTGACGTCACCTTCATTGATCAAGAAATCTGCAAGAAATTACAAGTGGCTACAGAACTAGTGAAGCTCAACCTCACCACAATGATGGGGAAAGACACATTAGTGAACAGTCAAAGGGTCAAAGGACTGAGAGTTAGAGGACTTCATTCAAATTTCACATTAGATCTACCTCCAGCTTATACAAAAACGATATACCTCTAGATCGAGATTGCATACCTACCTGTGAAACAGCCAATAAATGGGAGCACCTGTCATATCTCATAAAATGTCTCCACTGAAGGAGTTTGGTGTTGGACTGTTGATAGGTTACGATTGTCCTGAAGCTTACCATGACAGGTAATCACAGAAGGAAGGGTGAACCCTACGCTGTTCAAACTGATCTAGGATGGGGTGTTGTTGGAGGAAAACAGCAGAGAGCAAAATCGAGACAGGTGACAGAATTGTGTCATCGAATATCTGTCCAAGAGTTACCAAATGTAAGTCCAGCGAAAGTAATCAACATCCTTGAATCCCACTTTACAGACATTCTAAAGAAAAGAGTGCATCCCAAGAAGACATAAAGTTTGTACACACTCTAGAAGAAAGTATTCAGCAGAATCAACAAGGTCATCTTGAAATGCCCTTACTTTTTAGAGAACGACCTTGTCTGCCAAATAATAGAGTACTTGGCCTGGCAAGGTTGAAATGTTTGAAGAAAAATATGGGAAGAGATCCCAAATTCAAGCAGGATTATTTGAAATTCATGGAAGGCATCCTTGAAGAAGGACATGCAGAGAAAGTTAATAACCAACCTAAAGAAGGAGGAGTGTGGTACATCCCACATCAAGGTGTTTACCACTCAAAGAAACCAGATAAGATTAGAGTAGTATTTGATTGCTTAGCAAAGTACGATGGTGTTGCATTGAATGATCATTTAGTAAAAGGACCAGATCTTACAAACACTCTGCCTGGAGTACTGTGTAGATTCAGAAAGTATTCCGTAGCAGTCATGTGTGACGAAAAGATGTTTCGACGGTTTCATGTGAAGAATGAAGATAGAGACTCCCTATGGTGGGAGGACAGAGATACAAATACAGAGCCAGCAGAAAACAGAATTAAAGTTCACTTGTTTGGAGCACATCGTCTCTAGGTTGCGCCAATTATGGTATGAAGTACCTGGCCAATCAAAATGAAAAGGATTGCCAATAAGCAGCAAATTTTCTGAAGAAAAACTTATATGTAGATGATGGTCTTATAAGTCTAGAGTCCACAGACTCTGCAATCAAATTAGTGAAAGAAAGCCAAAGTTATGCGCAAGAGGAAATCTGCGCCTTCTCAAATTCATCTCAAACAAAAGAGAGGTACTGGAATCCATCACTGACTCTAAACGAGCATCAACAATGAAGAATGTAGATCTCAATTATGATCATCTTTCAGTTCAGAACGTACTTGGATTGGGATGGAATGTAGAGAACGACAAGTTCTTCTTTGAAGTATCTATTGAAGAGAAAGTTGCAACTAGACGTACTCATTCTTTCCGCAGTGGCTTCTATGTATGATCCATTTCGATTCTTGACCCCAGTAATCCCCAAAGCAAGATAAATACTACAAGAATTATGCAGACAGAAGTTAGGATGGGATGAACCTATACCTGAAAATTTGAGGCCAAGGTGGGAGTGTTGGACAAGAGACTTGCAAAACTTGAGAGAAGTTCGGATACCCAGATGTTTTGTATCTCATGATTTTGGAAAGTACAAGAAAATAGAACTTCATCACTTTTCAGATGCCAGTAGTTATGGTTATGGTCAGTGCTCCTACATCACAGTGATAGAAGAATTAAAAATACACTGTGCCCTGGTTATGGTGAAGGCCAGAGTTGCTCCTACTAGTATTCAGACAATACCAAGACTTGAACCTACAACAGCTGTAGTTTCAGCATAAGTATGCAAGTTTCTGAAAGAAGAATTAGAATTAAAAATAGATGAAGAATATTTTTGGACAGACTCACAAGTTGTCCTAGGATACATAAACAACGAAGCCCTAAGATTCCATATCTTTGTCGCCAATTGAGTCCAGAAAATTCGGCAAATAACAAATCCAGAACATTGGCATCACATTGACACAATGCATAACCCAGCAGATCATGTTTCAGGAGGCCTGAATGTAACAGAATTGAAGAATTCAAACTGGTTCACTGGTACAGAGTTCCTTTCGGAAAAGGAAATCATACCTAGTAAAGCTCATACAGAATTGTCTATGGGTGATCCAGAAGTAAAGGTTGTACAAACATTGAGCACTGCTGCCAAGTGTCAAGATGACATACTTGACTAGCCAGATGTTCAAAATGGAATACAATCATAAACTTAGTAGCTCAAATTCAACGTTTGGCAAAGGGAATCAGTAAGAAGGAATCATTGAATGTAGATGAAAGAATGAAAGCGGAAGAAATGGTCATATGACTCATTTCACTCTAGTAAGAGCGGAGTTTTATGAAAGCAAAGAGGCCAAAATAGGTATTTAGAACAGTTATATAATGTTCCTATTGTAAATGTAGTGATTAGAACTGTACACTGAACTAGTCATATGTGTTTACTTACAGTTCCACCAAATAGCAAATAGCAATCTCCAAATTGCAAATTGTGACCAAATTGCATAAAAACATCCGAACTGCTCAAAGCAACTGTATAGACCAAACTGCAAACCAAGTACAGCAAGTAGAACTATTGGTTAAATGTCAGATATACCTCTCAGAGAGATCATAAAGTGCTTAAATAACTTAAAGTGAGCGTATAGATACTGAAGAGAGAAATATATCAACCATTTTATGTTGAGTTACAAGATCGAACATTTGAACCACTATTTTGTGATACTTTATTCAACACGTGTTTTGTATATGGACTATCTGTTGTGTAGGTGGCAGTGTTATATATGAAGAAAAGTTGAAGTTAATAAAGAAGTTATTTCAAGCATTTGGTGTGCTCTTTAAGCCTACTGTTTCCATAGAACGGTACTAGAAGAATTAAAGCAGAGTAACAGTCTGGTTGGATTAAAAGTTAGAGATATCAAAATTCTTCTAATGCCACAGTGCATAAGGCACTTCATTGTGCTGTGCCTGCCATAAACTCTGCCAGGCTGGTCAGCGTTGTCCCTCGGCAAAATCTACTGTCTGCACTTGCGCATTGATTGCCCTGCAGTGGGCAGCAGCCTTCCTGTACTGTACTTACTGTGCATGCGCAGACCTGGAGAGGGGGATTGAAGTAGGATTGTGATGTTGCAGTGGACAGTGTGGACTGGAAGGTGCAAGGGCAGGTACAGGGAACAAGTTAAGAGGTTGGCTTGGGCTCTTTAAGTAGACGGGCTTGAGTGTCTGGGCCACTATAATGGTTTAACACGCACCACTAAGAACTTTAAGACCTCATTTGCATACAAATCAAAGTTATTTTTCTGCAGTTCTGAATTACGGATAAAGCCGAGTTCACTCTTCAGTTATTTGATCAGTTATTTCTATCAGGGATTGTGAGCTAAAACCAGGCTTCACTACTAGTTTTGGTTCACAATAACTGATGGAAATAACTGACCAAATAAGCAAAGTGTGAACTTGGCCTATTACATTCAAAGGTATGTTTTTCATTGCATTAGGCAGCACTATATAGCCTTGGCTTGGGTTACATATTGTATGATTAGCTGACAGATTCTCTTTAAAGGCTAGGGGTATTCATTTATTTTTTTTTTTTAAATGTAGCTATTTGTACCAAAAATCATTGTTGCAATTGGATTTTAGCCCATCTGCACTACTAGTCCCTATCCTCTCCATCTCCTCATTAGGCTGCTATGTTGCTATGTGCTGTGAAAAACTAAAGCAAATCATACATACTGTATGTAAACAAAAACACCCCATATTTAAAAAACAATATAAGAAAGGATAACTCCAAAATAAGTTTATCAAAACTGCAAGGTCATTCAAAATAATATCTCAAGATTGCAGGACATGTAAATGACTAGTGTTTCATAAATTGGAGGTGCAGCGGTTATGGCACTGATGGGAGCTATAGTGGTTTACGGAGACTTGTCTTACTCCAATGCTCCCTAGGGACCCTGCCTGTTAAGTGGGGTGCTCTTGATATTAGGTAGATAATGCTTGTACCTGTTCAATCATCTCCCGCCTAGACTACTGCAACATTCTCCTCTGTGGCCTTCCATCTAGCACTCTCGCACCCCTCCAATCTTTTCTCAACATTTCTGCCCGACTAATCCACCTCTCAACCTGTTACTCCTCTGCCTCTCCTCTCTGCCAATCCCTTCACTGGCTAGCCATTGCCCAGCGAATTGAGTTCAAAATACTAACAAATACATACAAGGCCGTCCATAACCTGTCCCTCCCTATATCTCTGAGCTACTTTCCCGATACATCCCCACACAATCTCCGATCCTCACAAGACCTTCTTCTCTCCTCTTCTCTAATCACCTCTACCCACAGTCGCCTCCAAGATTTCTCCCGTATATCCCCCATACTCGCTACCCCAATGTAGCAGACTCTCACCTACAGTGGAATCCTTCAAAAGAAACCTGAAAACCACCTCTTCAGACAAGCCTACAACAAGTGACCCTGCTACCTCTATGCCATGACCAGCTTTACCCTCTCCTACTGTGTCCTTCTCCCATACCATGTAGATTGTAAGCCCTCATGGGCAGGGCCCTCTCTCCTTCTGTACCAGTTTGTAACTTGTCTTGTTCATGCTTAGTGTAATTGTCTGTATTATGTATACCCCTTATTATATGCACAGCGCTATGGAATGAATGGCGCTTTAAACATAAATAATAATAATGGGTGTAAGGCACGAGGGTAGAAGTAGAGGCCTGTGCATTGATGTTGGAGTCAATGACCAGGCCCGTTTGGGTGCAATAAATAATGTCTCTCTTTACTGATTAGATAATGGGAGTAGTAGTAGAAAAATAGCAGAAATAGGCACAGTTGTGCAGTATGTTACCAAGTACGCTTCACCCAATGGTTGTATATAGTCAGTAACAATTTAGATAGTAGTTGTAAAGCAAAGTTTTTAATTGGTTCTTCCCCTTTAACTTTATGAAGTTATTTAGTGATGTCCATACCTGACCACATTTCTGCAGTCTGAGGTAACTGCACATGCATACTAACCTTAAGTGGGCTAGGAGGGGCCAGGAGAGTAGAAAACACTTAGTTTGGGTAAAGAGAGCACAGATTCATTGAGGACATCATCAGGGTAAGATGTCTTGCTACTATCACCCATCACCTCTCTATGTATCATATGGGCGTTGACGGAATGCTATGTTGGGCACTGGGATGGAGCCCTATATATATATATATATATAATCATAGTTTAGTAAACTCTTTATGCATTTTAGTCGTGTTAAGTCTATTTTTTCCCAAACTTTCAATCTCACGATAATACAGTAGTCCTCCCTGAGTCTCTCTTTAAGTTCACTTTACAATCTTCGCAACTGTCCACAGACATAAAATTCCGTTCGCATTTACTCCGTCTGCATTTCACAGTTGCAGGGTGCGGATCTTAGATCTGGATTGCCAGTCTGCTTCAAAGTGTGGTGGGCACCAAAGCATATACCCTTTCCACAGCAGTAAAGTCTTATTGCCCTAAACGTGTGCTACATTTGTGTCTGAAACCAGAAAGCCTAGAGCCATCAAAACCTATCTGTTAATGTCTGATCTCTTTCCCTCAGGGGTAGCCTTTTAGTTAAATTGTTCTTTGACAGGTTTTCAGTCTCAGAAATGGTGTTTCCTGGATGAGGCTTCTCTTTGGGTCTACTTGGCAGGAGCTCCGACATATAGGTCTTTACTCTAGCTTGGCTCAGCTAAAACTCTGTACTAGCTAGGGGTGGGACAGCCCCTCACCATGGAAACTAGGCAAAACTTCCAGTGTTAACTGTTTGCTGTCTATACACAACCATTTAGGATACACAGTGCATAAAAACACAAGTATTTTAACAATAAATCACAACATTTTCAACTGTTGAAAATAATTAACTTTAGCAGTGATCACTGAGAAATGTTTAATTTAACCCCTTGAAGACAGGTCCAATCTTGTCAAGAGCATTTGTTTTATTTTTCCTCTTTCCTTTCCAGCTGGTATAACTTTTTATTTTTGTTTGACATATCTGCATGAGGCATTGTGTTTTGCAAGACAAGTTGGACTTGTCTATGTTAATCACTAGTGTTGAGCGAATCCACAAATCCGGATTTCCTTGTGCTTTATGGTAACAAATAGTTTTTCTTAGAAAATGGCAGCTGCACAGTGAAAGTAAGAAGCCTGGAAACGCAAGATCACACATAATGCCATGCAGCAAGCCAATCTGCTGTTAGCCATAATGCGCAGCCATTTCACTGTGAGCTGAGTATAGGGAGAGACATGAAAAGCACTCTTGGACAGTGTTGCTGAAAACAGTTTTAAAAAGAATATTATTATAGGGAGAGTGCAGGGACTGCAATGGTGGATTAACATGGGTGCATTCGGTCAGCAGCACCGGGCCCAGCATCGCTGGGGGCCCAACACCGACCCGAACGCCCACATACTGCGTCAGGGCATGGGAGTGCATAGTTTTTTCCAGTGTGTGCCAACTTTGGCGGGCAGAGCAGGACATATTACTGTGGGGACAAATCACTTTGGGGGGCAGTTCGGGGCAGATTATTACATGAGGGCAAATCACTTCATGGGGGCAGTGTGGGGGTAGATTATTACATGGGGCAAATCACTTCATGGGGAGCAGTGGGAAATTACTATATGGGGGCATTGTGAGGTGCATTTTTATTACAGGGACATATTAGGGGATGTTATTTTTGGGGACATTCTTGACAGCTCCTTTGGAAAATGAAAGGTGGAATCTGATTGGTTGCTATGGTCAACAAAGACAGTTCTACTTTACACCAGTTTGATAAATGACCCGAATTAAGAGAAATCTAATGTGTCTGTGTAACAAACTCTGTAGAGATGAGATGCGCCTGAACAATTTGTCATGGCAGTCTGGGTCAAATGGAGGAGAAGAGGAAAGAGAAGGTCTACATGACAGGAGATGTCTCTGGATGTAAGAGGTATGTAGTGTTGTATTGTCCTCCAAGTCTTTTTATCATAGTCATAAGTATTTTAAATTTGGCAACTAAAATTTTAATTTGTAGATGTCACCTGCAGTCCTATGTAACTAAATAACAGCTATAACTTTCTTTGTGCAGATAATGTAGTAGATGTTCCCCACATAAAACAAAATAATTCACTGTGTTATGTGGGGTATTACATAGGACTGCAGATAACATATATGACATCTGAGTTATGAGATTGGTGGCGGTCTGACTCCTTGGCAACCCGCCAATCAGCTGTTTGAGGAGACCGCGATGTTCCAGTGAGCGCTGCAGCCTCTTTGATTCTTACCAAACACATCGCTGTCCATTTGATAGCACTGTGCTTGGTATTGCAGCTCAGCCCCAATCACTCAGAAGGGACAGAGCTGCACCTGGGCCATGTGACCGATGAATGTGATGTCATATGGCGTAGGAAGAGACTGTGGTGGTCACAAAGAACCTCAGCCTCTTCATACAGAAAAAATTTAAACCAAAATGGAGGAAGCGGCCCGAGTTGGGTAGACAGCCCGGGCCTATCATCTGCTCCTGAGGGACAGTGCAGGGAGATTGTATGGAGAGTTTTTAGATTGTATGGAGAGCATAGGGAGACAGCAGGGAGACTGCAGGTTGAGTGTAATTGCCGCATGCATCTTGTTCAACTGCTCCAACATTTATAGTTAATCGGTTACTTTACTGATATACTTACTATGCCCCAAGATACCTTTACATGAGGTTCAGACGATTACACCGTGGGTGTGTTTAAGCACGCCACTCAAGTTATCGCTTTGTGTAAATGCAACTGTCTTCTTTACAAATGATGGTATATGCAATCGAAATTACAATTTTGGGAACCATAATCAGCGCATCTAAAGAGGCATTGTTGAAATGTTCACTACGCCAAGAAACAACTTGTTCATCGCTCAATCTTACCAATCATCTGCTCATGTAAAGCTACCTCAACTTCTAAGCCTTCACACTGACATTAGGCCATCAAGTGGGATGAATATGATTAGCCACTTCCAGACCGGGCCATTTACCCCCTTCCTGACCTGATGTGTCTCTTTATGTGGTAATAACTTTGGAACGCTTTTACTTATCCAAGCCTTTCAGAGATTGTTTTCTTGTGACACATTGTACTTCATGTTAAGAGTAAATTTGAGTCAATATGTCTTACTTTTATTTGTAAAAAAAAATCTAAAAGTTAACGAAAATGTGAAAAAATTCACTGTTTTCTAAATTTGAATCTCTCTGCTTTAAGACAGATAGTGATGCCTCATAAAATATTTATGAATTAACATTCACCATATGTCTACTTTATTTTTGCATCATTTTAGTAATGTAATTTTATTTTTTTAGGACGTTAGAAGGTTTAGAATTTTAGAAGCAATTTTTGAGATTTTTGAGAAAATTTCCAAAGTATTTTTAGGACGAGTTTTAAGGACGAGTTCAGTTCTGAAGTCCCTTTGTGAGGCTTACATAATAGAATCAACCCATAAATGACCCCATTTAGAAATGACACCCCTCAAACCATTCAAAACTGGTTTTAGAAATGTTGTTAACCCTTTAGGTATTACACATTTCAAAATGTCACTTTTTTTTCAGATTTTCCATTTTAATAAATTTTTCCTGGAACACATCAAGGGTTAACAACAAAACAAAACTCAATATTTATTACCTTGATTCTGCAGATTGCAGAAACACCCCATATGTGGTCATATAACGCTGTTTGGGCATACGACAGGGCACAGAAGGCAAAGTGCGCCATTTGGTTTTTGGTTGGCAGATTTTGCTAGAATGGTTTTAGGGCGTTATGTTGCATTTGAAGAGACCCTGAGGTAACCCCAATAGTGAAAACCCCCAAAAAGTGACCACATTTTGTAAACTACACCACCCAAGGAATTTTTAAGGGGTGTAGCGAGAACTTCACTCAACAGATGTTTCATAGAATTTTTAATACTTTCTTTTTTTTTTTACAAGAAAATGGTTCTTTAGGACCAAACTTTCTTTTTCACAAAAGATAACAGGAGAATATCCCCCCCCCAATTTGCTACCCACTTTCTCCTGAATACAGTAACACCCCAGTTGTGGTCGTAAGCTGTTATTTGGGGATATGCCAGGGCTCAGAAGGGAATAAGCGGCATCTGGTCATGGTTTTTAAGAGCAATAACTTTTTTATTTTTTGTTGAATGAGCTGCATGAGTTTTTAGTTTGTGCCAGACAAGCTGTAGTTTTTATTGGCACCATTTTGGGGTACATTTGTCTTTCTGGTTGCTTTTTATCTCCCTTTTGGGAGGTGAAGTCACAAAAAAAAAAGCTGTTTGGTGTCATTTTTCTATTTTATTTTTACACCGTTCACTTAATGGGGTAGATCATGTAATATTTTTATAGATCCGGTCTTTACGGATGCGACAATACCAAATATGTCTAGTTTTTTTATTTTTACGTTTTACACAATAAAAACATTTTTAGAAAAAATTTAAATATTTTTGTGTTGCCATTTTCATAGAGCCATGTTTTTTTTCATTTTTCTGGCTATAGTCTTGTGTGAGGGCTTGTTTGTTGCGGGATGAGGTGACGTTTTTATTGCTACCATTTTGGGGTACATACGACTTTTGATTGATTGATATGTTTTTGTGAGGCGAGATTACTAAAAAGACTGTTTTGAAATAAGTTTTATTTTTTTACACCGGTCACTTGATGGGGTAGAGCATATGATATTTTGCAGAGCCAATCGTTAAGGAAATATGTCTATTTTTAATAATTTTTTACATTTTGCACAATAATGTTCTTCTGTTACAAATTTCATAGAGCCATATTTTTTTTTTTTTTCTGGTTATTTTATAGCTTTTATTGCTACCGTTTTGGGGTACATACGACTTATTGATTGATTAACATTATGTTTTTTGGGAGGTGAGCTCACTGAAAAATTTGTTTTGGTTCATGTTTATTTATTTATTTATTTTCTTTACGGCGTTCACCTGATAGGGTATATCATATACTATAATTATAGAGCTGGTCGTTGCGGATGCAGTGGTACCAAATATGTCTATTTTATTTTTTTTATTCTATTTTTTAAATAACAGATTTGGGGGAATTTTTTTAATGTGAAACTTTTTTTATTTTTCAAAACACTTTATTTTTTAAATTTTTTATTTTACACTTTGTGTCCCCCTCTGGGCACATTTAACTTCTTTTTTTTTAACTATTGATTTCTCCTGTAACTTGGGCTTACATAGTAGCCCCAGTTACAGGGGAAATACATCCCACAGAGAAGCTGTACAGCATAATACAGCGCTGTACAGCCAAAGTGCAAAAGTTCTGTAACGTCCATTCAGAGATAAACCCGATCGCCTAGGACGTTTATAGTCAATGGGCAGTCGGGAAGAGGTTAAGCAGAGTTGCCTGGGTATACCTGATTTATCGCCATTCAGAATTCATTCATTCAGAACAAATCGAATTTCTTGTCGAAGGGCGAATCGGCAGAATCAAATTTTTCAAAACTTCTCTCATCTCTGTTAGGCCCCTTTCACATCTGAGTTTTTCCTTTCCATCCTAGAGTTCCGTCCTTGGGGCTCTAGGACGGAAAGATACTGATCAGGATTATCCTAATGCATTCTGAATGGAGAGAAATCCGTTCAGGATGCATCAGGATGTCTTCCGTTCAGTATGTGAATGTTTTTTGGATGTTGACAAAACCGCAGCATGCTGCGGATTTGTCTCCGTCCAAAAATCCGGAAGACATGCCGTAACGCCGTACCCGGAATTAATGTCCACTAAAAAGCATTAATCCGGATCTGGCTTTAAGCTAAACGTCGTTTCGGCGCATCGCCGGATCCAACGTTTAGCTTTTGTGAATGGTTACCATGGCAGCCAGGACGCTAAAGTCCCGGCTGCCATGGTAAAGTATAGTGGGAGGCAGGGGAGAAGTATACTTACCATCCTGTGCGGCTCCCGGGGCGCTCCACAATGACTTCAGAGCACCCCATGAGCATGGATCACATGATCGCATGGATCACGTGATCCATGCGCGTGGGGCGCTCTGATGCCATTGTGGAGCGCCCCGGGAGCCGCACGGACTGTAAGTATCTGCTCCCCTGGCTCCCCACTACTTACTATGGCAACCAGGACTTTAGTAGCGTCCTGGCTGCCATAGTAACACTGAAAGTATTTTGAAGACTGATCAGTCTTCAAATGCTTTCAGTTGTCTTGTATTGTAACGGATCCGGCGGGCATTTCCGGCGACGGAAGTGCATGCCGGATCCTCACAACGCAAGTGTGAAAGAGGCCTTAATCACATGAAAGAGTCACAGTAATTCATATACACCATAGCTGTACATATTCATGTGAATGAAACCTGTAACTTATGTGGGTTGCTGCGACTCCATATTATGTTTTGATGGTCTGAGGAACAAGGACCTCGGCTTGCTGTCACCCAACTATTAGCTATCTAGAAGAAAGATGTGCTTATGAGTTTTGCTGTTTTGTACTTTGGTGCTATGTTTTATATATTAGCTGTAGGAGAGTACCTGGGGTGGTAATAGACGGTAGGTACGTGCCACCGGGGTCCTGGTCCCGGTGGAGTAAGAGCCGGAAAAAGTGTGTTTTGCAGCGGTTATGCTGTTAACACAGCGGATCCGGCCGGCTCTTACTGGGAGCAGGCAGATATGCGGGTGGGTGCCTGTCTCCCCACGGTCCAGGCCAGGTTTTGCAGGGAGGGTTTAAAACCTGACCAGCAGCAAGGGTGTGGTGTGGAAGCTGTTGCTCTCTTGCTGTGAGAGTGAGAGGTGAAGGTGAGCTGGGCTGTGCTGTGTACTGAGGCCTGTAAAGGACTGTGCGGGGAACCCCAGCTGAAGCCAGGAGGGATCCGTATTCCGTGGCTAGAAGCCGGACCCAGGGGCTTGCTTCCCCAAGGAGAAAGAGGTGACATTACTCCTGGCTTTAAATAGACTTTTCTTGATGTGATGGAACCAGGCCTCAAGTAGCCTGCAGCTGGTTTGGGACTGAACTATTGTTTTGCCGTTGTGTGTGACCACCCTCCCTATGAACTGCACTGCCTTTTCACTTGTGTTCACCGTGTGAATAAAGAAAGCACCGTTTAACACCAAGACCTGTCTGTGTTGCCTCTATACTGCACTCGCTACCACTGCCTACCAGAGCGGATCCCCACATAGCATTTCACTTATATTTTTGCTTTTGCAAAAATGCAGAAAAAAGCTATTCTGTTGTAGTTTAATTTCTTTTATGGCATACACCAATCATTATAAATGATGCTATGAATTTATTTTACAGGCTGCTACGATCTTAACAATACGATTTTCAAATCTTTTTATTTCAGGTTGACATAAGAAGGAGTACATACAGCATCATTTACAGCAAGTCTTCGGTAAAAGTCCCAACAATCAGAGTAGTATATAGTAGCTATTACGTCAAACTTCCGACACCAGTCGGTTTTTAGAAGGGGAATGAGGGGGAAAAGAGAGGGAAAGGATGAGTTATGATCGATTAGTAGTACAGAAACCATAACTTGACTCCTTGCAAACCGTAAGGTGAATAGAACATAACAGTAGCCCAACATGTTCACCTCTCCTCCACAGTTAGTGGAGTTAGAATCCAAGCAAGCACGTTGCGCGCAAGGACCCCTGCTGAACCCTCAAGTAGGATCATATCCCTGAGAATGGCGGATTGTTTAGTCAGACACGCATCTGATACCAGGAAGTGAGTTGAAAACATTCCTGGATGCATCTTCTTACCTGGAGGGCGATATATCTATGAAGCTCTCCCAGCATGCAAAGAATTGCATGCGGGTTTGCCAGGAGAGTAATTTGTAACGAGCAATGAGGGTGTAAATTTTTGAGAAGCCGCATCTTTGCCAAGCCCGCCAGGTTGACATCAGTTAGATGTTCTCTATGGCCCGCTCTGGAATCTCGCCATATGGGGTATGGAATAAATTGGTCAGAGCCAGTCTGGGCATAAATGACTGTTACTTACACCTGTTTGAGAACATGGATGTATGATGTATCTAGTCTATTGCCATTCTCATCAGAGCTGCGATATTATAAGCCCTGATGTTGGGAAAGTTCAGCCCGCCGTTCAGCCTAGGTTATTGTAAAATAATATAAGGTATCCTGGGGCGATGACCATGCCAGATAAATTTGTGGTATAAGCAGTTAATTTTCTTCTCATCTCTGGGGCGTAAATATACTAGTAGGGAATGTAGAAGATATAGCAGGCGAGGAAATTCCACCATCTTAAGAAGGTATGCCCGCCCCATGTACGACAAAGGATGATGTTGCCAGCCTGCTAGTGTGTCCTCTAGCGTATGCACATAGAGCGCAATATTTGCATTATATAGCTTACCAGGTGACTTGGTAATCTGTACCCCCAGGTATGATATAGAGTGCGAGCGCCATTGAAAGGGGAAAGGAGCAGTCTATTTCGGTCTTGTGGGCCCTTTAAGGAGCAGAACTCGGATTTATCGAGGTTAAGGGTGTAACCCGAAAGCTGTCCGATATCTATAAGGTCTTGTAGTGTTTGTGGGAGTGTGGTTTCTGGGTGTTTAGGAATTAATAACAATATATATCGTCGGCAAATGCGGCCAGGGCGACTGGAAGACAGTCGGCTTGTTGAGAGGTGTTGAGTGGTTGTAGATAATGTAGAAGGGGTCTAAAGAGATATTAAAAAGTAGAGGGGAAAGAGGGCATCCCTGCCTGGTGCCCCTAAAAATGTCTAGATGTCCAAACCGTCTGTGAGATAATGCGGCGTTCAAAAAGGGCCATGGCACTTCGTCAAATGCCTTTTCGTCATCTAGACTTAGTAGTAGGGTGGGGGGCCATTATTATTTTGTGTCTCAAGTGTGGCAGCTATGGCTGCCCTGATGTTTTTGACAGATTGTCTAGATTTAATGAATCCTCTCTGGGAGGGGTGTATGATTGTGGCAGTGACACGTCCATGTTGGGCTTGGGAGTATTGCCCTGGAGTCTAAAAACAAAGCATGTTGTGTATATTTGGAATTATACAGCTGAGTCAGTATAGGAATGATCTCAGGGTTGAGCATTTTGTAATATTTATTACAGAGCCTGTCAGGACCTGGGGCCTTGTTATTAGGCAAGAAGGAGATCACATTTTGCACCTCAGTTACCGTTATAGCTGCGTCTAGGGCTGTCTTTTGGTCCTCCGTAAGAGTTGAAAGGTCAAGAGAATCGAGAAAGGAGTCTATCTTGTCCGGATATGTTGGGGCAGCCCTGTAAAGATCCTTATAGTACCAGTGAAATATATCCCTAATCTTCCCTGTCTCAGTTGTGGTACTTGCAGAGGCAGGGTTGTACATGGAGTGGATATTTATATGTTTAGTACGGTTTTGGCATAGACGTGCCGGGAGACGTCCCGGCCTGTTTGTTTCTCTGTAATATCTATTTTGATTCAGCCGAGTCAGCCAAACTGCCTGGTTTGGACAAATGATTCTAGTACCTGTTTGGTTTCTTCATATACTCGTTTCATATAAGAGGAAGGGGAATGTATATATGACTGCTGGCCTTTGAGTAGGTGTCTATGTAGGGAGGAGAATTTTTCAGCCACCTTTTTGCTTTTCAGGGTTATGTAGACGATGATATGACCTCCGAGGAACGCCTTAGAGGTTGCCCATAAAAGTGGCAGTTTATCTAAGTGTTCAATATTATCATCCACAAAATTGGCCAGTGTATTTTAAGGTATTCATGGAACTGATCTTAACAATACCAAATGTGTGCATATTGTTTTACTTCTTGGGACTTACAGTTAATAAAGTTTTTATTTATTGTAAAAGAAAATATATGCTTTTGTTTTTTATTGATTTTTTAAATCAGATTTTATATTCATTTGACTTTTTAATTATAATAAGTATTCCATATCAACAGGGAATATTGTCAGATGGATCTGCGATCCTTCAATGGACAATGGTCTATCTGCCTATACTAGGTATGAGCCCTGATTGCCTCCCAGGGATTGCCTATGCAATGGTCAAAGGGTGGTACTGGGGGTGATACCAAACAGAGAAAATCCAGCAGCTCGTCCATAAATTCTCTTTTTTAGATCACATTAAAAGCATAACATCTGTTTAGTACATCATGGCCTACACGTTTCGGACAGACACATGCTATCCCCAGTCATGTCACTAGGGGGTGAATAGTGCATTACGTAGTTTTTGTATTTGAGTCTGCATTACATTAATAAATCTGATGCTATCTTGACCTCCCTTAGTCACACATTTGTTTCTTTTTTGTTTTGTTCAAAGTGCATTTGAACATTAATTGCTAAAACCTGAGTGAAGACTCTTTATTATGGCAAGAACACCCACATGCCAACATTGCAGGCCTCTTCATAACTTTGAAGTATCCAGCGCGCTGAAACAGACGTAGCAAAAAAAGGTAAATGAGACGGGCCTACTGACCCGTCCCTTGCCCGCCCATGCCATGCCCACTTTTTTAGACCTGGCGGAAGTCGCAGATTGCGGCACAACTAACCATTGTGCTTCAATCTGCACCTGAAATACATCTAATTTAGGCGTATTTCACCTTAATAAATGACCCCCAATTCTCCATTGTGGACTCACTCATTTTTGATTCATTCAGACTATAAATACCATGTACTCAGTATTTCATGCCCCAAGCTCAATAACACATACCAACATAGTTACCAACACTGTAAGTCCTGGCCTAGGATTGCGTCCAAGCTTGATGAAACTGGCAACTTATAGGCAAGATAACATAAGCTGATAATGTTTCTCAGGACAGACTGATTTTGTCAATTCAGGCCCCAAAAATTAGGGTTTCATTCCCTGCAAATTTGGGGTTATTAGCACCTGTATCAATAGCGAAGCTCATCAACCATTTTTGAATAAAGGAATGTTACCCGTTTGCCACGACCTGACTATTATGTATGGAATTGTCTAAGTGAATTTTAAAATATCTTTACAGATCAGCATGAGTACCAAATGGTCAGTATCATTTTGCTGCAGATGAACAGTGGTTAAAAGCCATTCCTAATCATTTTAAAGCATGCACCTAGAGAATTAAAGGTCTCATGTGCGATAAGTAATGTGTATCAAAGAAACAAGATAAAATAAAAAGCCATACTAAATTAGAGAAAAAAAATCGAATTCTCTCCAAAGTAAAATTTTGTCACAGCTGTCCTTGCTTGCAATAAGTTTGAGGCTCAGAACGGCATAGGAACCAAATCTCCACTGGCTCACCTCCACTGTCAGGGTAAGCACGACATCCCTGTGGTCCTCTTATTGAACTTGATAAAATAATCAGTGTCCAATCCATTATTACCATGTTAAAAAATCTCTCAAATGTATTGACTGACATCATTTTAACCACACAAATAGACATCCAATTTAAAAAAATCTTGACTTCTGTTTAGGCATCATGGTCATATTCATGTTTTCTGTGGTAATTTCTATATAACTTAAAATGGATGTAGAAACCTGATAAAACATACCCTAAATAGTTCCATAAACCCTACTACATATTGAGCTTTGAAGCAGATGGATGGTCACTGCACCTCTGCTAAACGGAGGTACATCAGCAGAAAAGGCTTTCATTTTAACGGCAGTATCGGAATTGGATCAATGCTAATTGGTAAAAGGTCGCCTTCTCCCATGATTCACATTTTCTGCTTCATTGAATGGATAGACATTGGCGTGTCAGGCGAGAAACATCACAGAGCAAACACCTTTCAACAATTCTAAAAATGGATTAATCACCACAAACTAAAATAAAAATTAAAAATGAAATGAGACCATGTGTTGCCAAAACTACGTATGTCTGCACAACCATGTCTGCAACATAAACCTCTATTGGGGTATTGGATAGATGATACGGTATATGTTCGTGTAAGGACCAAAATTTGTATTTAGCCCCAATTCGTATTGTAACGGCAATACATGTAATAATAGGGATTGAGACTTTTACTCTAGACTATAGCGGTAGTCTAGAGTAAAAATGATCCTGTTGAATCTCAATACCAGCAAGAATGATTATAGCAGCAATGGTAGTCTATAGTAGATCCTGATAAACAGCTGCAAAAAGAAGATAATTCGCAATACCAGCAGCTAGGCTCCTAAAAGTCAACAGTGAGGATCCTAAGGCTACGTTCACACGACGACAATTGTCGCGGGACATTTTGTAGCACTATTGTCGCGCGACAATTTTTATAATGGGAGTCTATGGTGTCGCATTGCGACATGCTGCGACTGCGACGCGACAGTCGCAAAAAATCCATTCAAGGTGGGTTTTTCTGCGACTGTCGCGTCGCAGTCGCAGCATGTCGCATGTCGCAATGCGACACCATAGACTCCCATTATAAAAATTGTCGCGCGACAATAGTGCGACAAAATGACGCGCGACAAATGTTGCAGTGAAGTTGTGCCTTATTTGTCGCGCGACTTTTTGTCGCGCGACAGTTGTCGTCATCTGAACCTAGCCTAAGTGTCAGTTCTGAATAGTCCAATGATTCATAATAACCTTAATCCAACAGAAGCGATGTAGCTCAGACCATGTGCAGCGGCGTCCCGCTGCTACCCTCGATCAGCAGCGTCCCACTGAAACTTAGTACTTGGTATATACCTGTAAAGCCGGCATAAGTATTGGAACGGTCTTACTGGAGTCCCGACTGTATACCGACCTCGGTATATTGGTGATCGATGTCCTCCAAGCTGTTTGTTCTTGACCGCGCTGGTGGGATATTACACGTGCGCCTCCTTGTGCCGAAGCGATCTCTGTGATACAGCCACCTGTCATGCGGCCTTCCCGATCCCCTTCTTCAGTGGTAATCAGACCCCCCAAAAACCACTCTCAAATATGGAGGTCAAAATAAGTCCAAAAAACCGGCATGGATTCGGACCCGGAAGTCCTATAATAATCACTTCCCAAATAGGTATATTCTCTTAAAGGTGTACACTGCCATTTTTCTCATCACTTTATTTTTAGTTTGCAATCAGGTATCCAAAAATCGTTACATACATTTGCAGGTTTATGGACGATCTTTCAATTGACATAAAAAACACAAAAAGGTCCATTGCGATATCAATGCGTTTCTAATGCGTTTGCCAGTAATGGCTGCTTTAATAATAAAAACTGCTGTACTGAAAAAATAGTAAATAAAAATGTCCTTTATTGTAGAAATATATATAAAGGGGTTAATAAAAAATTGTGATCGAAATGTATGTAAAATATTTTAAAACATTTTTGCAAAATATTATGGAACAATGCAAAAACTCTATAACAATATTTTGATGGAATTAATATGCTGGTAGAATAAATATGACGAAGGCCCGCCTTCGAGGGGGACCCCATCGAGCTACAAATACACTCGGTGGGGCTCACCCTCAAAGAGAGGCCCACACCAGGCCTACAGGAAACCAAACAGTTCGTATTCCGCATTTAGTCATCCTGGAATCATGGTTTCCATTTAAAAAATCCTTTGCGTCTCTAACCTCGACATTTTGCTGATATGATTTCTCTCCAGTTTCTGGTAACTTTGTCTATAGCGACGAATTTTAAACCTGACGGATCACTGTTGTGGGCAACTTTAAAATGTTTTGACAGTGAGTGGGTTACCAAGCCTTTTAATATTAGCTATGTGTTCTGCAAGGCGTTTTTTAAAGGCCTCTTGGTCCTGCCAATATATTGTCTTTGACATGGACATTCAATAATGTAAATGACGTTCTCTGAGTAGCAGGACAAAAATTATTTTATACTATGTCTATAACCATTCGTTGTTGAAATTATTTTGTTTGTTTGTCGTGCAAAAGAGGTCAATTTACAGTTTCCGCATTGGCCACATCTAAAAACCCACATAAGTTGCTCCAACTTTGTACAGTCATCTTCTTTTGAGTATTTTCTTTTATAGTTGGTGCTACTTTATTGCCCAAACTAGGTGCTTTTGTAAATGTAATTAACAGTTTAGGGGGCATAATAGTACCTACTACCTTATCTTTTTTATTATATCCCAGTATTTGTAAATTATATTTTTTACTTTTCTATAATCGCTGCTATATGGTAATATTATTCTCAATTGATTTTATTTTCCTTCATTTGCAACTTTCCATGTTCCTTACTTTGGTTAGACCTCCATCCGAAATTTCTTCAGGGTATTTTATTTCTAAAAATTGATTTTTCATTTTTTCAGCTTCCCACTCAAACTGCTCTTCAATTGTGCAATTACTTTTCAGCCTATAAAATTGGCCCTGGGGAATATTCACAAGTCAACTAGGTAAGTAACAACTGTTATATAAAATGTAACTGTTACGTGCTGAAGGTTTAATGAATGTGCAAGTGTTTAATTTTTTGTTTTCAACTAAAAAATTTTAATCTAAAAATTCCAAGTTTTCTTTGCTAGTAGTGCCAGAGAATTTTAAATTAAGGTTATTATCATTAATCGTCTCTAAAAAAAATGTTTATTGTTCTTGTCCTGATCGCAAAATAAAAAACACGTCATCAATATATCTCTGCCAGAGCACCAGGTCCATCCCCAGTCTAGGGGCCACTAGTTGTTCTTCCCAATCAGCCATAAATAAATTTGCGTAACTGGGGCGAACCTGGTGCCCATGGCAGTTCCCCGGGTTTGCAAATAAAAATCACCGTTGAAATTAAAATAATTATGAGACAAGATAAAATCGATACCTTAAATTAACCACATCAGCCCCCCTAGCTTAAACACCCTTAATGACCAGGCCACTTTTTACAATTCTGCACTACACTACTTTGACTGTTTATTGCTCTGTCATACAACTTACCACCCAAATGAATTTTACCTCCTTTTCTTCTCACTAATAGAGCTTTCATTTGGTGGTATTTCATTGCTGCTGCCATTTTTACTTTTTTTTATATTAATCAAAAATGACCAAAATTTTTGCAAAAAAATGACATTTTTCACTTTCTGTTACTACATTTCTATATAAATTTTTCTCTAAATTTATTGTTCTACATGTCTTTGATAAAAAAAAAAATTCAATAAGTGTATATTTATTGGTTTGGGTAAAAGTTATAGCGTTTACAAACTATGGTGCAAAATAGTGAATTTCGGCATTTTGAAGCAGCTCTGAATTTCTGAGCACCTGTCATTTTTCTTCAGGTGATAGAATGCCAGGATAGTATAAATACCCCCCAAATGACACCATTTTAGAAAGAAGACACCCCAAAGTATTCGCGGAGGGGCATGGTGAGTTCATGTATCATTTAATTTTTTTTCACAAGTTAGCGGAAAATGACATTTTCTGAGGAAAAAAATTATAATAAAGTTTTCATTTCTGCTAACTTCTGGCAAAAAAAAAAAAAATCTCCCACGGACTCACTATGCCGCTCAGTGAATACCTTGGGGTGTCTAATTTCCCGAAATGGGGTCATTTATGGGGTGTGTTTACTGTTCTGGCATTTTGGGCGGGGCTAAATAGTGAGAAGCCCTGTAAACCCTAAAGGTACTCGTTGGAATTTGGGCCCCTTTAAGCACCTAGGCTGCAAAAAAGTGTCACTCATGTGGTATCGCCGTACTCAGGAGAAGTAGGGAAATGTGTTTTGGGGTGTATTTTTACATATACCAATGCTGGGTGAGATATGGGTGAAATATCTCTGTAAATTGACAACTTTGTATAACATTTTTTTTAAAGTTGTCATTTACAGAGATATTTCTCACACAAAGTATGGGTATATATAAAAATACACCCCAAAACACATTGCCCTACTTCTCCTGAGTACGGCGATACCACATGAGTGACACTTTTTTGCAGCCTAGGTGCTTAAAGGGGCCCAAATCCAACGAGTACCTTTAGGTTTTACAGGGCTGCTAACTATTTAGCCCCGCCCAAAATGCCAGAACAGTAAACACACCCCATAAATGACCCCATTTCGGGAAATTAGACACCCCAAGGTATTCACTGAGGGGCATAGTGAGTCTGTGGGAGATTTTATTTATTTTTTGGCAGAAGTTAGCAGAAATGAAAACTTTATTATTATTTTTTTTTCCTCAGAAAGTGCGATTTTCCGCTAATTTGTGAAAAAAAATTTAATTATACATGAACTCACCATGCCCCTCCGCGAATATTTTGGGGTGTCTTCTTTCTAAAATGGTGTCATTTGGGGGGTATTTATACTATCCTGGCATTCTAGCACCTGAAGAAACGTGACAGGCGATACCACAAGTGTGACACTTTTTTGCAGCCTGGGTGCACAAAGGGGCCCAAATTCCAATGAGTACCTTTAGGAAAAAAATATTGGAATTGGAATTAGGGCCCCTTTGCGCATCTTGGCTGCAAAAAAGTGTCACACATGTGGTATCGCCGTACTCAGGAGAAGTAGGGCAATGTGTTTTGGGGTGTATTTTTACATATACCCATACTGTGTGTGAGAAATATCTCTGTAAATGACAACTTTTAAAAAAAGTTTATACAAAGTTGTCAATTTACAGAGATATTTCTCTCACCCAGCATGGGTATATGTAAAAATACACCCCAAAACACATTTCCCTACTTCTCCTGAGCACGGCGATAGCACATGAGTGACACTTTTTTGCAGCCAAGATGCGCAAAGGGGCCCTAATTCCAATTCCAATATATTTTTTTTTTTTTACAAAGTCTCATATTCCACTAACTTGTGACAAAAAAATATTTTTTACATGAACTCACCATACCCCTCACGGAATACCTTGGGGTGTCTTCTTTACAAAATGTGGTCACATGTGAGGTGTTTGTACTGCCCTGGCATTTGAGGGTCTCCGCAATCATTACATGTATGGCCAGCATTAGGAGTTTCTGCGATTCTCCTTATATTGAGCATACGGGTAATGAGATTTTCTTTTTCCGTTCAGCCTCTGGGCTGAAAAATGAACGGCACAGATTTCTTCATTCGCATCAATCATCGTGATGAAAATCTCTGCCAAAATCAGTGACTGCGGTGCGGTGGGCTGGGCGCTAACTACCTAACAAGTAGTTAACTAACTGGCGGTGATAAGGGACCCTTATGCCCCATTCACACGTCCGTCAATTCTGTTTGCGGAATGGAATTGCAGACCCATTCATTTCTATGGGGACAGACTTTGTCCCGCTCGGATCTGGAATTGCGGATCCACACTTCCGGGTCTGCACTTCCGCTCGCAAAAATATAGAACATGTCCTATTCTTGTCCGCAATTACGGACAAGAAAAGGCACTTTCTATATAGTTCTGGCAATGTGCGGATCTGCAAAATGCGGAAGGCACATTGCCGGTGTCTGTGTTTTACGTGGATCCGCAAAACACATATGGACGTCTGAATGGAGCCATACAGGGGGTGATCAATGACAGGGGGTGATCAGGAGTCTATATGGGGTGATCAGGGGTTAATAAGGGGTTAATAAGTGACAGGGGGTGTAGTGTGGTGCTTGGTGCTATTATTATTAGCTACCTGGTCCTCTGGTGGTCGATCCCAGCAAATGGGACCATCAGAGGACCAGGTAGCAGGTATATCAGGCGCCTCTCGCGCCCGCGCCAACGAGGTGTAATTGGGCCGCCGTGATCACGCGATCCTGCGTGCGGCGGTCCAGAGCAGGTTAAAAATCTATCTGTTCGGCTGCCACTCTTCCTTCCTGTACTAACTGAGCTTTCACGGCTTTTTTCCCTTGTTCGTGATCTATAATCGTATATAAGGATTGGACATCCAATGAGCCCATAATCCAATGGCCTTCAAATTGTATATTTTCTATTATTTTAATTATTTGTGTTGTATCCTTAACATATAAGGGAATCTCTTTAACCCTCGGTTGAGTAGAATATCAATATATTTAGAAAGATTGGCCGTTAATGAGTCGATTCCCGAAACAATAGGACATCCCGGTGGATTGTTTTTATCTTTATGGATTTTGGGGATACAATAAAAACAGGTGTCCGTGGATATTTATTTACTATATAATTGTATTCATCAATGTTTAAAATTCCACTCTCTTTACCTGTTTTACAGAAATTCTCTAGATGGATATAAAATTGGTCAATTGGATCCTTCAACAATTTTTGGTAAGTACTCATGTCTGACAATTGGCGTGGACATTCTGTATTGTATTTTTCCACATCCTGTACTACTATTGATCCTCCCTTATCTGCTGTACGAATTATGATACTATTCACTTTCTGTAAAGTTTTCAGGGCTGTAATTTCTTGTTGTGCCAGGTTATTCCGTTTGTATTTAATATTGTTTTTGATTCTTCTTACATCATTTATTACACATTCCTTAAATGTAATAATTTCTTGACTCATTTCATTTCTCAGATACTTCTTAGACAGGTTTTTTAATGAAGTATGAGTAAAGGTATCATATTTGTCAAATAAGGGTAGCAGGGTGAAGCTACTGAACCGAGAGCACCTTGGTTGGTGAATCTACAGCCCAGTGCATCATACTATTATATACCTTTCAACCATTGCTAGTAGAACACAAGCTGGTGGTGGCAGCATTATGGTCTGGGAAATGTTTGTGCCATTTTTTTGTCCAATCATCCATGTGGAAGGCATTCTCAACTGATTTGGGTATGAATCCATCCTTGCAGATTATGTACACCCATATATGCGGATTGTCTTCCCTGGCGGATGGGATCTTCCTGCAACACAATGTGACATGTCACATGACTACAAAAGGCTGACACTGGTTGGAAAAGCATGATCAAGACTTCGAAGTACTACCCTGGCTCCCTAATTCCCCAGACTTGAACCAAATTAAGGATCTGTGGGACTACCTCGATTGTTGTGTTCACTCTATGTATCCTCCCACACGCACTCTCCAGCAGCTGTGGGTAGTGTTGAGCCGAATATTCTAATAGCAAATATTTTTTACGAATATTGACACTTCACTAATTCACAAATATTTAGAATATAGTGCTATATATTCGTAAAAATGAATATTCGTTTAATTATTATGTTTTAGTTTTTTTTTCAAATCAGAACACAAGAATAAGATACCATTAACGAAGATAGAGAATATAGCGCTATGTTCTCTATCTTCGTTAATTCTAGCAAGTCAACCAATAGGAAAGTCATAGCCCGTTCAAAGTGTCATTCGCAGTACACGAATATTACATTATAAGTAAACTTTGAACGGGTATAACTTTCCTATTGGTTGTCTTGCACGAATACGCATATAGCGCTATATTCTTTATATTCACTAATTCTAGCAAGCTAACACAATAGCAAAGTTGACTGTACCCAGCTCTAAGTTAGATGCGCGATGCGAAAATATTACTTTGCCTATTTTTGCAATAAATAAAATAATGTGTCAGTATTCTATTTATTGAAAAAAATAGGTAAAAGTAATATTTTCTCTTTGTGCATCCAACTTAAAGCTGTCTATAGGCAACTTTCCTATTGGCTTGCTAGAATTAACGAAGATAACGAATATAGCGCTATATTCTCTATATTCATTAATTCTAGCAAGCCAACCAATAGTAAAATTGACTTTTTACCCCGCTCAAAGTTCAATTCGCAATACATGAATAATTAAATCGCATATTTTTCGCGATAAATAGAATAATGACGAATATTCGATTTCAGCGAATATATGACAAATATTCATCGAATATTCGCGAAATATCGCGAAATAGAATATGGCACCTCCCGCTCATCACTAGCATGGCTCCAGATACCTGAGACAACCTACCAGGGTCTTATTGAGTCCCTCCCAGCCCACCTAGCTGTTGTCTGTGTTGCACTCGGCAGTTACTCTGGATATTAACCGATGGTCGAAATAATGTGACTCGACTGTGTAGTCATGGATTCATCTGGTGACACCCTGCATATGTGCAATATGACTAGTGGTTCATCTGCCCATAATGGCCAGACCAGTGTGCATGTGTGGGCTAACCATGGAGCGGCACACAAGTGAGATCAGGGAGGCAGAGGAGGACGTGATAGATGGAAAGAAGGGCGAGCCAGAGGGCTTAAAGACATGTCGCTTTCTGGGGACATTGCCGAGGGGCCTGGGTACTTGTGGCAGTAACGCCTCCCTGGGCACTTGCCGATTTCATTTGCATAAGTTGATAAAGTGTATTTTTCACAATCTCGGCGAGGGACACAGACAAGAGAGGTACCTTTGTAATGGAGGTCAAACAGTCTATAACCTGATCTGAGCCAGGGACGGCCTTTGGGGTGTGCGAGCTGTGTGACGCACGGGTGCCATGTTAACAGGGCGCCCGGCCCGGCAGCCGACACAGCTCGCAGACGCTACAGGCTACCAGGCCTTGGTAACAAGTGCCTGCCGCGGCCTTGGTGACAATTGGGGCGGCCGGTGTCAGGGCACAGCAGGAGATGACCGCTCCATTGCGCTCATCTCCATAGTCATCTGTACAGATGGCTGTGGGGCAGAGAAGGAAGAGGCGTGTCACCTCCCTGTTCCTTTGATAGGCTGCCAGCACTAGGCCGGCAGCCTATCAGAGGCCGGTGCAGGCGGCGTGATGACGTCATCGCGCTGCCGGAGCGGTACAGCGAGGGACACAGGTCGGAAGAGGCCTGCATCGCATCGCTGGAGGCAAGTATAAGTGTTTTTTTTTTTTTGTACAATACTAGAACATGATAGGGTGGGGGCTACTGGCACATGATAAGGGGGTGGGGCTACTGGCACATGATAAGGGGGACTACTGGCACATGATAAAGGGGGCTAATGGCACATAAGGGGCTACTGGCACATAATGGGGGCTACTGGCACATGATAAGGGGGGCTACTGGCACATAAAGGAGGCTACTGGCACATGATTGGGGGCACTCTTGCTACTGGCACATGATACGGGGTGGGCTCTGGCTGCTGGCACATGATGGTGGGGGGCTCTTATTACTGGCAGTGGCACATAGAAATTGTCTAGAGGGGGCCAAACAAAGACGTGGGTTGAAGAAATGCTTAGTGTTGTAAAATGGTTAAATATAGTGTACTGACAACATTGCTCTTGTTTCTACAACACATAAACTGACTTTGTAGATTATACTATTAAAGGGAGTCTTTCACCCCCATATGGCCATATAGAGTGTTTACTCTGCCCAATAGCACAGATATAGAAGAATGTAAGGGTACCTTTATCTTTTTCTTCATTCTTAAAGTAGGTGTAAAAACGAAGTTTAATCCTTAAGCAAATGAGCTCTTAAAGGTACCCTTACATTCTTCTATATCTGTGCTATTGGGCGGAGTAAACACTCTATATGGCCATATGGGGGTGAAAGACTCCCTTTAAAGTGGCAATGTCACTGTCTAAGAATTTGCCAAATTCGCAAAGACCACCGACAGACAGTGACATTGAAGCTGCTCTATAGTTGATCTATACCTTCACTACTGCATTTAGGTGAATCGGGGGTGGGGTGGGGGGGTTTGGGTTGGGGGGCGCCACAAGATTAGCTCGCACAGGGCACCTGAACACCTAAGGCCAGCCCTGATCTGAGCATTCTAAAATGCTGAGATTGGGTGACAGACTACCATTAACCCCTTAAGGACACATGACGTACCGGTACGTCATGAGTATATCCTATCACTGCTGCTCAGCTGGCAGTGATCGGAACAAGGTACCTGCTGAAATCATTCAGCAGGTACCTTTTTACAATGCCCAGGGGGGTCCTGTGACCCCCCTGTATCGGCGATCACTGCAAACCGCAGGTCAATTCAGACCAGCTGTTTGCAGGGCTTTCTGTGGTCTCTGATCCCCACATATCACTGAATAAAAATAAAAAAATAAAATACACTACACATATCATGTATCGCCGCATTGGTAAAAACCTGCTCTATAAAAATATCACGTGACCTAACC
Organism: Bufotes viridis; assembly: GCA_033119425.1. NCBI lineage: Eukaryota > Metazoa > Chordata > Amphibia > Anura > Bufonidae > Bufotes > Bufotes viridis. Next base: position 564,701,882 of record CM065589.1, read on the forward strand.
CCTCAAGTAAATACCGTAGAAAAAAATGGTTTAAAAACATTTTTGTCACCTTACATCACAAAAAGTAGAAAACCAAGCGATCAAAAAGGCGTATGCCTCTCAAAATAGTACCAATCAAACCGCCATCTCATCCTGCAAAAATGAGCCCCTACATAGGACAATCGCCCAAAAATATAAAAATATGGCTCTCAGACTATGGAGACAATAAAACATTATTTTTTTCTAAAATGCTGTTATTGTGTTAAAGTAAAATAAATAAAAATACAGTATACATATTATGTATCGCACGTCCGTAAAGACCTGCTCTATGAAAAATATCACATGATCTAACCCCTCAGGTAAATACAGTAAAAAAATTAAATAAGAACATTGTAAAAAATAAAAATTTTTGTCACCTCACATTACAAAAACTGTAATAGCAATCGCCGTGTCCGTAACAACCTGATCTGTAAAACTAACACATGATCCGACCCCTCAGGTGAACAAAGCAAAAAAATTATATAAATATCAGTATCAAAAGCCATTTTTGTCACCTTACATCACAAAAGTGTAATAGCAAGCGACCAAAATGTCATATGCACCCCAAGATAGTGCCAATCAAACCGCCATCTCATCCTGCAAAAATGAGCCCTTACATGAGACAGTCGCCCAAAAATAAAAAAACAATATGGCTTTCAGATTGTGGAGACACAAAAAATATAAAAAATGCTTTGTTATGAAACTGAAACAAAACCCCCAAAAGTAGTCATATTTGGTATTGTCACGTCCGTAACAACCTGCTCTTTAGAAATAGCACTCGATCTAAACTGTCAGATCAACTATGCAAAAACAAAAAATAAAAACAGTCCCAAAACAGCTATTTTTTGCAAATTTTCAATTTTTCCAGTAACAAAGCAAGGGTTAACAGCCAAACAAAACTTAATATTTATTACCCTGATTCTGTAGTTTGCAGAAACACCCCATATGTGGTCGTAAACTGCTGTATGGCCAAACAGCAGGGCATAGAAGGAAGGGAACGCCATATGGTTTTTGGAAGACAGATTTTGCAGGACTGGTTTTTAGACACAATGTCCCATTTGAAACCCCCCTGATGCACCCCTAGAGTAGAAACTCCAAAAAAGTGACCCCATTTTGGAAACTACGGGATAAGGTGGCAGTTTTGTTTGTACTATTTTAGGGTAAATATGATTTTTGGTTGCTCTATATTACACTTTTTTTGCGGCAAGGTAACAAAAAATAGAAGTTTTGAAATTTTATCTCCATTTGCCAATAACTCTTCTGGAACACCTAAAGGGTTAACAAAATCGGTTTTGAATACCATTGAGGGGTGTAGTTTCTCAGATGGAGTCACTTTTATGGAGTTTCTACTCTAGGGGTGCATTGGGAGGCTTCAAATGGGACATGGTATCAAAAAACCAGTCCAGTAAAATCCGCCTTCCAAAAACTATATGGCGTTCCCTTCATTCTGTGCCTTGCCGTTTGGCCATACAGCAGTTTACGCCCACATATGGGGTGTTTATGCAAACTACAGAATCAGGGCAATAAATATTGAGGTTTTTTTGGCTGTTAACCCTTGCTTTGTTACTGGAAAAAATGGATTCAAATGGAAAATTTTCCCAAAAATCGAAATTCTGAAATGTTTTCTCCATTTGCCATTAACTCTTGTGGAAAACCTAAAGGGTTAATGACGTTTGTAAAAATAGTAGTTTCTAGAATAGGGGTTTTGGGTGGTTTCTATTATGTAAGCCTCACACAGTGACTTCAGACCTGAACTGGTCCCTAAAAAGTGGGTTTTTGAAAATTTCTGAAAAATTTCAAGATTTTCTTCTAAACTTCTAAGCCTTGTAACATCCCAAAAAAATCAAATGGCATTCCCAAAATGATCGATACATGAATTAGACATATGGGGAATGTAAATCAATAACTTTTTTGGCAGTATTACAATGTATTATAGAAGTAGAGAAATTGAAACTTGGAAAATTGCAAATTTTTCAAAATTTTTGGTAAATTTGGTATTTTTTTATAAATAAAAATGAATTTTTCGAATCCATTTTACTACTGTCATGAAGTACAATATGTGACAAAAAACATCTCAATATGGCCTGCATAAGTAAAGACGTTTAAAAGTTATCACCACATAAAGTGACACTGTTCAGATTTGCAAAAATGGCCTGGTTCTTAAGGTGAAATATGGCCGTGTTCTTAAGGGGTTAAAGGGATTCTTCAGGCTTTTAATATTGATGATCTAACCTTAGGATAGGTCATCAATATAAGATTGGTGGTTGTCCGATACCCAGCAGCCCCTCCGATAAGCTGTATGAAGGGAAGGGGCTAGAGATGAGTTTGCAAAATTTGATACGGCTTCTTGGCTGAATTTCACAAAGAAGTAATTTGTCAAGAAGCGCAGTTCTTCTTAAGCAGTGGGCGTAATGACGGAGAATGGTGATTGCACCCCCATCATTAAACCCTTTAGATGCCACATTCATCAATGATTGCAGCATGAGAATAATAGTGAGGGCTTAAAACTTTGAAAAATAAATAATACTCACCTTATTGATTCAAGTGTAATGAGGTCACCATGGCTATCTTGATTGAAGATCCCACGTAAAATCTTGCGTGGTGAATGATGACGTCCTCACGCTGGCCGGCGTGTTGATGTCATACGTCACCGTGCACAGGATTTCACGCGGATCTTCAATCAACATGGCTGCGACAGCCTCTTCATGCTCAAATGGATAAGGTACGTATAAATTTTTTTGCCTCCATTTCAGGGAAAATTGATTGGTTACCACGAAGCACAAGGAAATTCGGCTTCACAATATATCTAATTTTCCCTGAAATTCGGATTGAAATCCACTTTGGTAACTCTGATTCGCTCTTCCCTAAAAGGGACTTAAGGAGAACTGATCAAGTGGCACTGAGAAAGAAAGAATAGTAGTTTATTAATGGATGGTAGATGGGCCACTGAAAGAGGGATTGTGCATAAAAGAAGTCTGCAAAGGCAATACTGGTGTAAGGCTCCTGGACCCACAGCATTTTGGCTGGGTTAGAAGTTTCTGTCTCTCAGTCATACCCAAGTGACCAATCAAAGGGCTGCTTTCAGGTCTGCGGCACTAAACAGCTGGTCTTTGCACACAGAAGTATTGAGAGAATTTTACCCTCGGCTAGATTGGGAAGATAGCACCATGAGCCACTGTACTGAACTCCGTATGCCAGCCTCAGGTCCATTGGTAACATTTAACTCTTTCACCCAAAAGCGTTTGCTTTTGTATTTTCATTTCATTTTTTCATTTTTCACTCTCTGCCTTTCCAGGGCCATAACTTTTATATTTTTTTTGTTCACATAGCCCTTGTTTTGTGGGACAAGTTGTAAATTTTAATGGCCCCATTTATTATTGCATATGATGTCTGGGAACTCGAAAAAATTCCAAATAAGATTAAATTGGGAAAAAAGGCCACAGTTTTATAGGTTTTGTTTTTACGACATTCCCTATGTGGTAAAACTGAACTGTTACTATCATTCTCCAGGTCACTACAATTACGGTGATGCCACATTTGTACAGTTTTTCTTGTGTTTTAGTACTGAAAAAATAAAAACCTTGAAAATAATTCGTTTTTTTTTATCTCCATATCCTGACCCCTATAACTTTTTTGTAGTTAGATGTACGCAGCTGTATTAGGGCTAATTTTTTTGTATCTGTACTTTTCATTGATACCATATTGAGGTGTGTATGGTCACTGTTTATTAATTTTTTTATGAGAGGTGAAGTGACCATGAAACAGAGAATTGTCCCTTTGACTTTTTTTTCTATTTCACCTTGTGCCGTATTGTATAAGTATTTTTATAGTTTAATATTATGGGCATTTTCACACGAGGTGATGCCCATGATGTTTATTTTTTTATAGTTTATGTATTTTGATTTGGGGGTAAGGGGATGATTTGAATTTACTTAACTACAAAACAAAGTACCCTTAAAACTTATATTTTATTACAATATAGATAAAAAGATATCCAAAGAAAGACACATCCTACCACATGTACAGTTGTGTTCAAAATTATTCAACCCCCAATGCTGTAAAGGGTTTTAGGAATTTAGTGTACATTTGTAATTGTGTTCAGAATGAAATCTTACAAGGACTTTTTAAAGAACCAAATGCAACTAAAATGACATAAATTGTTTTTGTAATACAGTATTAAATGTTTTTTTGTGATTTCTTCATTGACACAATTATTCAACCCCTTAAAGACTACCACTCTTAAGAACAGAGGTTCATTCAAGTGTTTTCGATCAGGTATTGAAAACACCTCTGGATGTCAAGGAGCAGCAATCAAGCATAATAAGCACCAATTAGGCAGATTTAAAATGACTGTGATACTCAGCTCCTTCTAGACATTTACTGGTGTGTTTACAAACATGGTGAAGTCAAGAGAATGGTCCAGGAAGACAAGAGAAAAGGTGATTTCTCTTCACAGGAAGGGCAATGGCTAGAAGAAGATTGCAAAGATGTTAAACATACCAAGAGACACCATAGGAAGCATCATTCGCAAATTCAAGGCAAAGGGCACTGTTGAAACGCTACCTGGTCGTGGCAGAAAGAAGATGCTGACTTCGACTGCTGTGCGCTACCTGAAGATGCGGGAAGTTTCAGCTCAGACAAAGAGGCGCACACTGCGTAATGAAGGCCTCCATGCCAGAACTCCCAGGCGCATCCCCTTGCTGTCTCCAAAGAATAAGAAGAGTCGACTGCAGTATGCCAAAAGTCATGTGGACAAACCACAAGAGTTTTGGGATAGTGTTCTGTGGACTGATGAAACAAAATTAGAACTCTTTGGGCCCATGGATCAACGCTATGTTTGGAGGAGGAAGAACAAGGCCTATGAAGAAAAGAACACATTGCCAACTGTGAAGCATGGCGGGGGTTAATCATGCTTTGGGGCTGTTTTGCTTCTACAGGTACAGGGAAGCTTTAGCGTGTGCAAGGTACCATGAATTCTCTTCTGTACCAGGAGATATTGGATGAAAATGTGATGCAGTCCGTCACAAACCTGAGGCTTGGGAGACGTTGGACCATTCAACAGGACAATGATCCCAAGCATACCTCCAAGTCCACTAGAGCATGGTTGCAGATTAAAGGCTGGAACATTTTGAAGTGGCCATCGCAGTCGCCAGACTTAAATCCGATTGAGAACCTCTGGTGGGACTTAAAGAAAGCAGTTGCAGGGCGCAAGCCTAAGAATGTGACTGAACTGGAGGCTTTTGCCCATGAAGAATGGACGAAGATATCCGTAGATCGCTGCAAGACACTTGTGTCAAGCTATGCTTCACGTTTAAAAGCTGTTATAACTGGAAAAGGATGTTGTACTAAGTACTAAGATTGAATGTCACTTGGGGTTGAATAAAACTGATAATGATGTGAGCACAGAAAAGGCATTTGTGGTTATTTCATTATAAATGTTATGTTATATTTGTCTGACTTACAAGGGCCTCTTTGATTTAATTGTTAACAAGATGACTGAAATGATCAAAATCAATGTCAAACTGGCCAAAACACTCAATTTCAGTGGGGTTAAATAATTTTGAACACAACTGTAGTTCATTCAACTGCATCATTTACATCTCCTGGGCATTAGGAGCAGCAAGGGATCCCTCCATGTAGTATATGCTGCCTTCCTCTTGGTGAACTAGGAGTTTTTTGTATACTTTATGATTTAACAGTTTATGTATCTTTTACCTTTTGGGACCACTTTCTTACCCTTATATACTCCCTGATGAACCCACTTTGGGGGAAACACGTTGGGATGAACCGGTAATTAGGTCTGACCATGCAGGGATTTCTAGGGCCAATCAGGCTAGGTACGGGATGGAAAGACTCCACCATCAGGGGTCATCCCCAGGCTGAGGGTAGACCAGGGTTTTCTCCTGGTATACCGGTATCCCTGTGTCTATATCATCTTGGTCCCCCTGTGATTATGGTCCGGTTTGGTGTTGTTTGTGGCTTTTTCATGTTTTGCTTATATTGATATCTTGTACCTACTGTAGTCAGTCTATTTGTTAGGTTTTGGACATCTTTTTATCTGGATATCTATAGATGCTGTATATCTGGTGAATAAACTTTTGTTACTTTTGCTACTTCTGGATGTGCCGTGGAGTTTATCATTTTTTAAAAAATCTATATTGGAATATATTGGAATATAGTATGAGTTTTAAGGGTTCTTTATTTTGTAGTTAAGTAGAATAAAATTTTTGGGACACCCTAGTATCACTCCTAAATTACTGTATACTCTCTAATTGGTGTTTCAATCATCAGATTGCTTTTCATAGACCCCAATGCATTAGCATTGGAGTCTATGAGAATTACATTATCTTCCTCTAGAGCCTTGCAATGGGCTGGGTGTCCATAGGAACTTATGTAAAGCAGCCTTGGATCATTCAGGAGGACAGAGGCTGCTGCACTCACCATACTTTTCCCTTGATCTCTGCTAGGGGAGCCAGTACTCACCCTGAAGCGTATGCTTACAGGTTTTTTCGCCACTGGTGACAGCAACATTACCTGTGCTACATCTCCTGTATAACGTTTGTACATCCTAAATATCTGTGACATTCAGTTAAATTTTTTCAGCTGCTAGTGACAGCTTGACATTACCTGCGCGCTACATCTCCTGTAAAACGTTTACGCATCCTAAATATCTGTGACATTTAGTGTCATTTTTCTTAGCCGCTGGTGACAGCAACATTACCTGCGCTACATCTCCTGTATAACGCTTGCGCATCCCAAATATCTGTGACATTCAGTTAAATTTTTCGCCGCTAGTGACAGCGACATTACCTGCGCTCACATCTCCTGTATAACGTTTGCGCATCCTAAATATCTGTGACATTTAGTGTCATTTTTCTTAGCCGAAGGTGACAGCAACATTACCTGCGCTACATCTCCTGTATAACGCTTGCGCATCCTAAATATCTGTGACATTCAGTTTAATTTATTTGCACATACACTTAAAAACCTGCGCTACTGTATGTGTGACATACTTGCAAGCAAATATAACATTTAATATGCTCAGGGCGAGCAGTAAGGGACAGGGAAGTGGCCGCGCTGCTGATGGTGCACGCAGAGGCTGTGGCCCTGGGAGCGGTCAAACTATGCCTGCAGCCAGAGCACAAGAAACACACTCATCCACGATACCTAGCTTCATGTTCCAGTTTGCAGGGTGGCGCAGGACACCACTCTTGAAGTCACACCAGTGCAACCTGGTGGTCGGTTGGATTGCAGCAGATAATGCTTCCAGTCGGTTAAGCACCCACCTGTCTTCCACAAAGTCCATTCTCAACAGCCAAGAGTCTGGTCAACAGAATCCTCACCCTGGTCCTCCTTCCTCCCGCCATGGAGAGTCTTGTCAAACAAGTGATCCCACACTCGGATATTCTGAGGAGCTTTTTCATCGCCATTGCTTGATTTGGCCCTCTCGCCAAGCCCACTTGAAGAGGGACTAGAGATGAGCGAACACCTGGAAGTTCGGGTTCGGGAAGTTCGGCCGAACTTCCCGAAATGTTCGGGTTCGGGATCCGAACTCGACCCGAACTTTATCCCGAATCCGAACCCCATTGAAGTCAATGGGGACCCGAACTTTAGGCACTAAAAAGGCTGTAAAATAGTCCAGGAACGGAGCTAGAGGGCTGCCAAAGGCAGCAAAATGTAGGTAAATCCCCGCAAACAAATGTGGATAGGGAAATGAATTAAAATAAAATAAAATAAATAAAATTTAACCAATATCAATTGGAGAGAGGTCCCACTGCAAGGAATCATGCGTCCTATCACCCAACACTGGAGAAGGCCACTTTCAGTTATTTTGGCCCCAGCACCCAGACAGAGGAGAGAGGTCCCACAGCAAGGAATCATGCGTCATATAACCCACCACTGGAGAAGGCCACTTTCAGTTATTTCAGCCCAGCACCCAGACCGAGGATACAGGTCCCACATCAAGGAATCATGCGTCATATCACCCACCACTGGAGAAGGCCACTTTCGGTTATTTCAGCTCAGCACCCAGACCGAGGATACAGGTCCAACATCAAGAATCATGCGTCATATCACCCACCACTGGAGAAGGCCACTCAGTTATTTCGGCCCCAGCACCCAGACAGAGGAGAGATGCGTCATATCACCCACCACTGGAGAAGGCCACTCAGTTATTTCGGCCCCAGCACCCAGACAGAGGAGAGAGGTCCCACAGCAAGGAATCATGCGTCATATCAACCACCACTGGAGAAGGCCACTCTCAGTTATTTCGCCCAGCACCCAGACAGAGGAGAGAGGTCCCACAGCAAGGAATCATGCGTCATATCAACCACCACCGGAGAAGGCCACTCTCAGTTATTTCGGCCCAGCACCCAGACAGAGGAGAGAGGTCCCACAGCAAGGAATCATGCGTCATATCAACCACCACCAGAGAAGGCCACTCTCAGTTATTTCGGCCCCACCACCCAGTCAGAGGAGAGGTTCATTCAACTTTGGGTTGCACCGCAAGATCATGGTAAAGTTAAAAAAATGAGGATTCAATAAAGAAGTGCCCTGGAGTACAAGAATACATGGTTGAGGGGGAGGCAGTTATAAATGTCTATTCTGCACAAGGGAGGCACAGGTCCTGTGGGATCCATGCCTGGTTCATTTTTATGAACGTCAGCTTGTCCACGTTGGCTTTGGACAGGCGGCTGCGTTTGTCAGTAATGACGCCCTGTCGTGCTGAATACACGTTCAGACAAAACGCTGGCCGCCGGGCAGGACAGCACCTCCAAGGCATAAAATGCTAACTCTGGCCACGTGGACAATTTTGAGACCCAGAAGTTGAATGGGGCCGAACCATCAGTCAGTACGTGGAGGGAGAAGACTGGGTGGGAGATAATGTTGTGAACATGCTGGATCCACTGTCGGCCACCCAATTGACTAGCGCCTGTACCTGCTCAGGCCTTACCATCCTTAGAACGGTATTAGGCCACACCAAATATCGCTGTAAATTCTGGCGGGTACTGGAACCTGAGGTAGTTGGTTCACTAGGACGTGTGGCTGTGGCAGAATGGCCACGTCCTCTACCAGCACAAGAGGGTACACTAACACCACCACGACCGCGTCCGCGTCCCTTACTAGATGTTTTCCTCATTGTTACCGTTCACCAAGCACCACAATAAGAAAAAAAAATTTGGCCCAATGTATTGATTTCAAATTCAGGCCTTTTTTACAGGCACCTAACACTATCTGCCTATTTATTTATGTAGCGTATTACACTAATCCAGGCACAGCAGTAACCACTGATTTAGGGAATATCTCTTTAGGGCTAGTATTTAGGCCCTGGATGAAAGGTATCCTTTATGGACAGATTTACAATTGGCCTGCAACAGCTTGAGCACCAGATTCAGGGTATTGCTATTTTGGCAATTGAATTTAACCCCAGAACAAAATATATGTTTTGGCGGACACTATTATACTTTGCCAGCCACAGCTGAAACCACTGATTTATGGTATTGCTATTTTGGCAATTGAATTTCACCCCAGAACAAAATATATGTTTTGGCGGACACTATTATATTTTGCCAGCCACAGCTGAAACCACTGATTTATGGTATTGCTATTTTGGCAATTGAATTTCACCCCAGAACAAAATATATGTTTTGCCGGACACTATGAATCTTGGCCTGCAACAGCTGGGACACCAGATTCAGGGTATTGCTATTTTGGCAATTGAATTTCACCCCAGAACAAAATATGTTTTTACGGACACTATGAATCTTGGCCTGCAACAGCTGGGACACCAGATTCAGGGTATTGCTATTTTGACAATTGAATTTAACCCCAGAACAAAATATATGTTTTGGCGGACACTATTATATTTTGCCAGCCACAGCTGAAACCACTGATTTATGGTATTGCTATTTTGGCAATTGAATTTCACCCCAGAACAAAATATATGTTTTGGCGGACACTATTATATTTTGCCAGCCACAGCTGAAACCACTGATTTATGGTATTGCTATTTTGGCAATTGAATTTCACCCCAGAAAAAATATATGTTTTGGCGGACACTATGAATCTTGGCCTGTAACAGCTGGGACACCAGATTCAGGGTATTGCTATTTTGGCAATTGAATTTCACCCCAGAACAAAATATATGTTTTGGTGGACACTATTATATTTTGCCCTGCAACAGCTGGGACACCAGATTCAGGGTATTGCTATTTTGGCAATTGAATTTCACCCCAGAACAAAATATATGTTTTGGCAGACACTATTATATTTTGCCAGCCACAGCTGAAACCACTGATTTATGGTATTGCTATTTTGGCAATTGAATTTCACCCCAGAACAAAATATATGTTTTGGCGGACACTATGAATCTTGGCCTGCAACAGCTGAGACACGAGATTCAGGGTATTGCTATTTTGGCAATTGAATTTCACCCCAGAACAAAATATATGTTTTTGCGGACACTATGAATCTTGGCCTGCAACAGCTGGGACACCAGATTCAGGGTATCGCTATTCTGGCAATTGAATTTCACCCCAGAACAAAATATATGTTTTGGCGGACACTATTATATTTTGCCCTGCAACAGCTGGGACACCAGATTCAGGGTATTGCTATTTTGGCAATTGAATTTCACCCCAGAACAAAATATATGTTTTGGCGGACACTATGAATCTTGGCCTGTAACAGCTGGGACACCAGATTCAGGGTATTGCTATTTTGGCAATTGAATTTCACCCCAGAACAAAATATATGTTTTGGCGGACACTATGAATCTTGGCCTGCAACAGCTGAGACACCAGATTCAGGGTATCGCTATTTTGGCAATTGAATTTCACCCCAGAACAAAATATATGTTTTGGCGGACACTATTATATTTTGCCAGCCACAGCTGAAACCACTGATTTATGGTATTGCTATTTTGGCAATTGAATTTCACCCCAGAACAAAATATATGTTTTGGCGGACACTATTATATTTTGCCAGCCACAGCTGAAACCACTGATTTATGGTATTGCTATTTTGGCAATTGAATTTCACCCCAGAACAAAATATATGTTTTGCCGGACACTATGAATCTTGGCCTGCAACAGCTGGGACACCAGATTCAGGGTATTGCTATTTTGGCAATTGAATTTCACCCCAGAACAAAATATATGTTTTTGCGGACACTATGAATCTTGGCCTGCAACAGCTGGGACACCAGATTCAGGGTATTGCTATTTTGGCAATTGAATTTCACCCCAGAACAAAATATATGTTTTGGCGGACACTATTATACTTTGCCAGCCACAGCTGAAACCACTGATTTTTGGTATTGCTATTTTGGCAATTGAATTTCACCACATAAAATAATCTATCCTTTGCCAGACAGCAGACAGTATTATACTTGGCTAGCCAAAGCTGGAGCACCAGATTTAGAGGAATGGTATTTGGGCAATTGTATTTAACCCCTCAATAAAATATAGAAATTGCTATCCTGAGTTTCTAGGGGTGACAATTAGCACAGCCAAGCCCCTGATGTAGGATATAGCAAAAATACCTTGTATTGATGGATTGATGGACTTGGTGGCAGCTTGTTCTGGTGCACCACAAGTCACAAAATGGCCGCCGATCACCCCAGAAAATAAGTGACAGAAAAACGCTCTGTGCAGCCTAAAAACCAGTGAGCAAGTAACTAGCAGAAGTTCAATCATTCACAGCTGTAGATCGATCCGCTCATTAGGTGCTGACTTTTCCCTGCCTAATCTCGCCCTCACAGAAGCTGCGTCCTCTCTCTACACTAATCAGAGCAGTGTGACGAAGCGGCGCTACGTGACTCCAGCTTAAATAGAGGCTGGGTCACATGCTGCACTTGGTCAATCACAGCCATGCCATTAGTAGGCATGGCTGTGATGGGCTCTTAGGGCAAGAAGTAAAACGCTAGCTGATTGGCTGCTGTGCAGCCCTTCAGAAAGCGGGAAGTAATCGCCGAACAACAAACCCGAACTTTTTGAAAATGTCCGGGTTCGGGTCCGTGTCCCGGACACCCCAAAATTCGGTACGAACCCAAACTATGCTCGAACTGTTCGCTCAACACTAAGAGGGACATGAGGAGATCTTGTGCACTGATTCCCAAACTCTTGAGCATCCACAGTCAGAAAAAGATGACGGTGGGGAACGGCAATTAGTGTTTCACGAGGTGGATGATGATGATGAGACACTGTTGCCAATAAGTCAACCGCAATTAGTGTCTCAAGAGGTTCATGATGAGGATGAGACACAGTTGTCAATAGGTGAGGTTCTAGTTATTGTAGGTCAACAAGTCAGGAGGATGACCAGAGTGAGGAAGTGGAAGAGGAGGTGGTGGACGAGGAAATCACTGACCAAACCTGGGAAAGTGGCAAACCGAGCGAGGACAGCAGTACAGAGGGGAGGGATCTGCAGCACCACAACAGGCTGGAAGAGCCAGTGGGGTGGCAAAGGGAGAAGACTGACACCCCTTGTGGCAATGTCCCTTGCCAAGAGGTAGGTGTTCCGCAGTCTGGCGCTTTTCGTTGAGAAACGTGCGGACGATAAAAGAATTGTCATTTGAAACCTGTGCCGTACCAAAATGAGCAGGACCGTGAACACTAGAAACCTCACCAGCATGATCCGCCACATGGTATCAAAGCACCCTAATAGGTGGGCCGAATGCCTGGGTCCACAATCAGTGTCTGTGGGTCACACCATATGCTGCGTTACATGCTGGCCAATCCCCTGTGCAAGACACAGGCCCGGATGCCTCCCACCCTGAACCTGGACCTTCGCAAACACCATCATCTAGCACATCCACTTCTGTGTCCCAGCACAGCGTACAGATGTCCATACCCCAGGCCTTTGAATGAAAGCGCACCCAGCTACCCACCCACAGGCCATAGCACTAAATGCACACCTTTCCAAATTGCTGGCCCTTGAAATGTTGCCATTTAGGCTTGTGGACACTGAGGCTTTCCGCGGCCATCGCTCGTTACTCAGTCCCCAGCCGCCACTATTTTTCCCGGTGTGCCGTCCCCGCCTCATACCAGCATGTGTCCCGTAACATCACCCATGCCCTGACTAATGCAGTTATTGGGAAGGTCCACTTAACGACTGACACATGGACAAGTGCTTTTGGCCAGGATGCTACATTTCCCTGACGGCACACTGGGTGAACGTTGTGGAGGCCGGGAGTGAGTCGTACCCTGGGATGGCACAAATTCTACCGACACCAAGGATTGCGGGCCCTTCTTCCATCAGGATTTCCGCCACCACCTACATTAGTGGCTACAACCCCCCTTCTCCCCCTCCACATCCTCCTCCACTTTCACCTCTGAATTCTCATCTTGCAGCACCAGTCAACCATTAGTCAGTAGCTGAAAGCAGTGTAGCACTGTAGTGGGGAAGCAGCAACAGGCCGTGCTGAAGGTGACAAACAGCACACCGCCGCAAAGCTGTGGCAGGGTGTAAGGAACCAGACTAAGCTGTGGCTCTCGCCACTCAACCTAAAGCCAGGCATGGTTGTGTCTGATAATGGTGTAACTTGGTGGCGCCTTTGGAGCTTGGCAAGCTCACATACATACCATGCCTAGCCCATGTGTTCAACTTAGTGGTGCGCCGCGTGTGTGCCCATTTCCGAAAAGTCATCTACAGCTGCCGCCGTTCTGGCAACGCTGCAGCAGCACTTGCAATTGCCAGCTCACCCTAATGTTTTGGATGGTCAGATCACCAGCAGGTCCTCGCCCATAATGTTTTAGATGGTCAGATCAGCAGAAGGCCCTCGCTCCTAATGTTTTAGATGGTCAGCTCAGCAACAGACCCTCACCCCTAATGTTTTAGATGGTCAGATCAGCAGCAGGCCCTCGCCCTAATGTTTTAAAGGGTCAGCTCAGCAACAGACCCTCACCCCTAATGTTTTAGGTGGTCAGATCAGCAGCAGGCTTTCACCCCTAATGTTTTAGAGGGTCAGCTCAGCAGCAGACCATCACCCATAATGTTTTAGATGGTGAGATCAGCAGCAGGCCCTCGACCCTAATGTTTTAGAGGGTCAGCTCAACAGCAGACCCTCACCCCTAATGTTTTAGACGGTCACCAGCAGGCCCTCGCCCATAATGTTTTAGATGGTCAGATCAGCAGGAGTCCCTCGCCCCTAATGTTTTAGAGGGTCAGCTCAGCAACAGGCCCTCAACCATAATGTTTTAGAGGGTCGGCTCAGCAGCAGGCCCTCGCCCTAATGTATTGGAGGGTCAGCTCAGTAGCAGACCCTCCCCTAATGTTTTAGATGGTCAGATCACCAGCAGGCCCTCGTCCCTAATGTTTTAGAGAGTCACCAGCGGGCCCTTGCTCCTAATATTTTTGAGGGTCACCAGCAGGCAATCAATCATAATTTTTCAAAGGTGTGTGTGGCGAAACCAACCTCGCCACTGAGTTTTGGAGGGAGAGATTGGTACCCAGTCGGGGTGCCTGTCGATCCGTTACATTTGGTGGCAGCGGTGGGATCATTTCCACAGCCCAGAAGGACATCTACAGGGCAACACCCTTCCTTGGATTACAAAGTGAGGGCAACGTCAGTACCCGTACAGTGCCCCTATCTACAAAAGAAAGAACTTCAGGAGAACAAGCATGGCACCCAGCTACACGCAGAAGGAATTTGACAGAGAGCTGAGATCACGGCTGATTTTCTTCGGACCCAACCCTCGGAGAAATCTGTGCAGTTCTTGAGGAGGTTAACAGCAGAGTACCTGCAGTTCATGGCAGATGGTATCGTCCGCCCTCCCCAGCGGCTGAGTGCGTTCCGGAGAGCTGAAGGTGCCGTCCTTCCTCCCCAGCGGCAGAGTCAAGTGCAGGGAATTGGGAGCCCAGTCTCCATTTCCCATCGGCAGAGTGTCCAGCAGGTAATAGAGAGCCCAGTCTCCTTTCCTCAGCAGCAGGACACTGTATTGGGAGCGGAGACAGTCGGTCTCCCTCCCCAGCGGCTGGAAGAATGTCTGGGAGAGAAGCTTGTTACCCGCTCTCCCCAGCGGCAGCTTAACATACCAGGGGAGACCGTAAGACCCACAACAGTGGAGATGGGACCGGGAGATCTCCACCGGCCCTACAGGGATGCTGGGTAGTCGGCCCAGATCCCCAGCGGCAGGCGGATTTTCTGGGAGTAGGGACAGTCGGTCCAGCTCCCCAGCGGCAGTATGTTTTGCAGCGAGAGAAGAGCATCGTCTCCATTCCCCATCGGCGGTGTGATTTACAGGGAATTGGGAGCCCAGTCTCCATCCCCAGCCGCAGTTTAACGCACCAGGGGAGACAGTAAGCCCCCAACAGTGCAGATGGGACCGTGGTCTCTGCACTCACAGCACAGGGGGTAGGGACAGTCGGTCCTGTCCCCCAGCAACAGGGCCATTTAGCCAAAGGGGAGACAGTCGGTCTCCCCACAGCAGCATGGTGGTGTATCTAACGGGGAGACAGTCGGTCTCCCCTCCAACAACCAGGCTCCAACCAGGCTACTTCCGTGGTAGCGCTGGCACCAGGGCAGAGTACCGCTGGTCTCTGCCCACTCAGCAACCCACCAAGGCAGTCTACCAGTCCCCCACACAGCCGTAGTGAGGCACATGGACATGGACAGGTTTATCCCTTGCTCAGGTGTAGTAACCATTTATTGTGGGTGGGCTGTACTGCTGTTTCTGTTTTGTGGGTGGGCTGCTGGACAAACAAGGGCACTGACCGGCAGAAGGTCAGATACCCTGTTAGTCTGTTTGGAAAGGGGAGATGTGTGGCGAAACCAACCTCGCCACTGAGTTTTGGAGGGGACAGATTGCCAGCCTCTTGCCCCAGGATTATGGGCCCTCTCATCAGCCCATGCTAAACTTAAACCCCATGGCGATTTGACTGTGTTTGTGGCATCTGAGCACTGTTTGGATATATTGAGCGCTCAGATCCAAGCCATCTGGGGATATGTTAAATGTCTGTGTACTATAAAGGGTGGGACATTGTATATTGAATAGTGATGTCTGTCCTATTGTCCCCACGTGTGTATTGGCGATTTCCTTTATCCTGAGAGATAATTGAATGACTCCTCGGTTGTCTCCAGGACAGAAGACTTTGTGTATTCTCCGGCCTGTGATGATTACAGTAACCCGTGTAGGGTAATTGTATCACAGGCAGAGGGGAGGGATATGCTGGGGGTTTCTATTGTCCCATTGTGTGTGATTGGCTGCTGTATCCCCTGTGTCACAGTCTTCCTTCTGGTCCCCTAGGGAGTGTCCACCAGGTGGGAGACCTGCATAAATACCGGGCAGGTAGCCCTCAATAAAGAGAGTTCCTGCTTGACCCTCAAAACGAAGTGTCGTCTCGTTATTGGGGGATTTATTGTATGCTGTTCCAGTTTGACTGCTAGGAGTGTAAACCTCTTCGTATGGTTTTCCTATTCAGCTGTTAACGCATTCATATGCTTCTCTGATTTGGTGGTTGTGGTGTCGGCTAGAGCGCTTGGAATCCTCAAGAAGCACTAGGAGCATCTTTCAACGGAGGTACCCAGTCGGGGTGCCCGTCGATCCGTTACAGTGTGTTTGATACCCTCCTTTATGTGTAATAAAGAGTGTACTGGAGTGCCGTTTCCTTGTAATTTTTAGCAGCCCTTTAACTTAGTGCATAGGTATTATGAATGTAGGAGTCCCACTACCTGAACAATTGTACCACAATGTGAATGAGGCCCTCTTTTATGTTATATACAGGTTGTATCGGAGCTCCTCTTCCTTGTAATTTTTGGCAGCACTTCCACTTTATATACAAGTAAATATACAGGAAAGAATGTTTCCTAACAATTTTTCCTCTAAAATCAATGTTATCTTCGGTTTTGTGCTATTATTGTCAGCCTGTAAAAGTGACGCACTACTCGGACAACATCGATCCCAGCAGCGACTTGGGAGTCCAAGATGCATCCAGACATCCTCCCCATGCTGTCCCCAAACCATTTCAGTCGTGTTTCCATCAATTTCTGACCTTTTCCTGTGAACTAGACACCCTCACCTCTTCAGAGCAGGGGGTGCCTGGTTTAATGCACTGGTTCTCCCATTGACTTCCATTGTGCTCTGGTGCTCTGTAGAGCACCGAGCATCCCAAAGAGTTCTACTCGAGGACCAGAGCACCCGAGCACTTTGATTCTCGATCAACACTATAACTAATTATTGCTATAGAAAGTAGAGACAAGAAATCTAGAAAAGAGATTTATTGCTCTGAGTTTAGGAGGTGGGCTAAGGATACTGAGTGAAATGATCCTGCTCTCCATAGCCCATTTTGTCAGGGTTTATCAGAGAGGCTGAAGGATGCTTTGGCCTTTCATGAAACTCCTGTGTCTCTAGAGGCTGCTATGTCTCTTGCCATAGGCATTTATAGACGCCTGAGCGAGAGATCTAGGGGCCCCCATCTCAGGACATACTATATCATATGATGTATCGTCCTCCTCTGACACTTTGGGTGAAGATACTCCTGAGTTTAGGTCTGGGGACGAACCCATGCAGTTAGGGGGAGCTACTCCTGGATATGCTTTTAGCGTACTGGTCGTAAGAAGGGAGTGTGTTTTTTCTGCGGACAGGAGGGACATTTTATCGGAGTATGTCCATCCATTCAGCGGCAAAAATAAAAAAAGGGATGTTTAATTCCCATCTGACTCTTGGAGGGGTGAGAGGAGAGTCAGAAAATGTGCATTTGTCTTTTACTGGTAGTACCTGATTTCTCTTACTGCTGAGGAGGTGCTAGAACTGTGGGGATTGAGGTGTTTATCGACAGCAGGGACGGGGTTAACCTGATTGATGCTCAGTTCGTCCTTATGCATGGGTTGTCAGCGAGTGCATTAGAGAAAAATATTTCCATTTTTTATATTGATTCTGCACCCGTAGCTCAGAAGTGTTTATCTCAAGTGGTGCATGATATCAGATTAAGACTGGGTGACTTTCATCAAGAATTTATTTTGTGTTGTGTGTTGGAGGGTCTCCCTGCTCCAGTGGTTCTGGGTTTACCGTGTTTAAGCAAGAACAATCCAACCATCGATTGGAAAGCTAGACAGATTCTGGATTGGTGTTATTATTGCATTGACAATTGTCTGAATACATCTTTTTCTGTTTAAAGACATTGCCTTCTTTTATATCTGATTTTGCCGACTTATTTTCTGAGAATGGATGCCAGGATTTACCTCTTTATCGGGAATATGATTGACCTCATTCCCGGAGCTACTGTAAGTTGCCCAAATCTAGGTTGTACAACCTTTCTCCTGAAAGACTGGCCATGAGAGAGCATATTTCCGAGAATTTGGCTAAAGGACACATAAGACCTTCCAAGTCTCCAGAAGCAGCAGGGTTTTTTTGTAAAAAAAAAAAAAGGGGGTCTTCGGCCATGTCTGGATTTCCGTGAACTCAATCGGATTACTGTCTGTGATCCTTACCCCCTTCCCTTGATTCCTGGTTTGTTTAACCAGATTGTTGGTGCCAAGGTGTTCTCTAAGTTGGATTTAAGGGAGGCATATAATCTGGTTAGGATCAAGGAAGGTGATGAATGTAAGATGTATTTTAATACTCCTGAGGGGCACTTTGAGAACCTGGTTATGCCTTTCGGGTTGACCAATGCTCCTACAGTTTTCCAGCATTTTGTGAATAACATTTTTCATCACCTTGTGGGGAGGTTTGTAATCGTGTATTTGGATGACATTCTAGTTTATTCTCCAGAAGTGGAGACACATCAGGATCACGTTAGACAGGTGTTACAGATCCTAAGAGACAATAAATTGTACACAAAATTAGAAAAGTGTGTTTTTGCTGTACACGAGGTACAGTTTTTGGGCTACCTGCTGTCATCTTCAGGTTTTCGAATGGATACGGTAAAAATCCATGCTGTATTGGACTGGGATCGACCCGAAAATCTGAAGGTTCTTATGCGTTTTTTGGGGTTCACCAATTATTACCAAAAATGTATTCAGAACTATTCGACAATAGTAAAACCCTTAACTGACATTACTAAGAAAGGGACGAATGTCTCAATGTGGGCTAATTCGGCGTTGAGAGCCTTTTCTGCGAATAAGGAGTGCTTTTCTTCTGCCCCTATATTGGTGCAGCCATGCTGTGGGTAACAGAGAGTTACTGGCCATTAAGTTGGCTTTTGAGGAATGGCGTCATTGGTTGGAAGGGGTGATTCATCCGATCACGGTGTTCACAGATCACAAAAACCTAGCTTACCTGGAGTCAGCTAAACGACTGATCCCGAGGCAGGCCAGATAGTCTTTGTTTTTCACCAGATTAAATTTCACTGTCCTCTATCGTCCTGGGGTTATAATATTAAAGAAGATGCCTTGCCATGTAGTTTTCCTGAAGGTGGTGATTTTGAAAATCCGAGTCCTATACTGTTGGAAGGGGTGGTGATATCCGTTCTATACCCTGACATTGAGGTGAAGGTGTTAGAGGCCCAGGGAGACGCACCAGATTTTTGCGCTCTGGGATACTTTGTGCCAACGGAATTGCGTCACAAGGTGTTTGAGGAACATCACTGTACGGTTATTACGGGACACCGTGGGAGCAGATCCACTGCCGACCTCATCTCTCGTACATTCTGGAGGCCAGGGTTGTGTAAGTTTGTTGAGAACTATGTGCCGCCCTGTAGTGTCTGTGCAAGCGCTAAGGTGACACATACTCAGCCTTCCGGATCTCTACTTCCGTTGTCCATCTCGTACAGACCATGGACTCACTTATCACTGATCTGCCTAATTCATCAGGAAAGACAGTTATTTTGGTGGTAGTTCATTGGTTTAGTAAAATGGTGCACTTTATAGTGTTGCTTGGCCTACTTAATGCTAAGACACCTGCTGAAGTTTGTTTAAAACATTGTGAAACTCCATGGCATTCCCTCTCCCATGGTTTCGGATCGTGGGACTCAGTTTGTGTCCAGATTCTAGAACGCATTCTGTACTCGACTGGGGGTACAACTGTCCTTTTCTTTAGCTTTTTATCCTTAGTCGAACGGACAGACGGAGCACACTAATCAGAGTCTGGAGACTTACTTAACCCCTTATGGACCGGGCTCATTTTCACCCTAAGGACCAGGTCATTTTTTGCAAATCTGACCAGTATCACTTTATGTGTGAATAACTATAAAATGCTTTTACTTATCCAGGCCATTCTGAGAATGTTTTTCGTCACATATTGTACTTCTTGACACTGGTAAAATTAAATTTTTATTTATAAAAATACCACATTTACCAAAAATTTGGAAAAATTTGCAATTTTCCAAGTTTCAATTTCTCTATTTCTATAATACATAGTAATGCCGCCAAAAATAGTTATTAATTTACATTCCCCATATGTCTACTTCATGTATGGATAATTTTGGGAATGCCATTTTAGTTTTTGGGGACGTTACAAGGCTTAAAAGTTTTGAAGCAAATCTTGAAAATTTTCAGAAATTTTCTAAAATCCACTGTTTAGGGACCAGTTCTGGTTTGAAGTCACTTTGTGAGGCTTACATAATAAAAACCACCCAAGAATGACCCTATTCTAGAAACTACACCCTTCAAGGTATTCAAAACTATATTTACAAACGTCATTAACCCTTAAGGTATTTCACAAGAGTTAATGGGAAATGGGGCTAAAATTTCAGAATTTTTATTTTTTCACAAATTTTCCATGTTGATCCATTTTTTCCAGTATCTAAGCAAGGGTTAACAGCCAAATAAAACCCAATTTTTATTGCCCCAATTCTGTAGTTTGCATAAACACACCATTTATGGTCATAAACTACTGTATGGCCACACGGCAGGGCGCAGAGGCAAAGGAGAGCCGTGTGGTTTTTGGAAGGCAGATCTTGCTGGGCTGGTTTATCTACACCATGTCCCATTTGAAGCCCCCTGATGCCCCCCAGAGTAGAAACTCCTAAAAGTGACCCCATTTTGGAGACTATGGGATAAGGAGGCTGTTTTGTTATGATTTTTGGTTGCTCTATATTATTTTTATAGAGCAGATTATTACGGACGGGGCGATATAATTTATTTAGGTTTAAAACTATATTTTCCTATTTGAAACAAAAAATATAACTATCTACACAGTCGAAGAGTCATTTTTTTAAAGTTTTTACCCGATTGTCTTAGGTAGGGGCTCATTTTTATGGGATGAGAGGACTTTTTGATCATTTGCTATTACGCGTTTTGTTATGTAAGGTGACAAAAAAATTCCTTTCATTCCTTTTTTTTTTTTACCGTGTTAATCTAAGGGGTTAGGTCATTGGGTATTTTTATAGGGCAGATTATTAGACTTTTTTATTATTTTTGTTATTATTTTAGATTTATAAACTATCATTTTTGAAAACTAAATTTTGGGTGTCTCAAGTCTGAGAACCATAGTTTTTATCTGATTGTTAGTGGCTACATGGAAAAGGGGATAATATATTTAGTATCATGGAAGTGTGGTACTCCCTGAAGCAACCAATAATGCAGAGGCCCGGATGATCGGGGCACGTGTCACACTGAGTGGTGGTGTCCTTCCGTATCCCCCTCCTGACACACTCTGCACCTTTTTGGGTTCTTCCTTTCTTACCAGTACAGGGGACCCGAGGTACTCCGGCCTGCTCTTTCCCGGTCAGAAAAGATCAGGTTCTTGAGGACTGCCTCATAGAACTGGAGGAATTTCCCTGTGTTGCCAGTGCTCCGGGACAGCACAAAAGAGTTGTACATGGCAACCTTCACCAAGTAGACCACAACTTTTTTCACCATGCCCGGGTTTTGCGCATGGCATTATATGGCTTGAGGACTTGATGGCTTGAGGACATACCGATTGTAGTCAATGATACAATCAGGCTTGAGGACCGTTGCCGCTGTACCTCGCACAGGGAGAGGGGTGATGTCGTTACCGTGAATTGTGGACAGTACAAGGACATCCCTCTTGTCCTTATATCTGACCAGCAACAGGTTTCCCCTGGTAAGGGCACGGGTCTCACCCCTGGGGATAGGTACCTGGAGTGGGTGGGTAGTGGGTAGGGAGGCCGCATTGATTTTTCCGCATGGTCCCACAAGCGGATGTGGATCTGGCGGCGAGGGACTAGAACAAGGGGATACTAGTATAAAAGTTATTCACGTACAGGTGGTAACCCTTATCTAGCAGTGGGTTCATAAGGTCCCACACAAGTTTCCTGCTAACACCCAGAGTGGGGGGACATTCTGGGGGTTCAATACGGGAATCTCACCCCTCGTAGACACAAAACTTGTAAGTGTACCCTGAGGTACTCTCACAAAGTTTGTACAGCTTCACGCCATACCTCGTCTGCTTAAAGGGAACATACTGGCGGAAAATGAGTCTCCCCTTGAAAGCAATGAGAGACTCATCAACCGCGACCTCCCTTCCAGGTACATAGGCCTGAACAAGTTTGGCCCCAAAGTGATCGATGAACGGCCTGATTTTGTACAGGCGGTCATAGGCAGGATCACCTTGAGGGGGACATGCTGCATTATCTGCATAATGCAGGCATTTCCGGATGGCCTCAAACTGGGAGCGTGTCATGGCCGTACTGTAAAGTGGGGTCTGGTAGAGGACGTCCCCACTCCAGTAATGCCTGACACTAGGTTTCTTGACTAGGCCCATGTGCAGCATGAGGCCCCAAAACGTCCTCATCTCGGCTGCACTGACCAGCATCCAGCCACCAGGCCTAGCCAAATAGTAGTCTGAGTGTTGAGCAACAAACTTTTGGGTGTACAGGTTTGTTTGTCTCCACCATTAGATTTACAAAGTGGTCACTGAAAAAAGACTAAAGTAGTCGTATTCAGTGAAGCCCACTGTGGAAATCTGGGTTCCTGGTTGGCCTACAAAATCAGGAATCACAGGCTCAAAACGCTCTGGGGTACACCATGCAAGTTCACCGGTAGGGTGCTCAGGTGAACTTATCTGGTGGGCCGGAAAACTAGTACGAGCCCCAGAGCTGCTCGTACTAGGGTGGGGCACAGGGTCCCTAGCATGGCAGTCCCCTTGCTCTGCCTGGCGGCGGCCCTGCCGCCTTGGGGGCTCATCATCATCGCTAGATGATGATGAGGAACCGGATGACAAAAGGAAAGTGGGGTCATCCTCATCCTCACTGGGGCTCTCGGACTCGGAGGCAAGCTGGGTGTATGCCTCCTCAGCCGAGAACGTCCGGCGGGCCATAGGAGTGTGTGTGCATGTGTGTGTGCGTGCGTGATAAACTTTATTTGGTGTGCGTGTGTGTGGGGCACGGGTGTTCACGAACTTACCCTAAACCTAACAGACAAAAAATAAAAAAATAAATAAAAAGCCCAAAATGTGAAAAAATAAAATTCAAACTCGCTGATCAACCGTCCGAAGTTGATCAGCGGTGGGTGTGCGATGAGCTAACAATGGCCGGACGCTAATAGTGCCGGCCACAGTCAGTGTGGTGGGGGCGTAGGGGGCAAGCTGCAGCACCCTGGGGGTCTAGGGTCAAACAGCTGAGCTGTACCGGCATCTGATGTGAATGCCAGTCGTTTGGTGAAGGCTTTTACAGGTCTCACCCGGATAAGGTCTGTCCTGTGTGCCCGGAGATAAACTGTAGAAGGTCATGGATGTCCCGGCGACAGTGAGTGGCAGTAGATCTATAAGACTGGCAATACGTGGTTTGATCTGAGGTTTCCTTGTGGATCAATAGGCATCTGTGTTGTTTCTGGTAATGGCCACAGCTCTTGCATCCAGGTGTTACTATTATGGTAATTTTACTTTCCCTAGTTATTGTTGCTTTTCCCACAATGCTGTGCAGTTTATAGCTTCTGTTGGACCTGTGGATAGTTGGTGGTTGGATCTCGGCTGAGTTTCTGGTACTTCCATAGCCCCTTTTGCAGTTAAGTCTTTCCTTTCCCTTTTGTATTTTGTTTTGGTTATCTGTGTGTTGCATTTCCCTATTGTTTGAATTAGGCCTGAGGGAGTCTCCTGTTCGTTCTTCCTTTTGGAAGAACAGGTAGTCTCATCCCTACCATTAGTACCAGGGTCTTATAGGGCTAGATAGGACTCTAGGTATTTCTACTCACCTATCTTTGGGGTCTGTTCATACTGGTAGTCAGTCAGGTTTTTGGTTAGGGTTTTCACTAGGAGGTGTCCATCTTCCTTCCCTAGTTCTCAGGCCTGATTTCCTGTCCCCCCCCCCTTCCCTCCTATCCTCAGTGTGGTGTTCCCCTCCCACACAGAAACGTGACATATGAAAGACATTTATCAAATCAGATACATCCGTTTTTTGGCTTAAAATTGTCGCAAGTGGTGTTGATTCTGACTTTTTTGTGATATTTGGTCAAATATTGAGACATTTAGTGATCCTCTCTTTTCACAGTAGTTTATGTTTAAGGGAAAAAGTGAGATTATACCTGGATTATGTGACATTTACTATGTGTGACTTTTACAAAAGTCGTACAAAAGTTGCATCTACAATTAGCATTTAGATTTGGTATTTAAACAGTCCTCCTCATCATGCTGTTCACATTTTGACATCATGAGACCAAGCCGACACCTAACAATTGAACAATTGATCAACAGTACCTCGCCACTGCTATGCTTTAAGCAGGATGTTCTCAGACGAAAGTGGCCACTGACCTTAGAGTTTCACAGAGAGTCATCAGCAGGTTGCAACAGAGATACAGAGAGACTGGAAGAGTCACAGAAAGGCATAAAAGTAGATATCCTTTGGCCACATTCCACACTAATGACCGCTTCTTTGTTAACAATTCCCTGTGGAACTGGATGATGAATGCCACACAAATCCAGGAGGTGTAAGGTAGGTAAGAGGCTCCCAAATGTCACGTCAGACCATTCAAAACTGTTTATATCAGTGTGGTCTGTGTACTAGACATCTTCTTTGGACAGGGAGCATCTTTGCTGGATGAGGGACCAGTGGGTCTCAGTGCTGTTCACTGATGAAAGTCGATTCATGCTGCTTGAGACGTCAAGGAGAGTGCTATGCATCAGCCACTGTTGTCACCAGACGAGCCTTTGGTGGTGGAGGTGTTACAGTGTGGGCAGGTGTGTCTAGTCAATACAGAACTGCCCTACACTTTGTAAATAGTACAGTGACAATCCCATACTACTTGAATAATATCATTAATCCAGTCACTGTGCCTCTGCATGAACAACACAGGCCTAATTTTATCTTCATTGATGACAGTGCGCTAGCTCATCGAAGTCACATCATTAGGGAACAGCTGCTGGAGACTGGGGTACCTCAAATGGAATGTCTTTTCTCCAGACCTATGGGATCAGCTGAGTCATCTTGTACAGGCTCATAACTCTTTACTACAGAACCTCAATGACCTGAGGGCCACCCTTCAAGAAGAGTGGATGCCATGCCTCAGCAGACAATAAGTCGGCATGTGAACAGCATGAGATGTCGTTGTCAAGCTGTAACTGATGCTCAAGGCCACATGACAAATTATTGAGACACTGACATTTTTGTGGGGGTATACCCACCACTGGTGCTGGCTTTTGTTTCAATAACTTGTTTGAGATGAGGAAATCACCATTGCATGCTTCTACTTGCGCTGTAAATGCCCTACTTTCATGATATGATATCATTGTAGTGTCAACATTTTACGTTTTCCATAAATTTCACCTGAAAGCCAAATATCCCTAAGTTTTTGTAAGTAACATATATTAGATAGATAGATAGTAGACAGATAGTAGACAGATAGTAGACAGATAGATAGATAGATAGATAGATAGATAGATAGACAGATCTGGCCTGGAGAAATGCTTTAAATATATCCATATTTGTGCAGAAAAAGAACTGGTTAGTAATGGCCACAGTAATAAGTCTGGTAAAAATAAATATTATAAATAATAAATTTCAAAGGCAAATATATTGGCTCCTTGTTACATAGAGTTTTATATTTGTGCTCTAATTTATTTCTTTAAACGTTTTGAAGTGGCATCACAGCGGCATACGGTTGCTCGGTAACCAAGAAATATGCATTCGAATCTCAAAAATATCCCCTACACAGTTACCACATTTACAACGTATCAACAATTAAAACAGTGTATATTTATCAGGACATATTTAATAGTCTACTACTAAAAATGTGAAGTATTGTCTGATGAACATAAATAATTGTGTTCTCTGATCACAACTATTGACTACAGACACTCAACGATCCCCCACATGAAAAAATCCAAGCCTGTCTGAGTGTATGGATATTATAGACGCCAATGCAAATATCGACAATTAATATTTCAGTAACGCTCGTACGGTACATGTTGACTCACTCTCTTAGCCTTGAACCAGAGGAGATTTTTCTAAACAAGAATTTATTCATAAACTGCAGATATTTTTTAAGAGTGTGTAGAAAATTCACAAATGGTTTACCAGGTAACTAGGGATGAGTCGAAATGTATTATTTATGAGTTGCGAGCCTCTCCTCTAGCATTGCAATTTATGCAACAGTCTGCTTCTCTTCTACTCTGCCAGCCAAGCTCAGGAAAAGATTTTCATGTTTTTAAAGAGGTATGTGATAAGTCCTGAAATAAGTGTGAGGAACATATCCTGCAAAAGTTTTTTGTTGCACTGCATTGATGATATAATTCCTAAATTATGAAATAATATAATAATAATAATATAATTTTATAATTATTAAGATGATATTTGATAAGTGATATTTGTAGTCATTTAGAAATACCATATTTTTCTCACTATAAGACTCACATTTTGTCCCTAAAATGGGGCCAAAAATTATTTGCCGCTCATAGAGTGAAGCAGCTGCATCACTAAAGCTGAGTTACCGGCTGTACAGCTGTGTGTAGAACTGCCTGGTATAGCAGATGATCATAGGGGTCCCCTCTAGAAATAAAATGAATAGCAGTATGTCACCTACAGATCCTCATAACAGTGCATATCCACAGATCTTCCATAACAGTGTTTCATCTACAGATCCTCCATAAGTGTGTCATCCAAAGATCCCCATAACAGTGCATATCCACAGATCTTCCATATCTTCCATAACAGTGTTTCATCTACAGATCCTCCATAAGTGTGTCATCCACAGATCCCCATAACAGTGCATCATCCACATATCCTCCATAAGTGTCATCCACAGACCCTCTAACAGTGTGTCATCCACAGATCTTCCATAACAGTAAAATCATAATTTTTCTCTTATTTTCCTTCTCTAAAAGTTGGTGTGTCTTATGTTCTGGTGCATCTTACAGTATAAGTAATATGGTACACTTCAACTCATAGTTTTCGCACCCGCACTGAATCCTGACCCATTCATTCCAATGGGGCTTTGTATATGAGTGATGTTTTTCACGCATCACTTGTGCATTGCATGAAAATTGCAGCATGTTCTATATTCTGCGTTTTTCACTCAATGCCGGCCCATAGAAATTAATGGGGCTGCGTGAAAATCACATTGCATCCGCAAGCAAGTGCATATGCGGTGCAATTTTCACCCATGGTTTCTAGGAGATGAGGATACTAAATAGTGATGAGCAACCCCAGTAAATTCACTGTATGGTTATGAGGGAAAATAAAAGCATTCTTACTACAGATTGGTAACTAAAATGTCCATTGAGGGGCTAAAAAATGAAAAAAATAAACTCACCTCATATCTCATCACTTAAATCCTATAGGAGGAGGAGGATGTTGGAGCACAAGCAATGTGTAGCGAAATAGGTGGTTTTTCTACACAGGTGACAGGAGCAGAGGAGCAGCCACAGGAGCAAGAGGGAGATGAGGAAGACGAAGCGGATGACCCAGGCACACCGTGGCAGTATGCAGTGATGATGGAGGCAGCGAGTCCCTCTGATCCATTTGCGCAAATGGCCCGATACATGCTCACTTGCTTGCGTAGTGACAGCCGAATTGTCACCATTTGCCAGAGGGATGACTACTGGCTCTCCACCATGTTAGAATCTCGTTACCGTTCCAAAATGGGGGCTTTTTTTTAAACCCGCTGAGAGGGAGAACAAACTGAACTACTATAGAGACATCCTATGTAGTTAGTTGGCCGCTGCGGATCTGCGCCATCGTCCTTCCTCTCAGGTCTGACCGGGGGGGGAGCAGTTACAGCTCCATCAGCAGCCTGAGTCTAAAGTTGCTGATGAGCAGCTTTCTTTACCCGCATAGTGAAGAAACTACTCACCAGCAGCTAGACATAGAGCAGAACTTGAACCAGCAGGTGGTGGCATACTTGGAGAGCACCCTGCCACCCATCATCGAAGATCCACTGCCAAACTGGATTTGTGTCCACAACTGTCCGAGTTTGCCCTGGAAAAGCTGTCTTTCCCGGCCAGTAGTGTGGCATAGGAGCAGGTTTTTAGTGCGGTGGGGGCCATAGTTGCCCCAATGAGATCTCGCCTGTACACCCAAAATGTGGAGAGACTGACCTTTGTCAAGATGAATCAGGCGTGGATCAGCCAGGATTTCCACCCACCAATTCCTGAGGCATCAGATTAGATCATCCATGCTGCCTCACCCAAACCTTGACAAAAGAGATCGGTTTCTTTTGGCTACCTGCCTCAGCTACTATTCTGATGCTGCCACCCACCTGATGCCACACATCTGATGCCAAGTGCTCCTGTATGGTCCCATCAGAATTGGCTTATGATTTGATAGCCAAAAGCAGGAGTGGGTACAAAACACAGAAGACATGCAAATATTCCATTCAGAAGTATGATTATATATACATATATATATATATATATATATATATATATATATATATATTTTATTATTATTATTATTATTATATTATTATTTTTGTTGTTGTTAGTAATTACACATTTATTTTGTACCATACATTTTTTTACAATTGCTAAAAATAATATAACATATATTAGCATTTCTGCCAGGATTTGAACTCACAGCCGTCTACATTAGATTCAAGAATCTTTACCACTAGGCTATACAGCTACATGTTAACCTGCAGTAAAATATGAAATGATACTTCTGCTGTATAGGAATACTTACTACATGACAAACTACTATGAGGTTTTTCTGACACAGTTTATCATTCAGCTTTATAGCTAATTGGGTAGATTTAAATATACTGGGTGTCTCTAGCACTGACTCCATATATGGACATAGCTATATATGGAGTCAGAGCAGGTATTCCTAAGCCGTGGACTCACACTGGGGATTCCCTCACTGTACAGGGATTTTCTGCATAGACCTCAGTGGGACTCGACACCCTCCCTCTTCAGATCAGGGGTTTAATGCTTGGGTTCTCCCATTGACTTCCATTGTGCTCGGGTGCTCTGTAACCACTGGCCTGAATGACAATGGAAAGAATTAATATACATTTTTCCAATATTTTAAAGGGAAATCCTCGTTAGTATTTTAAGATGCTGTTCGATAACATCATTTACATGCATTGGAGAAGGAGCAGTTACAGCTCCATCAGCAGCAGCCTGAGACTATAGTCGCTGATGAGCAGCTTTCTTCACCCACATAGTGAAGAAACTACTCACCAGCAGCTAGACATAGAGCAGAACTTGAACCAGCAGGTGGTGGCATACTTGGAGTGCACCCTGCCACCCATCATCGAAGATACCCTGCCAAACTGGATTTGTGGCCACAACTGGCCGAGTTTGCCCTGGAAAAGCTGTCAGCTACAATATAAGCTACACCATTTTAGGGAGTAGGAGGAGCTGAACAAATTGTTTTATAGTTTATGGGAAAATATTCAGTATAGCATGCAATTTTTTTTATTTAAATTCCTGCTGATTCTGGATGTGAAGTCCAGGAGGAGGTTCTATCAGTGACTGACAGCTCTCTGTATACACAGTCATAGATGGAATGCTGTCAATCACTGATAGGACCTCCTACTGGACTTCAAAGCCCAAAATGAGCAGGAATATAAACATATAAATTACAGGTTATACTGAATCTTTTCCCATAAAACTATATATCAATCTGCTCATCTCCTCCTACTCTATAATATCCTGCCAACATCTAAGACACCATCTTCAATGTGACATATTCCCTTTAAGTTACTGAAAGAGATGCATTTGCAGCCAGTCTCCACTCGGTACGGTAGATGGAATTTTAGAAAGGATTTCCCTCTTTTAATTCCATGAATATAGTTTTTCAATACAAATGTCTCCCTCTATAATCCCTTTAGATAAGTGATTTGTATTAGTAAAATTCGAGGTGCTGCTTTCTCTACAAAGTGCAGGTGATCAGGAAATGAAAATCCCGCATTTTCTGTAGACAAACGACTTCCCTGTAATTACAAATTCTGCAAAGAAAATGTAATGTTTAATTTATTTTCAGTCTTCTTTGATTTTCTTTTATCATGTATGAAATTTTAGTTCAATTAACTAAATTCATGAATGTTGAAGAGAAAC
Organism: Bufotes viridis; assembly: GCA_033119425.1. Taxonomy (NCBI): domain Eukaryota; kingdom Metazoa; phylum Chordata; class Amphibia; order Anura; family Bufonidae; genus Bufotes; species Bufotes viridis. The sequence goes on from CM065589.1 coordinate 564,732,226, forward strand.
AATGGGGACAAACACTATATTTATCAAGTCCATTTCCCACATACAAATGTGCTGGATAAGTGGACCAGGGATGAGATTCTTGATGAATGCAACTCATTTATTAACGATTTCCTTCACTTTTCCAACTAGTCCTAAGACTGGCAGATTCATCCGGTCTTGTGTCCTGTTGATGAATCAGGTTCTGCCCTGGAGTAGAGGTTGCCCTGTCTTATATTTTAGGTGTCCTACCAGTGTCTCAATAGTTGATAAGTATAGAGATCTAGACACACAGAACACTTTTAACCCTAAAAGCACACCATTAGTATACTAGTGTTAGGTCATGAAAAAACTATACGTATTAGTCATTGCCTTAACCCAAAAACAATATTTTCAGAGACTTAATAATGATGGCCTATCCTCAGGAAGTACAATGCTGCAATGCTACAACAGTACAATGATCTGTCCATTATGGATGCTGGCTAATTCGGACCACAATGACTGAGGCATCTAAGGACGCTAGCTGTAGTGATCACAAGTGATGGGGTAGTTACAGCTACTAGACCCACACCATACGCATTGTCTTTAAACATTTACATTGATGGACAAATTAAATAAGTATGGTTCTTGAAATGCATTGATGCAAAGTGAAAAAAAAACTGTCGATAAAAGGGTATTCCCAAATGGGACAATTATGGCATATAGATAGCCATAACTGGCCATAACTTTTTTGACTCAGGCCATTTTGCCATTTTGTTCCCTTCATTTCAGTAATATACTATTTAATATCAAGCCTGTGAGTTAAATAGCTTCCTTCCTTCCCCCAACACATATGGAGCATGAAACTATGCTTCATTAATGTTCGCTGCACTGAAGAGAATATTAATGAGGCTGCCAATGTCAGAGACCCAAAGTGGCTGGTCCCATGCCCCTGACTGCAGTATTAACAGTGCAGCACTGGCCATAAATGTCTGATTGGTGTGAACTCAGCTCTGGGACCTGCACCTATCTCGAGAATAGAGCCTTGAAGTGAACAGAGAACACAGTCTGCATGTGTGATATTTTCTACATTTACTGCTATGGGACTTCAAAAATAGCTAAGGCAGGACTCAGAGGTCCATAAAACTAAACAGAGGGTGGCCACATATGTGTGGTGTGCTCAGTGTGCTTTAGGGCCACGTTCTGGAGATTGGAGCAGGTCGCAGAGGTAAACCCACTCCTATCAAACAGTTATGGCACATCCTATAGATATGCCATAAAAGTCCCAGATGGGAATACTCCAAATTCCCAAAATGTCTTGGTCAAAAAGGCATTAGCACAGTTCTACAGCTGAAACACATTGATATATCTGGATGTGTACAGTTCCTTTCATCTACAACACAGATATTGTAAATGCAATGTAGTGAAACATTATGTATTATGTCCGGTATTATGAACCTATCTTAATGGGGGTCTTCTGTACTTGGATATTGAAGGCATTTCCTCAACATAGGTTATCAGATCTCAAGTGTCTCAGAGCTGAGCTACAGTCTGTCACCGCTAGAAATTACACAGTAGATGGTGGATCCTTCTGTCCACTGTACAATTTCAGGCACCAGCGGCTGCCCAAAACAACTGATTCATGTGAATGATAGGTGCCATACCCCACGATCTGATATTGATGACTTATAATGAGGATAGCTCATCAATATCCAAGTACCAGAAAGCCTATTTCATGTTGCCTAATCGGGTCCTTTTTACTTTTATTCCATTAGGTAGGTCTATGCGCAGTGGCTCCAACTTAGGGTACTTTCACACTAGCGGCAAGGAACTCTGGCAGGCTGTTCCAGCAGGTGAATAGCCTGTTGGATCATCACTAGCGGCAGCATGGATTCACCCACCGGAGTTCCTTGCCGCTAGTGTGAAACTAGCTTTATCCAGGTTTAAGCATCACCAGGGTTAGTGGGCCTTACACTGGGAAGTCATCAAGAACGAATTGCCCATTATGCAGATGAATGATACTTTTTTGTTTTTACAAGTCCCCAGGAGTCTCTTCGCGAGGTTCTCACACTTCTTGAGGTTTTCGGGTCCTTCCCAGGGGTGTGGGTTAACTGGGACAAAACCCACCTTCTGGCTTTGGATGTACCAGCGAGAGATGTGCCACTCCCACCTCCATTGTGCTGGGTGGACCACACAGATTATTTGGGGATATGGGTGACTAGGCAAGTAAGTACCTACTTGGTAGACAATATTCCTCCCCTATTGCAGTTGATAAAAGATATGGCCCAGAGATGGAAGTCCCTTTTTTATGGCTCTCCCACCTGGATTCCCACAGTTTTTTTTCACCTGCTTGAAATTCTGTGGGCGGGTTCTGCTCCTAGGATTAAATTAGAGGCTCTCTGTCTTCCTGCTAATTGGGGATGATTGGCACTGCCTCATTTTAACAATTACTATTTAGCCAGCCAGCTTGTCTATGCCCACTGGTGGCTAACGGCAACTGACTACAATCCAGCTGTAAGTCTGGGACGTGAGTACTTGGGCTGACCAAATCCCTTTAAACGGTTCTTTTGAGGGGAGCTACGGTGGACCGTCTATCTCTTCCAGAGCCTATGATGGTCACTTTCAAATTATGGGATATATCGTTTAAATTGGCTCCAGAGGAGGCGACACATTGATCAGCACACTCTCTGCTTTGGCTAAATTCCCAACTTTCCCATTTTCTAATATGCAAATTTGGAAGAATCACAGAGTCATTACTTTAGCAAATATACTAGACAGAGGGTCTTTATGTTACTTCCAGCATCTGCACACCACTTATAGTTTCCCAAGTAATGCGCTCTATAATTATCACCTGAAACATGCATTCCGAGCACAGTTTGGGAGCTTTGACCAACAGGGGCGGATTAAGTGCATGATAGGCCCGGGGCTGTCTACCCAACTCGGGCCCCTCCATCCATTTTAGTTAAATTTTTTCTGTATGAAGAGGCTGCGGTGCTTCGTGAGCGTCACAGTCTCTTTCTAGGCCATATGACATCACATTCATCGTTCACATGGTCTAGGTGTAGCTCAGTCCCATCTAAGTGATTGGGGATGATCTGAAATACCAAGCACACTGCTATCAAATGGACATCGCTGTGCTTGTTAAGTAACAAAGAGGAGCTCACTGGAACATTGCGGTCTCCTCAAACAACGGATTGGCGGTGGTGCCAGGAATCATACCCCCACCATCTCATAACTCTCTGAGTACAGATGTCATAGATGTTACCTGCAGTCCTATGTAACACCCCACATAACACAGTGAACTATTGTGTTATGTGGGGTGTTACATAGGACTGCATGGAACATCTACTACATTATCTGCACAAAGAAAGTTATGACTATTATCTGGGCTGTTACATAGGACTGCAGGTGACAAATTAAAATTTTAGTTGCCAAATTTAAAATACATATGATTATGATACAAAAAAACTTGGAGGAGAAGATGAGAGGCAGGTCACAGTAGTGAGCCACCTCTACATATAGGAGAATACAGCACCAAATACCTCTTACATCCAGGGACATCTCCTGTCATGTAGACCTTCTCTTTCCTCTTCTCCTCCGTTTGACTTAGTACGGCATGACAAATTCGTTCCGCCACATCTCGTCTCTACAGAGTTTGTTACATAGACACATTAGATTTCTCATAATTGGGGTCATTTATCAAACTGGTATAAAGTAGAACTGGCTTAGTTGCCCATAGCAACCAATCAGATTCCACCTTTCATTTTCCAAAGGAGCTGCGAAAAATGAAAGGTGGAATCTGTTGCTGTGGGCTACTAAACCAGCTTTATAAATTATCCCAAAGGTCCCTATAGTGTCTACAGCAGTTATAATGTCCCCTAGAGTGCCCCCAGTAATAATAACACCCTATATTGTGCTCCAGGTAATAATGCCTGTATAGTGTACCCAAAAATAATGTCCCCTAATAGCAATGCCCCTAATTTCCCCCACACTGCTCCCACATAATAATTTCCCACACACTGCCCCCATATAATAATTTCCCCACACTGCCCCCACATAATAATTTCCCCACACTGCCCCCACATAATAATTTCCCCACACTGCCCCACATAATAATTTCCCCTACACTGCCCCATATAATAATTCCCCTACACTGCCCCATATAATAATTTCCCCTACACTGCCCCCATACAATAATTTTCCCCACACTGCCCAATATAATAATTTCCCACACTGCCCCATATAGTTATTTCCACACTGCCCCCATAAAATAATTTCCCTACACTGCCCCATATAATAATTTCCCCACCTGCCCCCATATAGTAATTTCCCTATACTGCTCCATATAGTAATTTCCTCCACACTGCCCCATATAGTAATTTCTTCCACACTGATCCCATAAAGTAATTCGCCTCCACACTGCCCTCCCATGAAAATATTTGCCCGACACTGCCCCCATGAAGTAATTTTCCCCACACTGCCCCCAAGAAGTAATTTGTCGTCACACTGCCCCCATGAAGTAATTTGCCCCCACACTGCCCCCCATGAAGTAATTTGCCCCACACTGCCCCCATGAAGTAATTTGCCCCCACACTGCACCCCTATGAAGTAATTTGCCCCCATGTAATAATCTGCTCGCAATGAAATTATTTGCCCCATGTAATAATCTGCACCTATACTGCGCCCCACACTGCCCCCATGTCCTCCTCTCTGGCCCCCAAAGGCACACACAGAAAAAAACAACAACTAAAAGCTAATACTTACCTGGGTTCGGGATGGTGAGGCAGGCCGCAGGTGCGCAATCCTCATTGTCTTGCGTCCCGGCGCAGGCACGTGATGATGTCATCACTCACGCCTGCACCGGGAATATACTACCACATAGGTCTCAGGCCTACTAGGCCTGAAGCCTATGGTGTTGATCGGCGGCGGGGCAGGGAACTATGCGCTCCTGTGCCCCGCCGCAGTATGTGGGCGCTCGGGTCGGCATTGGGCCCCCCAGTGATGCCGGGCCCGGGGCTGCCGACCCGAACGCCCCTATGTTAATCCGCCACTGTTGACCAATTTCTCATGGCTCCTCTTATAGAGAGCATGGAACATAATAAATACTTTGGAAAACCACTGTCCGCCTTTTACAGTTATACTGTCCAGAGCCTCATGCCCATGCAAGATAAAATGCTACAGAAATGGAAAAGGTACATTCTCAACTGAGATGATGATGACTGTAAGGTTCTTCTGACCATCCCGGGCCCCTCACTGATTAGTGCTAGGGATAAATTAGTACAAGTTAAATTCCTACATAGGATCTATTATACCCCCTATAGACTTTAACTTATGGGTGTGTCGCTCTCGACTGAGTGCCCCAGACAGGTGCGGACTGGCCCACAGAGGTACAGGGGAATGCCCCGGTGGGCCTCTAGTATCCCACCCCCTGCACAAGTGGCACATAACACAGTAGACTTACTGCACTACATACATTTATTCAATGTACAGCACCTCAACCAGCCTATGTTCATATAAAAAACTTGTTAAAATATTTATTTTATTTGAATGTATCCGTACTGTGGACCCCCCAAAATGATCTTTATGGTGGGCCCTAAGTACCCCAGTCCGACACTGGCCCCAGATGTCGTATGGCAGAGGGTATGATACTGCACATGTTCTAGAAATCCATGGTTTCCCAGCAGAACATTGCTCAGAGCCTCACATTGCCTACATCAGCTTTCCTTCTTTCAAAAGTGCATCCTAAAGCCATTTCTTCTCCAGGTTAATGATACACACATACTCGCTGCCCAAATAATGTTGAAAAAACATAATTTATCAGACTAGGCTGACTTCTTCCATTATTTCATGGTCCACTTCTTATTCTCACATGCCCTTTGCATGGGTACTCAGCAGTCTGTAGCTATGCGGCCCCAGTAAGTTAGATGTTTTTCTTGCATCTTTCTATCACAGACCCTGGTAACTTTCAGAAATTCGTTCTACAGTAGGTCTTCTGTAGGATCAGACCAGACAGGCTGGCCTTAAATAAAGCCCATGACCCATGGACCCATGGTAGGTACTAACCACTAAAAACTGAGAACACAAGATCTGTCATTTTGAAGTTGTTCTGACCCAGTCATTTAGACATAACAAACTGACCCTTGTCAAAGTTGCTTAGGTCCTTAAACTCTTTCCAGCTTCTAATATATCCCACCCCTTGACAGGTGCCATTGTCATGATATAATCAATGTTATTGACCTCACATGTCAGTGGTGACATGATCTGGCTACTCCTTCTTTATACGAAACAAAGTAGGGATACATACGTAACACATTGCATCAAAGACATGGTAAATGTTGGATGGGAGATTTTAAGGCCATCAGTAACAATTAACCGCGTTGCTTCATGCACGCTTAGCGCTAAGGGAACGTGCTAAAGGAAAATTTCAATCCAAACAGCTAAACAGGGAACAGATAAATGAACTTGAGCTCATTAGTAATCAGATGAGGGTTGTGAATGTTAACCCAGCACAGCCGACATCTGCTGTGAATTTGCTAGCTGATCTTGCTAGAGAGGCTGCGGACCCTCATATGGTCTCAGCAGGCAGCGAGCCGGAGCAGCTGTAAGCAGCCGCGCACCCTCAACATGAACGAGAACAGGAATGCACCCCCACAGCTCATAACAAGCAGCTACGATGATTGGAAAGCTTCATTCACAGTCTATGCTGTAATGGTTTCCAGCCTATATTTAGAGCCACAGTAAATAATTTATGGAGGTATACATACAGTAAGGGCTCGTTCATAGTGATGAGGCCCCGGTGAGTCCGGTTTTGTTGGTGTGGTTTTAAATGCAATATCAGATACGGGAATTAGGATCAATGATTCTTGTTCTTGCAAATTTCTTCTGGTCTGAAAGATATTACAAGCAATTCTCCTTTCCCATGTGTAACAACTTCATATCATGCCAGAGGAGGACTTTAGATAATTCAGTATTCATAAATCATGTATAGGACGCAGGACGGTGGGGGTTATTATAATACCCAGCGGGGTATTGTAGGTCCTACTGGAGCCCAGGGCTGAGATAAGTGATTAGAACCTGTGTAATCGCATACTGTTAACTACATTTCCATAGCTCACTTTAACCGTGTCATCTATGGACCCTAATACGTAAAAAAAAAATTCTAAGAAGGAGCCACCATTTAGTTGGGTAATGTCTGGGCCAAATTTGTTGGGGTTTCAATGGCCACTATTGAATATTAGTTGAATATCTCCCCTTATCCTCTTTGGTATCCAGCATATGCTGCGCTCCTGTGGCTCACTTTGAGACTTGCCAAAAAAATGTGATCATATTGATTGCTATAGAAAGATCCTGTACTACTTCTTCTTCTTCTTTTTTGTTTTGTTTGTTATACATTTTCAGACATGATATTTACTGTGTAGCTATTTCTTCAAATCTCTGAAAAGGAGGAATATTGAAAAAAATATCTCAAACGCTTTGACTGCATTGAATCCAAAGATACATAATACTTTAGAGCACAAGGATCCCAGACTTGCCTAAAGTCCAGGCCTACCAATGTGTGTTACCCCAGTCGGGAGTATTTGTGATTTATATACCCTTATCTACAAGACGGGGCAACCATGTCTTTGCCTTAAAGCATTTGTTCAGAGGGTAAATAGATCATCAATATCAGATCAGTTGGGGTCTGACTCCAGGCACCCCCACCGATCAGCTGTTTGAAGAGTATGCTGTGGAGGAGCTGTTTGAAAGGGATGAGCAGTTGTTATTGCTACTCGCCGCCTCTACAAGCAAGACAATGCGCAGGTAATCTTGAAGAGGAAGCAGTGCTGGCACTAGCGCTGCCTCCTCTTCAAACAGATGATTGGAGGGTTGCCTGGAGTCCAAACCCTACTGATCTGATATTGATGGTGGAGAATGTGCAACCGAGTGTGTGCAGGAGTTGCAGCAGTACTGGGGCTACAGCAGACCTTATACCCTGTGAGTCCCCTGCTTTGGGACTACTAAGACCTCATCTGGGTAGAGAAATAGGAGTTTGGAGAAAACACTGCCTGCCAACTAATGGCGGCTGCAGCCTGATGGTATGCCGGAAATAGAGTATATAGTAAGCGTAGCATTCAGGAAGCTGAGAAAAAGTACACAACCACCCATAATTAGGCCTGCCAGTCACATAACAAGGTCATAGACTGCTTACTGTTATGACCTGCTGCTCAGAGAACCTGCATCTGAAGTGTAACACCGCATCCCACAAGTAAAGAAACTTTTATCCTTCCTTCGGTATTCATTCTCTATCCTCTACCTCTCTGGTAAACTTTATTAGCACCAGGGGGCTGCACCTCACCATGCTGCCCAGCCCAGGAGAGCATGCATTTTATGTTCAGCCACCATGAGGAGTGTCTATTGTGATCGCATCTTACCCCCCATAACCAAATTTCTTTAAGTCCTACTTTACCACAAATGACTGCAAAAAAAATTTAGACTAGCACATCCGAAGTCATAGATGTAGATCCATAAAGTTAACATGCAGACAGCAAACAAAATACGTATGGCAGCACACTGTTACACATGCAAACAAAAGAACTAGGGATTAGCGATTATTTTGGTCTACAGTGGTACTATACCTACTCTACATGAAAAAGGAAGCTCTTCATGAACATTTTTGATCAAACGTGTCAGGCCCATCTACCAACGTCAAGGTGGCTTCTGCAGATGGGAACCTAACACTAACAGAACTCCATCTCCTGGGCCTAACCTAAGCCTACAGGGCAGTGTAGGAACCAGCTATATTTAGCTGCCATTTTTCATGTATAGTAGGTATAGTACCACTGTAACCCAAAGTTATCCCTAATCCCTATAACAGTTTGCAACCATGCGATTTTGTTTGCCACAAATGAGCCACTGAGATAAAAATGTCTTTCTGACTCATCACTAACATTGGTGACAAATAAAAAAGTTACAGTTTGAGATATATCTTGGTTGTGCACATATCTTTCCCACGGGCTCTATTTAAAGAGGACCTTTCACCAATATAATACCCCCCAAATAACCCTCCTACCGGATAGTGCGTCATCCACTGATGTTCCCCATTGTTTTGGTTTTTTTTTAAATCGACCACCTAATTCCTTCCTAATCGCCCCGTTTCTTCTGCCGCCTCATATGCAAATGAGGCGGACTTTTGTACGGGGCATTGCTAAACATCCTGGTTGGGGGTGTGTGTGCTTGCTTCCCCGGCTGAGAGAGCAGCCAATCACAGCGCTGGTCTCTCAGCTAGGGAGAAGGAGCTCAAGGAGCAGTTAAGGCAGCCACCCCCCTCGCCTTCAGTCTGGAGGAGGAGGGAGAGCAGTTGCAGAGCTGACGGCCTGCAGTAGGAAAAAAAAAACTGTAAAAATATACAGACATGTGACATTATCATCATTGAAGTGACCTAGATAAAAAATATTATTTTACCACACAGTGAACGCTGTAAAACAAATTCCACAAAATAATGTGAACATAAAAGAATAAAAGTTATTTAATACACTGGATATACCCCAAAATGGTTCCTAAAAAACCTACAACTAATCCTGCAAAAAAATAAAAATGTAGAAGAAAAAATTAAAATGTTATGACTGCTAGAACACAAAGGGGGAAAATATTATCGGTCCTTAAGGCTAAAATTAATGACGTCATTAAGGGGTTAAAATGCAATAGTGTCCCCTGAGTTGTGCGCCAACAAGATTTAATGCAGACACACATTAGAAATCTACAATTAAAAAAAACTGACATTTTGGGAGAGTTTTCCCAATTTTAAAGTAACTGTTAAGAGGTTAAAGGGTTTATCCCATGAATAATGTAAAAAATGAAAATCAGATATCATGTAGGGCATGACATTCTCTTTATAACAAAGCTAGAACCAGCCCTGTACCTCACATGGATCCAGAGATCTCCCCATTCATTGCTCTGCTAGATTTCGATCAAGCTGAAAGCTCAAGGGGAGGGTCTTTTCTGCTGCAGCTCAGGGGGCATGTCTCAGCTCTCCCTATCACAGCTCAGGGGGCGTGTCCATGCTCTCTCTATCACAGCTCAGGGGGCGTGCCCATGCTCTCCCTATCACAGCTCAGTGGGCGTGTCTCGGCTCTCCCTATTACAGCTCAGGAGGAGTGTCTCAGCTCTCCCTATCACAGTTCAGGAGGCGTGTATCAGCTCTCCCTATCACAGCTCAGGGGGCGTGTCTCAGCTCTCCCTATTACAGCTCAGGAGGAGTGTCTCAGCTCTCCCTATCACAGTTCAGGAGGCGTGTATCAGCTCTCCCTATCACAGCTCAGGGGGCGTGTCTCAGCTCTCCCTATCACAGCTCAGGAGGCGTGTCTCAGCTCTCCCTATCATAACACAGGAGGCAGTTGAAGGATGAAACTGAGCATGTGCGGCCTTCTCAGTGAGCAGGTCAAAGAATTAATAAAAAAACAAACAGCAGGTGGCACTATACAGATACATTTTTTTTAATAACTCAGTGGCTATACTAAATGTTTAATTACATGCAATTACAAAAGTATTCAGATCCCAGTGGTGGTTTGAAAACTGTAGAATATTTTTTGTGGGACAACCCCTATTTGCATCATACTTGTCATTTTGTAAAAGAAAAGCGATTTCCAGGGCGTCTCTTATCAATGGTCAGTGTCAGTGTTTTTCACAGACCCATAGACTTCAATGAGCACATTTAGTCCACATCACGGACCAAAGAAGTGTATTTCCCCATTGTTTTTCCATTGACCCATAGTCAGTGGAAAAACAAGGATAAAAGAATAAGTACGTTAAAATCAATGGATTTGTGTGCTGTTCATGGAAAACACTGACAGCTCATGTCTGCTATCGTCACATGTGTTTGTAGTACCCCTGAAGGGGCACTACCATTCTTACACATAGCTACTGTCTCTAATGGCTATCAAAGAATGTCATCTGTGTATTTAATTCCAGGTCCTCTGATACTGTGCCTTAATAATATTGTTATTCAACTGTAATTATATATAATGTGCCTGGTTGTCCAGCTGGTGGCAGTGTATCTGGCAGAGAGTTCCTTTAGATAGAATGGAAATTACCATTGCATTCTCCCCGTTTTGGGCAGAAATAGGTGAGTCCTGCTTCCTACCAAGGGAAGAGTTGGAGGAAGATATGGTTGAGTCGAGAGTGGAGACGTGAGAAGTGGAGTAGAGAGTTGGAGCAAGAGAGTGAAGTAGCATGGTGTGGTGAGGGAGTGTTTCCCTTCACTGCTGCAGGAGCATTGGGAAAGTAGCTCAGAGGGAAGCCCACTACTGATATATACAATGACTTAGTACCTCTGAGAGAAAAAACGGAGCCAAAGACACCTACTCAGCAAAACGGGTCACAGGATACCTCACTCATAAGAAACAGTAACTGAAGCTAATAGGCACCAGGTTGAATTAAGAGATTAGCACAGCAGCAGAGAGAAAGCAAAGTATTCAGGTTTAGGGTACTTTCACAAAAGCGTTATTCTTTTCGGGTATTCAAATCCGGTATAGTGTCTTAATACCGGAAAAACCCATCCGTTTTGTCCTAATGCATTCTGAATAGACAGCAATCCGTTAAGTATGCATCAGGATGTCTTCTGTTCCGTCCCTTGTCCGGTATTTGACTAGACAAAATACCGCAGCTTGCTACAGTATTTTTTCCAGCCAAAATTCCGGAACACTACCACACTTGCATTAATTTCCATTGAAATGTATTAATTCCGGATCCAGTACCAAGTGTTCCAGAAATTGCCGCTTTGCTTTATCCGGTTTTCCGGTCTGCACCTGCGCCATTATGTAGGAGGAGCTGGTTTCGCTGCCTCCTGTTTTCTCCCTGTCCTGCCAGCCTGCGGGGATTCGGCAGCACACCATTGAAGGTGAGTATAAAGTTTGTGTTCGGGTCGACTACCAGAGTGTGCCGTACCTGACTAATTAGCAGTTGAGGCGTGGCGGAACTGCCGTCGTAGGGTGTCCTAAAGGGGGGCACCCCGGAGGTGAGTAATGAAAAAAGGGGTGGGAGGGCGGGTGCGCTGGTAGGGACGACTGGCGTGTGAGGGGCTCACCCCAGCCTATTTATATGATGGCCGGGAGCCGCCCCTCACACAAACACAGCAACTGGCGTTGCTTACACTTGTGTTCGGGTCGACTACCAGAGTGTGCCGTACCTGACTAATTAGCAGTTGAGGCGTGGCGGAACTGCCGTCGTAGGAGTGTCCTAAAGGGGGCAAAAATACCAAGATACGTATAGGTGTATAGCTTACTATTTATTACAGTAACAACCTTTGAAAGGCCACAGACATCTCCACACGTGGGTCGGGAATGTAACGGGTGTAGCAGGAAGACTTCCAACGGCCTAACCTCTTGATGATATGGACTGGGATGCTGTTCTGTGAGGCGGCTGAGGCTGCTCCTATTCTGAAAGAATGGCCCGTTATGCTGAGTGGATTGACCCCGATGCTGGGTAGTAAGTAGCGGATGTACTTTAAGAAAACCTGCACACTGAGTGGCCCATTGTTGACAGTTAGCAAAGGAGAATTTGCTGGAGCGGTTCTGATCTCTCTCAGCCATGTTCTGATGACCGTGACTGGACACCATTGATTGCCCGACGGGAAATACTTAACCCTCACTGACTGGCCTGCCTGTGACGTTTTCGTATGGGGTAGCGTTAAGCAATAATAAGAGCCATGCCAGGTGAGGTGTTGCTTCTGTATGTGAGAGCTGGATGAGGCGGGACTGGTGAATTCGCCCGGCCTGAGGAAACCGTAGAAACACAAGTAGAGGGCTGTACGTATTAACTTGCTAGTTCTGGAACCGAAGGGGTTTGTTGACAACATGTCGGACAGGGACTTAAACATGTTGCCGGAAAATGGCTTCCTTTTGACCTTAGCCTTAGCTGTGATGTTCTGAATGCCTTTGAGGATGGCTTTGATTGGGTATGTCTTGAACAAAGAAGCTCTGTCGGGGTACAGTACATACCAGTGGTGTTGGACCCCTGCCAGGTATGTTTTAATGGTGCCATGAGATAGCTTGAGATTTGAGTGGCAAAAGGCGACGAAGGCCAGTAGGTATGAGACGTGGTCGGTGTTGGATTGTGGACATGCCACTTGGAACCTATTGAAGTGTGCCCAGGCAGTACCATATATCTTTAAGGTGTTTTTGGATAACGATGCCTTCAAGAGGACTTTAGCTGTCTGCAGATGGGCCCTCAATCCATGACTAATAGGTTGTGCTCCGGGGTCGGTGTTGGTGTGGGGTCGGCCTCCGGAGATATCTGAAAGAAATGTTGAAAATTGAGCCTGGACAACGCGTCTGCTGCCATGTTGGCTTTGCCAGGGATATGTACACATTCAAAGAAAAAGTGATACTGTAAAGCCAACCACGTAAATCGCCTGACAAAAGACATGATTTCGGGGCTTGCTGACCTGCCCTTGTTTAGCAAGTCTGCCAGCGCTGCGTTGTCTGTCAAGAACAAAACAGACTGATTACCCCACGCTCTGCCCCAAGTCTGAGCTGCTGCTACTATGGGGTATATCTCAAACAAAGGAGAGGATAGTTTAAATCCCCTAATTGTCGTGATCTCTGGGGGCCAAGCGCTGGCCAGCCAGTGGGAACCCCACAAGGCTGCGTATCCGGTGGAGGCTGCTGCATCGGTATGTATTACTGGAGAATCCTGCGTGACTGATGGAACAAACATAGCAATTCCGTTCCAGCGTGCTAAGAACTGATCCCACATGTATAGGTCTGCTCGACCTGCTTGGTCCAAGATGATCCTGCTATCTTGTTCGGTGGCTGTTGGAAGGAGTTGTAGTAGTCTGGCGATGAAGGTCCGGCCTTGTGGGATGATGCGCATAGCGTAATTAAGCATGCCGAGAAGGCTTTGCAATTCGGTCTTGGTGGTGACGCCATTGTATGCGAATCTGTGTACTGCAGCTCTTATCCTAAGCAACTTGTCTGTGGGGAGACTGGCTTGTAGAGAATTAGTGTCGAGCTGGATGCCTAGGAAGGTCAGTTTATTGCTGGGACCGTCAGTCTTCTTGTCTGCTACTGGAACGCCTAAAATTCGGAAAACTTCCGTCAAGATGCCCAGGTCCTTTGGGGCGCGTGCTGGAGGTTCGATTAGGAGAAAGTCATCTAGGTAATGTATGACATGAAAAGCATTGTATTTGTTTTCCAGTATCCAGTGCAGGCAGGTGGCGAACTGGTCAAACAGCCACGGGCTGGATTTCGCCCCAAACGTAAGGCGGTTGGCGAAATAATACCATTGGTCCCATTTTAAACCATGCCATTTCCACATATGAGGGTGTATCGGAAGTAGCTTGAACGCGTCTGTGATGTCGGCTTTGGAAAGCCACGCGCCTTGCCCGAGTGACAGGATGACTTGAATGGCCTGATCGATTGATGAATATTTCATCGTAAATTCTTCTGACGGAATTAAAGAATTCAAGTTGGGAACTGCTAAAGAATGTGGGGCTGACAAGTCATAGATTAACCGTTTTTTATTTGAAAATTTGCCGGTAACCATGCCGACAGGACTGATCCGCCAGATGTCGAAGGGAGGCACGCGCAGTGGACCGATCAGGAACCCCTTGTCAAGTTCCGACTTAATGAGATCGGACACTGCCTGAGGGTCTCTAACAGCCGACTGCAGGTTCCTACATTCATACGCGGTCTGAGGTAGCGCCACCTGTCCAGTGTTGAAGCCCTCTGTGAAACCAGTAATCAGATGCTGTACCCAGTTAGGATCGGGATGATCCGACAGTAATTTTTTCAGAGCATCCACATTGACCGGGCCTAGTCACGCGTTGGTATGACTTCTCTGTGGGCATGCTACCTTGGGATGTGCACGGAAGCAATTTGCGCAAAGGTGTAACAACCTGCACTGACTGTAGTAACAGCCAGCCGTATTGAAGTTGTTACAGATCTGGGACTTCCCAAGATACTTAATGAGCCGGCCTAGTTTGTCCAATCCGGGTGAGGGTTTGGACAAGGGATGCTCGGGCGGATTCCTGACTGGAGTGCTTGGACCGGGGGCACTGCTTGCTGCACACCAGTCCGTGGTATTTGAGTACGAGCCGCAGGTGGCACATGCCGGTGCACTGAGACCGGCGAAGTGCCTGCAGAACAACTCCGTATCGACCACCGACCAGTCAGTTGTATGCTGAAATTGCGATAGCAATGCTGCTGCTTTCGCTGAAAAGGAGCGGTGATACTCATAAAACGCTGAGCCTCCATATTTGTGTGCCAAATCTACGACTTTGTATAAATACAGGTCTAGCTCTTCCCTCCGGTTTGGAGACATAGCGCAGATGATGCTCCGGGTCTGCTTGCAACAGACGGAACAATTCTGCCTTCCTGGCCGACGCTGGGAAGGGGATACCTCTCCTAGTTAGCTCAGCCGTTAGTCTGGGAATTGTCCAATTCCTCAAGGAAGGCATGGCTTCCCTGTCTGAGCGCAGACCCATGCTGCTAACTGAAGAACCGGACCCTTGGTTATCCATGCCTTGACTCGGATCCATCTGAAGATGACATGACAAGGTTATGTGCAGGGAGGTCCTGACTGAACCCTATACACCCTGTGTCGTGCCTGAGTGCTGACTGAACGAAGGCCCTGGAGCGGAAGTACCCGTGGTGGAAGAATCATGCGACGTGTTGCCTAGCTGACTGTGCGAGGAGTGGTGCACCCGTTCCCCCCTTTTGTCCGGCGGAGGTGTAGCGCGGCGGCTAGCTGCCGACGTAGGATAGGGTCAAGCGGTGCCGTGCGAGTTGTGGGTGGACGCTGTAGTATGTGCATGGAACGTGCTACGTGCTGACTAAGGAAGTGGCTGACCGAAGTGCTGAATGGCCGGGCTCGCGTGCTTGCCTGTGGATGGAGACAGGACTTGCTTGAGTCTGAAAACGTGACAGACTATGGGGCGCCTGAAGAACGAGACAGGACTTGCAACTAGTCTGAAGACGTGACAGACAGCGGGATGCCTGAAGAACGTGACAGGACTTACATTGAGTCTGAAGACGTGACAGACAACGGGGTGCCTGAAGATCGTGACAGGACTTGAATCGGGTATGACCACGTGATACCAGAAATTATTATTTTTTTTTTTTCTGAGCGTGCGTGCGGAATGTGCGTGTATGCTACGTGCGTGAGAATTGTGCTGATTCCGTGTTTAGTGAGAATGGGAGCAAGAGAGGTGGAGGGGAGAGAAAAACCGCCCCTACTTAGCAACGCTGCAAATGTGTCCTGAAAGACAGACAGGGCTCTAGTAAATGTTTGTAGGCCTGTGATGTCGAATAAGACCAGCGGATACCTAAACCTGTGATTACCTTAGCGGTGACAGACTGTCACATGTGCCTGTGCTGAAAGTCGGGGTTGAGACTGGCCTGTGGTGTCTGTGAAATATGAAGTGGTGGTTATGTATGTAGAGGTCTGTAGGCTCACGACAACATGGAGACAAAAGAATACGTTTCGTCTGAAGCGCCTTACATGGGCATGACACCTTATATGTTAATACAATTTTTATATAGCCAGGTCGACATACCTCCATGCGTGCTAATAATAACATTCTGTTACACACGTACACGCTGATGAAATATGCAAACAAAACCATATCGTATATGACATATTTGTGTTTAGGGACGGGTGCTGTATTAGCATGACCTCCGTGGACTGACCGTACAACGATTAGGGCCTGGGTCTATCTACTATGGGCAGAACATGACTCGGAATGTCAGGCACGAATAAGGGACGTGCGGAGGCCCAGCAAATGCCTCTCGTGCTACTGTGGATAGCTGCATGTGACCAGGGAACCTGCCAGCTGTGTTCCCTGGCCTGCACCCCAGATACGCGGGGAGATACCGTTAAGCGCCGACAGTAAATATACCTATAGCCCATAACAGAATATAGCACCGCTGGCAGCGTGTGGCTTGACCATGTGACCGTCCAGCGGCGGCGTGCTGGAGAAGTTACCTGACCCCACGTTACCGGTAGTTGCCCCAGTATGCTCCGCGGCTCTACCTGCTCGCTGCCTGCCGGCTGCTGGAGCGGGAGCGACACGGTGCGTCGGCTGGGGTGTGGGGCTTCTATATTCGAGAGCCTCTAGGCGAGACTGGAAGCCAGACATCGAGGAGGCCATGCTATTGATAGTAGCATGCAATTGAGTCAATGACGTCTGTATCGTGGACATCGAGACCGTTTCTAGAACTTGCTCCGGGTCTGCTTGCAACAGACGGAACAATTCTGCCTTCCTGGCCGACGCTGGGAAGGGGATACCTCTCCTAGTTAGCTCAGCCGTTAGTCTGGGAATTGTCCAATTCCTCAAGGAAGGCATGGCTTCCCTGTCTGAGCGCAGACCCATGCTGCTAACTGAAGAACCGGACCCTTGGTTATCCATGCCTTGACTCGGATCCATCTGAAGATGACATGACAAGGTTATGTGCAGGGAGGTCCTGACTGAACCCTATACACCATGTGTCGTGCCTGAGTGCTGACTGAACGAAGGCCCTGGAGCGGAAGTACCCGTGGTGGAAGAATCATGCGACGTGTTGCCTAGCTGACTGTGCGAGGAGTGGTGCACCCGTTCCCCCCTTTTGTCCGGCGGAGGTGTAGCGCGGCGGCTAGCTGCCGACGTGGATAGGGTCAAGCGGTGCCGTGCGAGTTGTGGGTGGACGCTGTAGTATGTGCATGGAACGTGCTACGTGCTGACTAAGGAAGTGGCTGACCGAAGTGCTGAATGGCCGGGCTCGCGTGCTTGCCTGTGGATGGAGACAGGACTTGCTTGAGTCTGAAAACGTGACAGACTATGGGGCGCCTGAAGAGCGAGACAGGACTTGCAACTAGTCTGAAGACGTGACAGACAGCGGGATGCCTGAAGAACGTGACAGGACTTACATTGAGTCTGAAGACGTGACAGACAGCGGGGTGCCTGAAGATCGTGACAGGACTTGAATCGGGTATGACCACGTGATACCAGAAATTATTATTTTTTTTTCTGAGCGTGCGTGCGGAATGTGCGTGTATGCTACGTGCGTGAGAATTGTGCTGATTCCGTGTTTAGTGAGAATGGGAGCAAGAGAGGTGGAGGGAGAGAAAACCGCCCTACTTACCAACGCTGCAAATGTGTCCTGAAAGACAGACAGGGCTCTAGTAAATGTTTGTAGGCCTGTGATGTCGAATAAGACCAGCGGATACCTAAACCTGTGATTACCTTAGCGGTGACAGACTGTCACATGTGCCTGTGCTGAAAGTCGGGGTTGAGACTGGCCTGTGGTGTCTGTGAAATATGAAGTGGTGGTTATGTATGTAGAGGTCTGTAAGCTCACGACAACATGGAGACAAAAGAATACGTTTCGCCTGAAGCGCCTTACATGGGCATGACACCTTATATGTTAATACAATTTTTATATAGCCAGGTCGACATACCTCCATGCGTGCTAATAATAACATTCTGCTACACACGTACACGCTGATAAAATATGCAAACAAACCATATCGTATATGACATATTTGTGTTTAGGGACGGGTGCTGTATTAGCATGACCTCCGTGGACTGACCGTACAACGATTAGGGCCTGGGTCTATCTACTATGGGCAGAACATGACTCGGAATGTCAGGCACGAATAAGGGACGTGCGGAGGCCCAGCAAATGCCTCTCGTGCTACTGTGGATAGCTGCATGTGACCAGGGAACCTGCCAGCTGTGTTCCCTGGCCTGCACCCCAGATACGTGAGGAGATGCCGTTGAGCGCCGACAGTAAATATACCTATAGCCCATAACAGAATATAGCACCGCTGGCAGCGTGTGGCTTGACCATGTGACCGTCCAGCGGCGGCGTGCTGGAGAAGTTACCTGACCCCACGTTACCGGTAGTTGCCCCAGTATGCTCCGCGGCTCTACCTGCTCGCTGCCTGCCGGCTGCTGGAGCGGGAGCGACACGGTGCGTCGGCTGGGGATGCAGGACCTGCGGCCGGAAGTGACGAGCCGGAAACGACGAGCCGGAAATGCCTGAGAGCGGGTGCGCTGGTAGGGACGACTGGCGTGTGAGGGGCTCACCCCAGCCTATTTATATGATGGCCGGGAGCCGCCCCTCACACAAACACAGCAACTGGCGTTGCTTACACTTTTGGTTTTTTTTATGTTATGCAACATGAAAATAAGGGAATATAAGCAGCTCCTATGTATAAACTGTATGTCATAAGGACATAGGGGATGCTAGGAGTAGTAGTACATAGGACTACTACTCCTTGCATCTCCTATGTACTTATACTACTAGCAGTCCCTATTTACTTTTGCATAGGGACTGCTGGTAGTATAAGTACATAGGGGATGCTAGGAGTAGTAGTCCTAGCTACTGCAACTCCTAGAATCCCCTATGTACTTATACTACCAGCAGTCCATATGAACAAGTACATAGCGACTGCTGGCAGTATAAGTACATAGGGGATGCTAGGAGTATTAGTACCTAGGACTACTACTCATAGCATCCCCTATGTACTTATACTACCAGCAGTCCCTATGCAGAAGTACATAGGTACTGCTGGTAGTATAAGTACATAGGAGATGCTAGTAGTAGTCATAGGTACACGATTATAACTACCATTCCTCGTATTTTTTGGAAAAAAAATTGGGGACAAGCCAGCCTGCCCACCTGACAGCCTGTCATACTTCCCGTCTGCCAGCTTGACAGTCTTCCCGCCTGCCAGCCGGTCCTTCAAAATTTCCATAAATGGAAAGTAAGTAATATTTCTGAGGGTCTGCTTGTCGTGTGTAAAGTTCAAATATGAATTTTATTTTTTTAATAGACTTATCTTCTTCAAGTGAAGCCGGGAGCCCTCCTCCTCGCCGACGTCAGCGAACTGCTACGGTATGTAGCGTTGGATTATAGCAAGCCCCACTCTGAAATTTTCTCAGTATTCTAATTATGCTTTGTATTTTTTCTCGCAGTCATTGTCTGAAGAGGAGGGGACTCCCGGCCAGCAGGAAAGTTGGTGGTGGAGCACAGCAAATGGTAGGTGTTTATATTTTAGTTTTTTCCCAAAAAATACATGTTATTGTATGTTTTCTAATCATATTTTTTTTCTGTTTTATAGCCATCTCAAGCCTCTGCCAGAGGAAGTCGGGGAGCTCGCAGCGGTCGGGGTTGTGTGAGTATTAGCAATTATAGTCTTGTAAATTCATAAAGTTTCAAACAGTGATTTAAATTTTTATTCTAAATTTTTAGGGTTCCAGAGTCTCCACCAGAATAGATGAGGAGATCAGCTTTTTCATAGATAATGACCACCTCATCCAGATGGTGGAGGTACACCCAGCATTGTGGGAAACCATCGACCACTTCCACGCAGACCACAATGTGACCCAGCTCCTCTGGCATAAAATCGGTGAGGCAATTGTGCCGAAGTGGGAGGACCTCGAAGCAGTGCCCTAAGTATACAGTATTTAATTTGAAGATTGCATACATGTATTTGCGTTATCATTGTGGCTACATCAATTAAATAGTAAACCATTTTTGATGGTTTGATGTAGTTTAAAGACTACGTTTTTTTTTCCAGGGACGACAATCATGGTTCGGTGGCGTTCCATCAGGGACCATTATAAGAAAGATTACAGCGAGAAAATTCGGGCCCCGAGTGGTTCGTTAGCAACCTCAAAGCGGGAATATCGCTATCATTCCGCCTTGGGGTTCCTACGAAGAACCCTAGAGCTGCGAAGCTAAGACATTATGTTTATAGAGATTCTGAATTTTGTTATCCTATGTGTATGGCCCAGGCAGACAGTCATTTGGCACTCTGTCTTGGACATCCACGTAGTATTTTATGGAGTAGAGATGAGCAAAACATGCTTAAGATTATATATCTGAAGGGGCTTTCCAAAAAAATTTATACTGGACATAGATACTTCTCTGGACACTAATAGAATGTATGCGCTCTATCTATGTACAGTCTTTGGATGAATTTTTTTTTAAATGCAACTTCATATGTAGCATCAGAAGTCACTTTGCTCACCTATATTCAAGAGGTTCTCCACTGAAATCCAAGTGCTAATTGTGTTTTTTTTTTCTTTGCTTTACAGAACAGCAAACAGTACTCGGGCACCCGAAGTTCCTCAGGAGGCGGTCCCTAATGAGCCAGCCACCATGGGCCCCTCTCGTCCTGCTCAAGCAAGTGGTCAGGACTCTTATGTTCCCCTACCTCCGCCCCCTGGTGACGCAATGATGGCCCAATTAGCCCCATTATTTGAGGCCATCGTGTGTCGCCAGAGGGCAGAGGGCAGGTAGGAGGCTTTAGGCGGACTACGAGGACCTCACAAGGCTCACAAGATTCACAAATATAGTTGCCAGATTAGAGGATAATTTGCGTTATCTTTAGGGGGGGGTGTTGATGTCAAAGATGAGTCCGGTGCAACTGTATTTGAATTTATTAGTCCCCATGATGGAACAGTTTACGCCTGACCAATTGTTTGAGGCCAGAAGACAATTGGACTGCACCTTGTGGCAGGTGTGACACCATCCCACATCCTTTCCCCCACCCCAGGCCTATCCCCAACCCCAGCCCTATCCCCCATCACACACCTATCCCACACCTTTTCCCCATCCCATATTCCGCAAAGGAGTCTCTCATCCTGGAAACTGCTACAGTGGTCCTTGGTCCAAAAGTTTCAATACTGCCCAAATTGCTGTCTTCAGGGATCTGTTTGACGTCTAGTGGTTCTTTTATGAGGAGGTAGTTGTGTAACCCCACAAATCCCTTTACTACCTCATCAACAATTTCTATTTTTACTTGAATGGGTTTGGTGAAATTATGCCATTTAGCCACCAGAATGCTGAATGCGCATTCCACCATTCTTCTGGCCCTAGTCAGGCGGTAGTTAAATATGCGTTTGCTCTGGTTTAATCAGCAGCTGCAATAAGGTTTAATTAGATTGCCACACATCTGAAACGCTTCGTCACCAACCAACAAGAAGGGCATGGTGGGAGCATCAGTACCTGGTAGAGGTTGAGGAGGTGGAAAATCAAATTGTTTATTGTATACGCTTCTCCCCATGTCCCAATTTTTGACGACCATTGAATCATTGGTTCGGCCTCAAGCCCTATCGATTGCCACAAACTGGTACTAGGCATCAGCAATGGCCATTAATATAATGTAAAAGTATTTTTTGTAATTAAAGTACTCAGAACCAGTGCCTTGGGGCTTAATAATACTTATGTTTCCTGTCCACTGCCCCAAGACAGTTGGGAAACTGGCCCACCTCTCAAAATTTACCAGAAATTTCCATCTACTATTGCCTACTTAGGTGAGGTATAAACTCCTCATGCAACTGCTCCCACAAAGCATGGCAGGTATCCTTAACATTTACCCTGGGTTCAGACCTGAGCGTTCTAAAAACACGCGTTTTACGTGCATTTTTGTCACGCATATTTCAGCGCGTGTTTTGCAAATATGAAACGCGCGTTCGTGCGCGCGTTCTTGTGATTGACTACTGTGGTGTCAATCACAAAGCGCGCGACAAACGCCCCAAAAAAAGCTCAAGTACTTGTTTATGCGTCGGGCGTTTTACAGCGCGTTCAAGCGCGCTGTAAAACGCTCAAGTGAGAACCAGGGCCATAGGAAAGCATTGATTTTCATGTGTTGAGCGTTTTACAGCGCGTTTGAACGCGCTGTAAAACGCTCAGGTGTGAACTTAGGGTTAAGGAAACTGTGGATATTCATAGACGAAACTGATAATGGAGGGACGTCAAACTATCTCCTGTTGCCAGAAATCTATCAGAAGAAAATAAAAAAAATGACTGTAAATAAAAATTAGCAAATATGTAAAAACACGCCCCCAAAAAAACATACAAGCTATATAATTTGGTTGGCCTTGTTTGTTACCTGAAACTGGCCATACCACCGTTAAATGCTGTAATGTTCTCCTTTGTTCTGTGGTCATTCTCACAAGGCAAAGGACATTTTTGGGAAATCCAGTGATGGAACGGGCTCTCCATGGAGAACGATAGGCGTACGCTTCTGGCTAGCATTGCTCAGATGGAAGTCAACATCTCTTATGGTCGAGGTAGGGGTAAAGCCTGACCATAGGAGCCGTTATTTTACCAGATCTGGAAAAACAGATCTGGAAAAAAAAAAATATCCGTTTACATACATTTTGCCGGATCTGACAGGCAGTTCCAGCAATGGAACTGCCTGCCGGATTCTAGCAATGCTAGTGTGAAAGTAGCCTTACCCGTAGCCTGCTGGAGCCAAGAGAAAGATCAAGTATTGTTTGGATGACACAAGTTTATTGCAAGTTTATTCAAGTAAAACCATTAAACTTCACCAAGTCTGGACTCTACTTATTTCCACCAACTACAACTCTTCTGTTGCTATAGAGCCTAACCCCTGGGAGTGACAGTATTCAGGTAGGAGCACCATGACACAAAGCTTTTAGGACCGCAACATACCACTCAGCATTCCTAACACTGAGCCCCGATCAGCTCTGGGGGGCAGTTCCGCTGCATGTTCCCTTCCTGTACCTGTAAAATCACAGCAGAAGTTGGAGGTAATTTGGCATCTCGATGTACTATTACGTGAATGTACACAGACACTGTGATCTCATGATCATCCGCTGAGGGTGACACTGACCACACTCCAACCCAACGACATAACCAATGATCAGGACTATGAGACAGCCTGGGACGTGACTAAGGCTAGACACCAGGTATCTGTATATTTCTATGCACAGGTACAATATACTGGCGTATATAAGTACCTACAAAAGGAACTGCATTCATTCTCAATGAAAGTGATAGACTCTAAGAGACTGATGGGTGCACTGGATATATCCCAAGGGGATACATAATATGGTAATCACGAGTAGAGAACAGAACAGTCCTGGAGAAAATTGACATTGTATTCAATAATAAGAATATGAATATGTCATTTTCTAAATGTTTCATAGTATAATTATTCTAACTCTGGTACCTCTGCCTCCCAGCTACTGTGTTCTCGACTATCTGACACTGCCACAGATGGCTTGGTACAGAAGGTAAAGCACAGTGCTGCTAATATATCTTCCAGAGGAAAGTCAAGGAAGAATGAAATACTGTAAAGTTTGTGCAGTGACCCAGTGGTTCATTGTTATAGGGGTTAAATTATACTGGATGCATTTTGAGAAAAGGTGCCCTGGCCTTAAGGACAGTTACTGGGTATGGTCTGGTCCCACTCCTTTAACTAGGAGCTGATATCTCATAGAGACACTGATGTGTCCCTATGACATATCAACAGTTTTCAGAAAACTCAGTGTCCCTTTAATATCAGGCCTATATTTTACCTTCAGGTTGCAGATCTGTGTTTTTTTTGTTGTTTTTTTTGCAGACTGAAATAAAGAGTCATAACTTTTTTTATTTTTTTAATGTTAATGAAATAACCACAAATGTCTTTTCTGTGCTCACATCATTATCAGTTTTATTCAACCCCCAAGTGACATTCAATCTTAGTACTTAGTACAACATCCTTTTCCAGTTATAACAGCTTTTAAACGTGAAGCATAGCTTGACACAAGTGTCTTGCAGCGATCTACGGGTATCTTCGCCCATTCTTCATGGGTAAAAGCCTCCAGTTCAGTCACATTCTTAGGCTTGCGCGCTGCAACTGCTTTCTTTAAGTCCCACCAGAGGTTCTCAATCGGATTTAAGTCTGGTGACTGCGATGGCCACTTCAAAATGTTCCAGCCTTTAATCTGCAACCATGCTCTAGTGGACTTGGAGGTATGCTTGGGATCATTGTCCTGTTGAAAGGTCCAACGTCTCCCAAGCCTCAGGTTTGTGACGGACTGCATCACATTTTCATCCAATATCTCCTGGTACAGAAGAGAATTCATGGTACCTTGCACACGCTGAAGCTTTCCTGTACCTGTAGAAGCAAAACAGCCCCAAAGCATGATTGACCCCCGCCATGCTTCACAGTAGGCAAGGTGTTCTTTTCTTCATAGGCCTTGTTCTTCCTCCTCCAAACATAGCGTTGATCCATGGGCCCAAACAGTTCTAATTTTGTTTCATCAGTCCACAGAACACTATCCCAAAACTTTTGTGGTTTGTCCACATGACTTTTGGCATACTGCAGTCGACTCTTCTTATTCTTTGGAGACAGCAAGGGGGTGCGCCTCGGAGTTCTGGCATGGAGGCCTTCATTACGCAGTGTGCGCCATATTGTCTGAGCTGAAACTTCAGTACCCGCATCTGACAAATCTTATTTCAGTTCCTCAGCAGTCACACGGGGACTTTTCTCCACTTTGCGCTTCAGGTAGCGCACAGCAGTCGAAGTCAGCATCTTCTTTCTGCCACGACCAGGTAGCGTTTCAACAGTGCCCTTTGCCTTGAATTTGCGAATGATGCTTCCTATGGTGTCTCTTGGTATGTTTAACATCTTTGCAATCTTCTTATAGCCATTGCCCTTCCTGTGAAGAGAAATCACCTCTTCTCTTGTCTT